>CM069858.1:1809797-2154797 GCA_036172795.1 Pelodytes ibericus | reverse complement strand
CTAACGCCTTCGCCTCTCTCTCGCTGTTTCACATCCTGGTCACGCCGCTCTTCCTTCTATCCACCGTGGTCAGATTTGCCGTTAAAGCTCTGGTCAGGTAGGTACAAAACGGCGCAAGGATTTCAAGGAATTTTAACCATATTTGTTTTTCAGCAAAAATACAAAACGTATTAAAAACAGATTGTGAAATGTGTGCGTTTATTTGGGTTTTTATCACCCCCGCAGTGTCCAAAAGCTCAACGAATTCTTCATAAGCGACGAGATTCGGGACGACAGCGCAAAGAATGGCGACTCTTGTATCCCCTTCGACACATGTAGAAAGCATCCCGGGATAGTGAGTACTTTATTATTATTACCAGTGATTGCACAGTCCTAATCACCCTCGCTGGGGAGGAAATTAAACATTTCAGTAACCGCCACACACAATAGGACAACAGAGCGAATTACCTGGAAACTATAGAACCTCGAAGACTACAAATCCCATCATCCCCACATGCAGGGTACTAAGAGATCACAAACAGTGGGAGCGCCATCACAGGACTGTGTGTCTCTGAGCAACCTGGGCTTGACTCATGCCAGAAGGAATTGCAAACATAAAACCAAAGTAGCAGAGTGGGGACAATTCTCCCATTCAGTTATACTTCAGACTCGGCTACTTTGGCCTTAAGTTTGAAATTCCCTTCTCAATTCCCTGCTAGTTCTCTGTTCCTTTGAGACTGGGGGTCTCTATAAGTCATTTCTAGTTTAAAGTTGTATAAGTGATGTCATCATTAGGATCATTTCAGTGGTTTCAAAATCATCTCTTTACAAACCGCTCTGCGGTTATCTAGATGATTTTTAGGAGTAGAGAGTCCCTTGTTACACCCCTGCGACACCCCTGTTATATCCTCATTACACCCCCGCGACACCCCCGTTATATCCTCATTACACCCCTGCGACACCCCCGTTATATCCTCATTACACCCCTGCGACACCCCCGTTATATCCTCATTACACCCCCGTTATACTCTCTTTACACCCCCATTATGCCCCGTTATACCCTTGTTTCACCCCCGTTATACCCCCATTACACCCCCGCTAGACCCCCGTTATACCCTCATTACACCCCCGTTATACCCTCATTACACCCCCGCGACACCCCCGTTATATCCTCATTACACCCCTGCGACACCCCCGTTATACCCTCATTACACCCCCGTTATACCCTCATTACACCAACGTTACACCCTCATTACACCCCTGTCATACCCCTATTATACCATCATTATACCCTCGTTATACCACGGCTACACCCCTGTTACACCCCCAATATACCCCCGTTATACCCCAGTTATACCCCCGTTATGCCCCCGTTATACCCTCGTTACACCCCCAATATACCCCCGTTATACCCCCGTTATGCCCCCGTTACACCCCCACTATACCCCCGTTCTACCCCACTATACCCCCGTTATGCCCCCGTTATACCCTCGTTACACCCCCACTATACCCCCGTTATACCCCAGTTATACCCCCATTATGCCCCCGTTATACCCTCGTTACACCCCCAATATACCCCCGTTATACCCCAGTTATACCCCCGTTATGCCCCCGTTATACCCTCGTTACACCCCCACTATACCCCCGTTCTACCCCACTATACCCCCGTTATGCCCCCGTTATACCCTCGTTACACCCCCACTATACCCCCGTTATACCCCAGTTATACCCCCATTATGCCCCCGTTATACCCTCGTTACACCCCCAATATACCCCCGTTATACCCCAGTTATACCCCCATTATGCCCCCGTTATACCCTCGTTACACCCCCCACTATACCCCCGTTATACCCCAGTTATACCCCCATTATGCCCCCGTTATACCCTCGTTACACCCCCACTATACCCCCGTTCTACCCCAGTTATACCCCAGTTATACCCCCGTTATACCCCCGTTATGCCCCCGTTATACCCTCGTTATACCCTCTGCCGTCGGCTTTTGCAGGGGTTTCTATTAGTCAGTTGGTCGCACTATATGAAGCCGATCAGATCTTCTTTTGTTTCTCTCAGAACTCGAGGGCATTTAACAGAAAACAGCCAGTGAGACACCAGCAGGACCAGTATGAGCCGACCACGCGGAGGCAGATGGCTGCCAGCGATTCCAACAAAGTGGCCATCAAGGTTTCCATCAACAGATACTTTACCTTCTGTATAATGGAAAGATTGCATCAAGTGCAGACATTTTAACTAGAAATGCTTTTATGATAGAATACAAATAAAGAAACTCATTGAGTGCTCTTTGCTCTGTATATCAGGGGGAGGACATGTTGTTTAGAATCTTTGCTCTGTATAGCTCTATCAGGGGGTGGACATGTTGTTTAGAATCTTTGCTCTGTATAACTCTATCAGGGGGAGGTCATGTTGTTTAGAATCTTTGCTCTGTATAACTCTATCAGGGGGAGGACATGTTGTTTAGAATCTTTGCTCTGTATAGCTCTATCAGGGGGTGGACATGTTGTTTAGAATCTTTGCTCTGTATAACTCTATCAGGGGGAGGACATGTTGTTTAGAATCTTTGCTCTGTATAGCTCTATCAGGGGGTGGACATGTTGTTTAGAATCTTTGCTCTGTATAACTCTATCAGGGGGAGGACATGTTGTTTAGAATTTTTGCTCTGTATAGCTCTATCAGGGGCGGACATGTTGTTTAGAATCTTTGCTCTGTTTAGCTCTATCAGGGGGCAGACATGTTGTTTAGAATCTTTGCTCTGTATAGCTCTATCAGGGGCGGACATGTTGTTTAGAATCTTTGCTCTGTTTAGCTCTATCAGGGGGCAGACATGTTGTTTAGAATCTTTGCTCTGTACAGCTCTATCAGGGGCGGACATGTTGTTTAGAATCTTTGCTCTGTATGGCTCTATCAGGGGGCAGACATGTTGTTTAGAATCTTTGCTCTGTATAGCTCTATCAGGGGCGGACATGTTGTTTAGAATCTTTGCTCTGTACAGCTCTATCAGGGGGCAGACATGTTGTTTAGAATCTTTGCTCTGTACAGCTCTATCAGGGGCGGACATGTTGTTTAGAATCTTTGCTCTGTTTAGCTCTATCAGGGGAGGACATGTTGTTTAGAATCTTTGCTCTGTATAGCTCTATCAGGGGCAGACATGTTTAGAATCTTTGCTCTGTATAGCTCTATCAGGGGCGGACATGTTTAGAATCTTTGCTCTGTATAGCTCTATCAGGGGGAGGACATGTTGTTTAGAATCTTTGCTCTGTATAGCTCTATCAGGAGGCGGACATGTTTAGAATCTTTGCTCTGTATAGCTCTACAGGGGGAGGACATGTTGTTTAGAATATTTGCTCTGTATAGCTCTATCAGGGGGAGGACATGATGTTAAGAATCTTTACTCTATATAACTCTATCAGGGGGCAGACATGTTGTTTAGAATCTTTGCTCTGTATAGCTCTATCAGGGGGCGGATATGTTGTTTAGAATCTTTGCTCTGTATAGCTCTATCAGGGGCGGACATGTTGTTTAGAATCTTTGCTCAGTATAGCTCTATCAGGGGCGGACATGTTGTTTAGAATCTTTGCTCTGTACAGCTCTATCAGAGGGAGGACATGTTGTTTAGAATCATCCTTCATTTGACCCAATATGTCTGCCACTGATAGAGCTATACAGAGCAGAGTGAGCTCAATAAGGTGCTTTATTTCTATTCTTTCATTAAAACATTTCTAGTTAAAATGTCTAATTGACACAATCTTTCAAGGCAAAAATTTTTTTTTTATCAAATCACAGTAACAATCTAGTTTAAAATCCTTTAGTGCATTGCTATGAAGAACCCTAATGATTTTCTATCATTTTCATAAAGGTCTATAATGGCTATTTCTCTTGGGGCAGCGGTCTGGCCACATTATCCAACATCGATATCCAGATACCCACAGGTAAAACATTAATCCCATTTCATCTGTACCCTGAGACCATATATACAGAGCCAACTCTGTTCTTCTAGCAGGAGAAACTCACAGACCCTGCACAATGTATAGAAGAATATATAGAAGAGCTCAGCTGGCCTTGGATAATGCAGAGTTACGTCTTTACACACTGTCACTTTATAACAATGCATTATACAGGGCCAACTCTGTTCTTCTAGCAGGAGAAACTCACCAGACCCTGCACAATGTATATAAGAATATATAGAAGAGCTCAGCTGGCCATGGATAATGCAGAGTTACATCTTTACACACTGTCACTTTATAACAATGCATTATACAGGACCAACTCTGATCTTCTAGCAGGAGAAACTCACCAGACCCTGCACAATGTATAGAGGAATATATAGAAGAGCTCAGCTGGCCTTGGATAATGCAGAGTTACATCTATACACACTGTCACTTTATAACAATGCATTATACAGGGCCAACTCTGTTCTTCTAACTGGAGAAACTCACCAGACCCTGCACAATGTATAGAATATATAGAAGAGCTCAGCTGGCCATGGATAATGCAGAGTTACATCTTTACACACTGTCACTTTATAACAATGCATTATACAGGGCCAACTCTGTTCTTCTAACTGGAGAAACTCACCAGACCCTGCACAATGTATAGAATATATAGAAGAGCTCAGCTGGCCATGGATAATGCAGAGTTACATCTTTACACACTGTCACTTTATAACAATGCATTATACAGGACCAACTCTGTTCTTCTAGCAGGAGAAACTCACCAGACCCTGCACAATGTATAGAGGAATATATAGAAGAGCTCAGCTGGCCATGGATGATGCAGAGTTACATCTTTACACACTGTCACTTTATAACAATGCATTATACAGGGCCAACTCTGTTCTTCTAGCAGGAGAAACTCACCAAACCCTGCACAATGTATAGAGGAATATATAGAAGAGCTCAGCTGGCCATGGATAATGCAGAGTTACATCTTTACACACTGTCACTTTATAACAATGCATTATACAGGGCCAACTCTGTACTTCTAGCAGGAGAAACTCACCAGACCCTGCACAATGTATAGAGGAATATATAGAAGAGCTCAGCTGGCCATGGATAATGCAGAGTTACATCTTTACACACTGTCACTATATAACAATGCATTATACAGGGCCAACTCTGTTCATCTAGCAGGAGAAACTCACCAGACCCTGCACAATGTATAGAAGAATATATAGAAGAGCTCAGCTGGCCATGGATAATGCAGAGTTACATCTTTACACACTGTCACTTTATAACAATGCATTATACAGGGCCAACTCTGTTCTTTTAGCAGGAGAAACTCACCAGACCCTGCACAATGTATAGAAGAATATATAGAAGAGCTCAGCTGGCCATGGATAATGCAGAGTTACATCTTTACACACTGTCACTATATAACAATGCATTATACAGGGCCAACTCTGTTCTTCTAGCAGGAGAAACTCACCAGACCCTGCACAATGTATAGAAGAATATATAGCAGAGCTCAGCTGGCCACGGATAATGCAGAGTTACATCTTTACACACTGTCACTTTATAACAATGCATTATACAGGGCCAACTCTGTTCTTCTAGCAGGAGAAACTCACCAGACCCTCACAATGTATATAATAATATATAGAAGAGCTCAGCTGGCCATGGATAATGCAGAGTTACATCTTTACACACTGTCACTTTATAACAATGCATTATACAGGGCCAACTCTGTTCTTTTAGCAGGAGAAACTCACCAGACCCTGCACAATGTATAGAAGAATATATAGAAGAGCTCAGCTGGCCATGGATAATGCAGAGTTACATCTTTACACACTGTCACTATATAACAATGCATTATACAGGGCCAACTCTGTTCTTCTAGCAGGAGAAACTCACCAGACCCTGCACAATGTATAGAAGAATATATAGCAGAGCTCAGCTGGCCACGGATAATGCAGAGTTAAATCTTTACACACTGTCACTTTATAACAATGCATTATACAGGGCCAACTCTGTTCTTCTAGCAGGAGAAACTCACCAGACCCTCACAATGTATATAATAATATATAGAAGAGCTCAGCTGGCCATGGATAATGCAGAGTTACATCTTTACACACTGTCACTTTATAACAATGCATTATACAGGGCCAACTCTGTTCTTCTAGCAGGAGAAACTCACCAGACCCTGCACAATGTATAGAATGTATAGAATATATAGAAGAGCTCAGCTGGCCATGGATAATGCAGAGTTACATCTTTACACACTGTCACTTTATAACAATGCATTATACAGGGCCAACTCTGTTCTTCTAGCAGGAGAAACTCACCAGGCCCTGCACAATGTATATAATAATATATAGAAGAGCTCAGCTGGCCATGGATAATGCAGAGTTACATCTTTACACACTGTCACTTTATAACAATGCATTATACAGGGCCAACTCTGTTCTTCTAGCAGGAGAAACTCACCAGGCCCTGCACAATGTATAGAAGAATATATAGAAGAGCTCAGCTGGCCATGGATAATGCAGAGTTACATCTTTACACACTGTCACTTTATAACAATGCATTATACAGGACTAACTCTGTTCTTCTAGCAGGAGAAACTCACCAGACCCTGCACAATGTATAGAATATATAGAAGAGCTCAGCTGGCCATGGATAATGCAGAGTTACATCTTTACACACTGTCACTATATAACAATGCATTATACAGGGCCAACTCTGTTCTTCTAGAAGGAGAAACTCACCAGACCCTGAACAATGTATAGAAGAATATATAAAAGGGCTCAGCTAGCCATGGATAATGCAGAGTTACATCTTTACACACTGTCACTTTATAACAATGCATTATACAGGGCCAACTCTGTTCTTCTAGAAGGAGAAACTCACCAGACACTGAACAATGTATAGAAGAATATATAGAAGAGCTCAGCTGGCCATGGATAATGCAGAGTTACATCTTTACACACTGTCACTTTATAACAATGCATTATACAGGGCCAACTCTGTTCTTCTAGCAGGAGAAACTCACCAAACCCTGCACAATGTATAGAGGAATATATAGAAGAGCTCAGCTGGCCATGGATAATGCACAGTTACATCTTTACACACTGTCACTTTATAACAATGCATTATACAGGGCCAACTCTGTTCTTCTAGAAGGAGAAACTCACCAGACCCTGCACAATGTATAGATAATAGATAGAAGAGCTCAGCTGGCCATGGATAATGCAGAGTTACATCTTTACACACTGTCACTTTATAACAATGCATTATACAGGGCCAACTCTGTTCTTCTAGCAGGAGAAACTCACCAGGCCCTGCACAATGTATAGAAGAATATATAGAAGAGCTCAGCTGGCCATGGATAATGCAGAGTTACATCTTTACACACTGTCACTTTATAACAATGCATTATACAGGGCCAACTCTGTTCTTCTAGCAGGAGAAACTCACCAGACCCTGCACAATGTATAGAAGAATATATAGAAGAGCTCAGCTGGCCATGGATAATGCAGAGTTACATCATTACACACTGTCACTTTATAACAATGCATTATACAGGGCCAACTCTGTTATTCTAGCAGGAGAAACTCACCAGACCCTGCACAATGTATAGAAGAATATATAGAAGAGCTCAGCTGGCCATGGATAATGCAGAGTTACATCTTTACACACTGTCACTTTATAACAATGCATTATACAGGACCAACTCTGTTCTTCTAGCAGGAGAAACTCACCAGACCCTCACAATGTATATAAGAATATATAGAAGAGCTCAGCTGGCCATGGATAATGCAGAGTTACATCTTTACACACTGTCACTTTATAACAATGCATTATACAGGGCCAACTCTGTTCTTCTAGCAGGAGAAACTCACCAGACCCTGCACAATGTATAGAGGAATATATAGAAGAGCTCAGCTGGCCATGGATAATGCAGAGTTACATCTTTACACACTGTCACTTTATAACAATGCATTATACAGGGCCAACTCTGTTCTTCTAGCAGGAGAAACTCACCAGACCCTGCACAATGTATAGAAGAATATATAGAAGAGCTCAGCTGGCCATGGATAATGCAGAGTTACATCTTTACACACTGTCACTATATAACAATGCATTATACAGGGCCAACTCTGTTCTTCTAACAGGAGAAACTCACCAGACCCTGCACAATGTATAGAAGAATATATAGAAGAGCTCAGCTGGCCATGGATAATGCAGAGTTACATCTTTACTCACTGTCACTTTATAACAATGCATTATACAGGGCCAACTCTGTTCTTCTAGCAGGAGAAACTCACCAGACCCTGCACAGTGTATAGAGGAATATATAGAAGAGCTCAGCTGGCCATGGATAATGCAGAGTTACATCATTACACACTGTCACTTTATAACAATGCATTATACAGGACCAACTCTGTTCTTCTAGCAGGATAAACTCACCAGACCCTGCACAATGTATAGAAGAATATATAGAAGAGCTCAGCTGGCCATGGATAATGCAGAGTTACATTATTACACACTGTCACTTTATAACAATGCATTATACAGGACCAACTCTGTTCTTCTAGCAGGATAAACTCACCAGACCCTGCACAATGTATAGATAATATATAGAGAGCTCAGCTGGCCATGGATAATGCAGAGTTACATCTTTACACACTGTCACTTTATAACAATGCATTATACAGGACCAACTCTGTTCTTCTAGCAGGAGAAACTCACCAGACCCTCACAATGTATATAAGAATATATAGAAGAGCTCAGCTGGCCATGGATAATGCAGAGTTACATCTTTACACACTGTCACTTTATAACAATGCATTATACAGGGCCAACTCTGTTCTTCTAGCAGGAGAAACTCACCAGACCCTGCACAATGTATAGAGGAATATATAGAAGAGCTCAGCTGGCCATGGATAATGCAGAGTTACATCTTTACACACTGTCACTTTATAACAATGCATTATACAGGGCCAACTCTGTTCTTCTAGCAGGAGAAACTCACCAGACCCTGCACAATGTATAGAAGAATATATAGAAGAGCTCAGCTGGCCATGGATAATGCAGAGTTACATCTTTACACACTGTCACTTTATAACAATGCATTATACAGGGCCAACTCTGTTCTTCTAACAGGAGAAACTCACCAGACCCTGCACAATGTATAGAAGAATATATAGAAGAGCTCAGCTGGCCATGGATAATGCAGAGTACATCATTACACACTGTCACTGTATAACAATGCATTATACAGGACCAACTCTGTTCTTCTAGCAGGAGAAACTCACCAGACCCTGCACAGTGTATAGAGGAATATATAGAAGAGCTCAGCTGGCCATGGATAATGCAGAGTTACATCATTACACACTGTCACTTTATAACAATGCATTATACAGGACCAACTCTGTTCTTCTAGCAGGATAAACTCACCAGACCCTGCACAATGTATAGAAGAATATATAGAAGAGCTCAGCTGGCCATGGATAATGCAGAGTTACATCTTTACACACTGTCACTTTATAACAATGCATTATACAGGGCCAACTCTGTTCTTCTAGCAGGATAAACTCACCAGACCCTGCACAATGTATAGAAGAATATATAGAAGATCTCAGCTGGCCATGGATAATGCAGAGTTACATCTTTACACACGGTCACTATATAACAATACATTATACAGGACCAACTCTGTTCTTCTAGCAGGAGAAACTCACCAGACCCTGCACAGTGTATAGGAGAATATATAGAAGAGCTCAGCTGGCCATGGATAATGCAGAGTTACATCTTTACACACTGTCACTATATAACAATGCATTATACAGGGCCAACTCTGTTCTTCTAGCAGGAGAAACTCACCAGACCCTCACAATGTATATAATAATATATAGAAGAGCTCAACTGGCCATGGATAATGCAGAGTTACATCTATACACACTGTCACTTTATAACAATGCATTATACAGGGCCAACTCTGTTCTTCTAGCAGGAGAAACTCACCAGACCCTGCACAATGTATAGAAGAATATATAGAAGAGCTCAGCTGGCCATGGATAATGCAGAGTTACATCTTTACACACTGTCACTTTATAACAATGCATTATACAGGACCAACTCTGTTCTTCTAGCAGGAGAAACTCACCAGGCCCTGCACAATGTATAGAAGAATATATAGAAGAGCTCAGCTGGCCATGGATAATGCAGAGTTACATCTTTACACACTGTCACTTTATAACAATGCATTATACAGGGCCAACTCTGTTCTTCTAGCAGGAGAAACTCACCAGACCCTGCACAATGTATATAAGAATATATAGAAGAGCTCAGCTGGCCATGGATAATGCAGAGTTACATCTTTACACACTGTCACTTTATAACAATGCATTATACAGGACCAACTCTGTTCTTCTAGCAGCAGAAACTCACCAGACCCTGCACAATGTATAGAGGAATATATAGAAGAGCTCAGCTGGCCATGGATAATGCAGAGTTACATCTTTACACACTGTCACTATATAACAATGCATTATACAGGACCAATTCTGTTCTTCTAGCAGGAGAAACTCACCAGACCCTGCACAATGTATAGAAGAATATATAGAAGAGCTCAGCTGGCCATGGATAATGCAGAGTTACATCTTTACACACTGTCACTATATAACAATGCATTATACAGGGCCAACTCTGTTCTTCTAGCAGGAGAAACTCACCAGACCCTGCACAATGTATAGAATATATAGAAGAGCTAAGCTGGCCATGGATAATACAGAGTTACATCTTTACACACTGTCACTTTATAACAATGCATTATACAGGACCAACTCTGTTCTTCTAGCAGGAGAAACTCACCAGACCCTGCACAATGTATAGAAGCAGTGGCGTAGCGTGGGGGGTGCAGGGGGGGCCGGCCGCACCGGGCGCAATATCTGGGGGGGCGCACTAGCCCTATGCGGCCGCCAGGGCCCTCTTTAACGCGGGGCAAACGGGGCAGCTGCCCTGGGCCCATTTACTCCTGGGGGGCCCCAAGGCAGCTGTCCCGTGGGCCCCCAGCCCCTGCTGCCGCGTTCACAGCGCATTGCGCTTGTGAACGCTTTTTTCCGGCAAGCCGCATCGATGGATGCGACGGCCGGAAAAAAAAAAAAAAAAACTGACGCCGGATGTGACGTCGCGTCACATCCGGTGTCTGCTTCCCTCCTCCTTGCAAGAGGGAAGACTGCACGGAGGAGACATCCGGCGGGGGACACGGAGCAGCTTCATGTAAGTACGGGGGGGGGGGGGGGGGGGCTGGCACAATATTACTGGGTATCTGATTGGCACTATATTACTGGGTATCTGATTGGCACAATATTACTGGGCATCTGATTGGCACAATATTACTGGGTATCTGATTGGCACAATATTACTGGGTATCTGATTGGCACAATATTACTGGGTATCTGATTGGCACTATATTACTGGGTATCTGATTGGCACTATATTACTGGGTATCTGACTGGTATAATATTACTGGGCATCTGAATGGCAGAATATTACTGGGTATCTGATTGGCACAATATTACTGGGTATCTGATTGGCACTGTATTACTGGGTATCTGATTGGCACTATATTACTGGGTATCTGATTGGCACTATATTACTGGGTATCTGACTGGCACAATATTCCTGGTATCTGATTGGCACTATATTACTGGGTATCTGACTGGCACTATATTACTGGGTATCTGACTGGCACTATATTACTGGGTATCTGATTGGCACTATATTACTGGGTATCTGACTGGCACTATATTACTGGGTATCTGATTGGCACTATATTACTGGGTATCTGACTGGCACTATATTACTGGGTATCTGATTGGCACTATATTACTGGGTATCTGATTGGCACTATATTACTGGGTATCTGGCACTATATTACTGGGTATCTGACTGGCACTATATTACTGGGTATCTGATTGGCACTATATTACTGGGTATCTGACTGGCACTATATTACTGGGTATCTGATTGGCACTATATTACTGGGTATCTGATTGGCACTATATTACTGGGTATCTGATTGGCACAATATTACTGGGTATCTGACTGGCACTATATTACTGGGTATCTGACTGGCACTATATTACTGGGTATCTGATTGGCACAATATTACTGGGTATCTGATTGGCACTATATTACTGGGTATCTGACTGGCACTATATTACTGGGTATCTGACTGGCACTATATTACTGGGTATCTGACTGGCACTATATTACTGGGCATCTGATTGGCACAATATTACTGGGTATCTGATTGGCACAATATTACTGGGTATCTGATTGGCACTATATTACTGGGTATCTGGCACTATATTACTGGGTATCTGACTGGCACTATATTACTGGGTATCTGATTGGCACTATATTACTGGGTATCTGATTGGCACAATATTACTGGGTATCTGATTGGCACAATATTACTGGGTATCTGATTGGCACAATATTACTGGGTATCTGACTGGCACAATATTACTGGGTATCTGATTGGCACAATATTACTGGGTATCTGATTGGCACTATATTACTGGGTATCTGATTGGCACAATATTACTGGGTATCTGATTGGCACAATATTACTGGGTATCTGATTGGCACTATATTACTGGGTATCTGATTGGCACAATATTACTGGGTATCTGATTGGCACAATATTACTGGGTATCTGACTGGCACTATATTACTGGGTATCTGATTGGCACTATATTACTGGGTATCTGATTGGCACTATATTACTGGGTATCTGATTGGCACAATATTACTGGGTATCTGATTGGCACAATATTACTGGGTATCTGATTGGCACAATATTACTGGGTATCTGATTGGCACTATATTACTGGGTATCTGACTGGCACTATATTACTGGGTATCTGATTGGCACAATATTACTGGGTATCTGATTGGCACAATATTACTGGGTATCTGATTGGCACTATATTACTGGGTATCTGATTGGCACAATATTACTGGGTATCTGATTGGCACAATATTACTGGGTATCTGACTGGCACAATATTACTGGGTATCTGATTGGCACAATATTACTGGGTATCTGATTGGCACTATATTACTGGGTATCTGATTGGCACAATATTACTGGGTATCTGATTGGCACAATATTACTGGGTATCTGATTGGCACTATATTACTGGGTATCTGATTGGCACAATATTACTGGGTATCTGATTGGCACAATATTACTGGGCATCTGATTGGCACAATATTACTGGGTATCTGATTGGCACTATATTACTGGGTATCTGATTGGCACTATATTACTGGGTATCTGATTGGCACAATATTACTGGGCATCTGATTGGCACAATATTACTGGGTATCTGATTGGCACTATATTACTGGGCATCTGATTGGCACAATATTACTGGGTATCTGATTGGCACAATATTACTGGGCATCTGATTGGCACAATATTACTGGGTATCTGATTGGCACAATATTACTGGGTATCTGATTGGCACTATATTACTGGGTATCTGATTGGCACAATATTACTGGGTATCTGATTGGCACAATATTACTGGGCATCTGATTGGCACAATATTACTGGGTATCTGACTGGCACTATATTACTGGGTATCTGATTGGCACAATATTACTGGGCATCTGATTGGCACAATATTACTGGGTATCTGATTGGCACTATATTACTGGGCATCTGATTGGCACAATATTACTGGGTATCTGATTGGCACAATATTACTGGGTATCTGATTGGCACTATATTACTGGGTATCTGACTGGCACTATATTACTGGGTATCTGACTGGCACAATATTACTGGGCATCTGATTGGCACAATATTACTGGGTATCTGACTGGCACTATATTACTGGGTATCTGATTGGCACAATATTACTGGGCATCTGATTGGCACAATATTACTGGGTATCTGATTGGCACAATATTACTGGGCATCTGATTGGCACAATATTACTGGGTATCTGACTGGCACTATATTACTGGGTATCTGATTGGCACAATATTACTGGGTATCTGATTGGCACAATATTACTGGGTATCTGATTGGCACTATATTACTGGGTATCTGACTGGCACAATATTACTGGGTATCTGAATGGCAGAATATTACTGGGTATCTGATTGGCACAATATTACTGGGTATCTGACTGGCACTATATTACTGGGTATCTGATTGGCACAATATTACTGGGTATCTGACTGGCACAATATTACTGGGTATCTGATTGGCACAATATTACTGGGTATCTGACTGGCACAATATTACTGGGTATCTGATTGGCACAATATTACTGGGTATCTGATTGGCACTATATTACTGGGTATCTGACTGGCACAATATTACTGGGTATCTGAATGGCAGAATATTACTGGGTATCTGACTGGCACTATATTACTGGGTATCTGACTGGCACAATATTACTGGGTATCTGAATGGCACAATATTACTGGGTATCTGACTGGCACTATATTACTGGGTATCTGAATGGCAGAATATTACTGGGTATCTGATTGGCACTATATTACTGGGTATCTGATTGGCACTATATTACTGGGTATCTGATTGGCACTATATTACTGGGCATCTGATTGGCACAATATTACTGGGTATCTGACTGGCACTATATTACTGGGTATCTGATTGGCACAATATTACTGGGCATCTGATTGGCACAATATTACTGGGTATCTGATTGGCACAATATTACTGGGCATCTGATTGGCACAATATTACTGGGTATCTGACTGGCACTATATTACTGGGTATCTGATTGGCACAATATTACTGGGTATCTGATTGGCACAATATTACTGGGTATCTGATTGGCACTATATTACTGGGTATCTGACTGGCACAATATTACTGGGTATCTGAATGGCAGAATATTACTGGGTATCTGATTGGCACAATATTACTGGGTATCTGACTGGCACTATATTACTGGGTATCTGATTGGCACAATATTACTGGGTATCTGATTGGCACAATATTACTGGGTATCTGATTGGCACAATATTACTGGGTATCTGACTGGCACAATATTACTGGGTATCTGATTGGCACAATATTACTGGGTATCTGATTGGCACTATATTACTGGGTATCTGACTGGCACAATATTACTGGGTATCTGAATGGCAGAATATTACTGGGTATCTGACTGGCACTATATTACTGGGTATCTGACTGGCACTATATTACTGGGTATCTGAATGGCACAATATTACTGGGTATCTGACTGGCACTATATTACTGGGTATCTGAATGGCAGAATATTACTGGGTATCTGATTGGCACTATATTACTGGGTATCTGATTGGCACTATATTACTGGGTATCTGATTGGCACAATATTACTGGGTATCTGACTGGCACAATATTACTGGGCATCTGATTGGCACAATATTACTGGGTATCTGACTGGCACAATATTACTGGGTATCTGATTGGCACAATATTACTGGGCATCTGATTGGCACAATATTACTGGGTATCTGACTGGCACTATATTACTGGGTATCTGATTGGCACTATATTACTGGGCATCTGATTGGCACAATATTCCTGGTATCTGACTGGCACTATATTACTGGGCATCTGATTGGCACTATATTACTGGGCATCTGATTGGCACTATATTACTGGGCATCTGATTGGCACTATATTACTGGGTATCTGATTGGCACAATATTACTGGGTATCTGATTGGCACTATATTACTTGGCATCTGACTGTCACTATATTACTGGGTATCTGATTGGCACTATATTACTGGGCATCTGATTGGCACTATATTACTGGGCATCTGATTGGCACTATATTACTGGGTATCTGATTGGCACTATATTACTTGGCATCTGATTGGCACAATATTACTGGGTATCTGACTGGCACTATATTACTGGGTATCTGACTGGCACTATATTACTTGGCATCTGACTGGCACTATATTACTGGGTATCTGACTGGCACTATATTACTGGGCATCTGACTGGCACTATATTACTGGGCATCTGATTGGCACAATATTACTGGGCATCTGATTGGCACTATATTACTGGGTATCTGACTGGCACTATATTACTGGGTATCTGACTGGCACTATATTACTGGGCATCTGATTGGCACAATATTACTGGGCATCTGATTGGCACAATATTACTGGGTATCTGATTGGCACTATATTACTGGGTATCTGATTGGCACAATATTACTGGGTATCTGATTGGCACTATATTACTGGGCATCTGATTGGCACTATATTACTGGGTATCTGAATGGCACAATATTACTGGGCATCTGATTGGCACTATATTACTGGGTATCTGATTGGCACTATATTACTTGGTATCTGACTGGCACTATATTACTGGGCATCTGGCTGGCACAATAATACTGGGCATCTGGCTGGCATAATATTACAGGCATCTGGCTGGCACTATATTACTGGGCTCTGACTGGCACAATATTACAGGCATCTGACTGGCATAATATTACAGGCATCTGACTGGCACAATATTCCTGGCCTCTGACTGGCACACTATTACAAGCATCTGACTGGCATAATATTACAGGCATCTGACTGGCATAATATTACAGGCATCTGACTGGCACAATATTACAGGCATCTGACTGGCACAATATTCCTGGCCTCTGACTGCACACTATTACAGGCATCTGACTGGCATAATATTACAGGCATCTGACAGGCACCATATTCCTGGGCTCTGACAGGCACAATATTCCTGGGCTCTGACAGGCACAATATTCCTGGGCTCTGACAGGCACAATATTCCTGGTATCTGACTGGCACAATATTATTGGTATCTGACTGGCACAATATTACTGGTATCTGACTGGCACATTATTACTGGTATCTGACTGGCACAATATTACTGGTATCTGACTGGCACATTATTACTGGGCTCTGACTGGCACAATATTGCAGGCATCTGACTGGCACAATATTGCAGGCATCTGACTGGCACAATATTACTAGGCTCTGACTGGCACAATATTACTGGGCTCTGACTGGCACAATATTACTGGCATCCGAAAGTTACAATATTACTGGCATCTGAATGGCACAACAATTATGGCATATGTGTGTGTGTGTGTGTGTGGGGGGGGGTAACATTAGAGGTACAGGATTGAGGAAGTTGGCTCCATCTAGCCCAGTCTTGGATCATCTCCAGGGTATGGTTCCATTTTGATGTTTAGTTTTTGTTCTTGATATTGTTTGTCGTTTACGATGGTTGTGAGACGACATATAATAGCATGGCCCATGCTAGGTTACTACATGTGTATATTTGTATTCATAGACCTGCTGAAAATGTGGAGAATGTGTGTAATGCATGTTCGCACTCAATAAAGTGTTGGAAAATAAACTTGTATTTAGATGCATTTTACTTTAATTACATAAGTATTTTCATAACAAACAATACATGTGCTTGGGGGGTAAGGGTTTCTTTAACTAATCTAGTAGAAGAGACTCGAGTGCTAAAATCCACGGGTTAGGGGGCGCAAATTACTTGCCTTGCCCCGGGTGCTGACAACCCACGCTACGCCACTGTATAGAAGAATATATAGAAGAGCTCAGCTGGCCATGGATAATGCACAGTTACATCTTTACACACTGTCACTTTATAACAATGCATTATACAGGACCAACTCTTTTATTCTGAATGGAAATTGCTTGTGTCACAAACTCATCTAATTCTAAGGCCATATTATTTCCTCTTACTGACTGTCAGATCAGATACAATGCTCAGGTCATTAAATAGAACCAAAAGGCTATAAAATATTCATGAGAGCTGGACCTGCAGGGAATTGAGAAGGGAATTTCAAACTTAAGACAAAGTCAGCTACTTAGACCATAAGTTCGAAATTTGCATCTCAATTCTCTCATACATGAATAAAGCCCTCAGTTAACCGTTCTGGCGCCATTGGTGCTGCTGGTTAAGGTCTGTATCTTATGTCTCCCTGGTAAAGGTCATCTCACCATGATTGTTGGTCAAGTTGGCTGTGGGAAATCTTCGCTTCTTCTGGCGATCCTGGGCGAGATGCAGACGCTGGAAGGCCGCGTGTGCTGGAGCAAGTGAGTAATAACCATAATCATGTTATATAGCGCTATCCTGAGGCTCCAGCACATGATCACAGACCAATAATACTCTATTATTACCCAACTTGGTGGCTCTCATTTTATATAGCTCAGAGGGATGAAAAGCTGAGCAGATCGACAGACATGTCTGTGAACCTGAAAGAGTCTTTTCATACAGCGACGATCCATAAAAGATGGAGATAAAAATAATATTTTTTAAAACAGCTAGCACAACAATAGGTCATAGTCTTAAAATAGATGGGCAAAGGTTAAATGCAATATCAGAAAGTATTACTTTACTGAGAGGGTAGTGTATGCATGGAATAGTCTTCCAGTAGAAGTGGTAGAGGTTAATACAGTGAAGGAGTTTAAGCATGCATGGGATAGGTATAAGGCTATCCTAGATATAAGATAAGGCCAGGGACTAATGAAAGTATTACTTTACTGAGAGGGTAGTGGATGCATGGAATAGTCTTCCAGTAGAAGTGGTAGAGGTTAATACAGTGAAGGAGTTTAAGCATGCATGGGATAGGTATAAGGCTATCCTAGATATAAGATAAGGTCAGGGACTAATGAAAGTATTACTTTACTGAGAGGGTAGTGGATGTATGGAATAGCCTTCCAGGAGAAGTGGTAGAGGTTAATACAGTGAAGGAGTTTAAGCATGCATGGGATAGGTATAAGGCTATCCTAAATATAAGATAAGGCCAGGGACTAATGAAAGTATTATATTACTGAGAGGGTAGTGGATGGATGGAATAGTCTTCCAGTAGAAGTGGTAGAGGTTAATACAGTGAAGGAGTTTAAGAATGCATGGGATAGGTATAAGGCTATCCTAGATATAAGATAAGGCCAGGGACTGATGAAAGTATTATATTACTGAGAGGGTAGTGGATGGATGTAATAGTCTTCCAGTAGAAGTGGTAGAGGTTAATACAGTGAAGGAGTTTAAGCATGCATAGGATAGGTATAAGGCTATCCTAGATATAAGATAAGGCCAGGGACTAATGAAAATATTACTTTACTGAGAGGGTAGTGGATGTATGGAATAGTCTTCCAGTAGAAGTGGTAGAGGTTAATACAGTGAAGGAGCTTAAGCATGCATGGGATAGATAAAAGGCTATCCTAGATATAAGATAAGGACAGGGACTAATGAAAGTATTACATTACTGAGAGGGTAGTTGATGCATGGAATAGTCTTCCAGTAGAAGTGGTAGAGGTTAATACAGTGAAGGAGTTTAAGCATGCATGGGATAGGTATAAGACTATCCTAGATATAAGATAAGGCCAGGGACTAATGAAAGTATTACTTTACTGAGAGGGTAGGGGATGCATGGAATAGTCTTCCAGTAGAAGTGGTTGAGCATAATACAGTGAAGGAGTTTAAGAATGCATGGGATAGGTAAAAGACTATCCTAGATATAAGATAAGGCTAGGGACTAATGAAAGTATTACAATACTGAGAGGGTAGTGGATGCATGGAATAGTCTTCCAGTAGAAGTGGTAAAGGTTAATACAGTGAAGGAGTTTAAGCATGCGTGGGATAGGTATAAGACTATCCTAGATATAAGATAAGGCCAGGGACTAATGAAAGTATTACTTTACTGAGAGGGTAGGGGATGCATGGAATAGTCTTCCAGTAGAAGTGGTTGAGGATAATACAGTGAAGGAGTTTAAGCATGCATGGGATAGGTATAAGGCTATCCTAGATATAAGATAAGGTCAGGGACTAATGAAAGGATTACATTACTGAGAGGGTAGGGGATGCATGGAATAGTCTTCCAGTAAAAGTGGTAGAGGTTAATACAGTGAAGGAGTTTAAGCATGCATGGGATAGGTATAAGGCTATCCTAGATATAAGATAAGGTCAGGGACTAATGAAAGTATTACATTACTGAGAGGGTAGGGGATGCATGGAATAGTCTTCCAGTAGAAGTGGTAGAGGGTAATACAGTGAAGGAGTTTAAGCATGCGTGGGATAGGTATAAGGCTATCCTAGATATAAGATAAGGCCAGGGACTAATGAAAGTATTACATTACTGAGAGGGTAGTGGATGCATGGAATAGTCTTCCAGTAGAAGTGGTAGAGGTTAATACAGTGAAGGAGTTTAAGCATGCGTGGGATAGGTATAAGGCTATCCTAGATATAAGATTAGGCCAGGGACTAATGAAAGTATTACTTTACTGAGAGGGTAGTGGATATATGGAATAGTCTTCCAGTAGAAGTGGTAGAGGTTAATACAGTGAAGGAGTTTAAGCATGCATGGGATAGGTATAAGGCTATCCTAGATATAACATAAGGTCAGGGACTAATGAAAGTATTACATTACTGAGAGGGTAGTGGATGTATGGAATAGTCTTCCAGTAGAAGTGGTAGAGGTTAATACAGTGAAGGAGTTTAAGCATGCATGGGATAGGTATAAGGCTATCCTAGATATAAGATAAGGGAATAATGTAAATATTCAGGGTTTTGAGATTGGGGGGATTAGATGTGCTGAATGGTTCTTATCTGCTAGTGATAGTCTCAGTTATTATTATCTCAGAGGTAGGGCGCTGTCCAGTTACCCCATGTGTCATCATTCATGTAAAATACCCAGGGCTTGTCGAGTAAATAAGTGGGGCAGAAATAAAACAGTGACCCTCGTTAGTATATAATGATCTGATTATCCACCCGTCTGCATGTGTATAAATAGCATCCAGTATATATCTTTGTCATTTCTCAGTTATTCACTATAATATAATCTTCTCTGCTCAGTTCGTCTTGTTTGTTTATTTAATTATATGTTTCTTTTTTCCCTGTGAATTTTGAGACGATTCATCTCCAGATAAAACCTATAAACTTCTCGTAATGAGCTGGGGATTCGCATCCTTGGCCATTTCCACTCCATGGAATACGTAAATAATTATATAAGCAAGAGACAATCCTGCCAGTCTATTCAGTGTAATGATAAGTCCTGTCAGTCTATTCAGTATAATGATAAGTCCTGCCAGTCTATTCAGTGTAATGATAAGTCCTGCCAGTCTATTCAGTATGATGATAAGTCCTGCCAGTCTATTCAGTATGATGATAAGTCCTGCCAGTCTATTCAGTATAATGATAAGTCCTGCCAGTCTATTCAGTATGATGATAAGTCCTGCCAGTCTATTCAGTATGATGATAAGTCCTGCCAGTCTATTCAGTGTAATGATAAGTCCTGTCAGTCTATTCAGTATAATGATAAGTCCTGCCAGTCTATTCAGTATGATGATAAGTCCTGCCAGTCTATTCAGTGTAATGATAAGTCCTGCCAGTCTATTCAGTATGATGATAAGTCCTGCCAGTCTATTCAGTATAATGATAAGTCCTGCCAGTCTATTCAGTGTAATGATAAGTCCTGCCAGTCTATTCAGTGTGATGATAAGTCCTGCCAGTCTATTCAGTATGATGATAAGTCCTGCCAGTCTATTCAGTGTAATGATAAGTCCTGCCAGTCTATTCAGTATAATGATAAGTCCTGCCAGTCTATTCAGTGTAATGATAAGTCCTGCCAGTCTATTCAGTGTAATGATACGTCCTGCCAGTCTATTCAGTATGATGATAAGTCCTGCCAGTCTATTCAGTATGATGATAAGTCCTGCTAGTCTATTCAGTATAATGATAAGTCCTGTCAGTCTATTCAGTGTAATGATAAGTCCTGCCAGTCTATTCAGTATGATGATAAGTCCTGCCAGTCTATTCAGTGTAATGATAAGTCCTGTCAGTCTATTCAGTGTAATGATAAGTCCTGTCAGTCTATTCAGTATGATGATAAGTCCTGCCAGTCTATTCAGTATGATGATAAGTCCTGCCAGTCTATTCAGTATGATGATAAGTCCTGCCAGTCTATTCAGTATAATGATAAGTCCTGCCAGTCTATTCAGTATGATGATAAGTCCTGCCAGTCTATTCAGTATGATGATAAGTCCTGCCAGTCTATTCAGTGTAATGATAAGTCCTGCCAGTCTATTCAGTATGATGATAAGTCCTGCCAGTCTATTCAGTATGATGATAAGTCCTGCCAGTCTATTCAGTATGATGATAAGTCCGGCCAGTCTATTCAGTATGATGATATGTCCTGCCAGTCTATTCAGTATGATGATAAGTCCTGCCAGTCTATTCAGTATGATGATAAGTCCTGCCAGTCTATTCAGTGTATTGATAAGTCCTGCCAGTCTATTCAGTGTAATGATAAGTCCTCCCAGTCTATTCAGTATGATGATAAGTCCTGCCAGTCTATTCAGTGTAATGATAAGTCCTGCCAGTCTATTCAGTATGATGATAAGTCCTGTCAGTCTATTCAGTATGATGATAAGTCCTGCCAGTCTATTCAGTATGATGATAAGTCCTGCCAGTCTATTCAGTATGATGATAAGTCCTGTCAGTCTATTCAGTATGATGATAAGTCCTGCCAGTCTATTCAGTGTAATGATAAGTCCTGCCAGTCTATTCAGTGTAATGATAAGTCCTGCCAGTCTATTAAGTGTAATGATAAGTCCTGCCAGTCTATTCAGTATAATGATAAGTCCTGCCAGTCTATTCAGTATGATGATAAGTCCTGTCAGTCTATTCAGTATGATGATAAGTCCTGCCAGTCTATTCAGTATGATGATAAGTCCTGCCAGTCTATTCAGTATGATGATAAGTCCTGCCAGTCTATTCAGTATGATGATAAGTCCTGCCAGTCTATTCAGTGTAATGATAAGTCCTGCCAGTCTATTCAGTATGATGATAAGTCCTGTCAGTCTATTCAGTGTAATGATAAGTCCTGCCAGTCTATTCAGTATGATGATAAGTCCTGCCAGTCTATTCAGTATGATGATAAGTCCTCCCAGTCTATTCAGTGTAATGATAAGTCCTGTCAGTCTATTCAGTGTAATGATAAGTCCTCCCAGTCTATTCAGTATGATGATAAGTCCTGCCGGTCTATTCAGTGTGATGATAAGTCCTGCCAGTCTATTCAGTATGATGATAAGTCCTGTCAGTCTATTCAGTATAATGATAAGTCCTGTCAGTCTATTCAGTGTAATGATAAGTCCTGCCAGTCTATTCAGTATGATGATAAGTCCTGCCAGTCTATTCAGTATAATGATAAGTCCTGCCGGTCTATTCAGTGTGATGATAAGTCCTGCCAGTCTATTCAGTGTAATGATAAGTCCTGCCAGTCTATTCAGTGTAATGATAAGTCCTGCCAGTCTATTCAGTGTAATGATAAGTCCTGTCAGTCTATTCAGTATAATGATAAGTCCTGTCTGTCTATTCAGTATGATGATAAGTCCTGTCAGTCTATTCAGTATGATGATAAGTCCTGCCAGTCTATTCAGTGTAATGATAAGTCCTGCCAGTCTATTCAGTGTAATGATAAGTCCTGTCAGTCTATTCAGTATAATGATAAGTCCTGTCTGTCTATTCAGTATGATGATAAGTCCTGTCAGTCTATTCAGTATGATGATAAGTCCTGCCAGTCTATTCAGTGTAATGATAAGTCCTGCCAGTCTATTCAGTGTAATGATAAGTCCTGCCAGTCTATTCAGTATGATGATAAGTCCTGCCAGTCTATTCAGTATGATGATAAGTCCTGCCAGTCTATTCAGTATGATGATAAGTCCTGCCAGTCTATTCAGTATAATGATAAGTCCTGCCAGTCTATTCAGTGTAATGATAAGTCCTGCCAGTCTATTCAGTATGATGATAAGTCCTGCCAGTCTATTCAGTATGATGATAAGTCCTGCCAGTCTATTCAGTATGATGATAAGTCCTGCCAGTCTATTCAGTATAATGATAAGTCCTGCCAGTCTATTCAGTGTAATGATAAGTCCTGCCAGTCTATTCAGTATGATGATAAGTCCTGCCAGTCTATTCAGTATGATGATAAGTCCTGCCAGTCTATTCAGTGTAATGATAAGTCCTGCCAGTCTATTCAGTATAATGATAAGTCCTGCCAGTCTATTCAGTATAATGATAAGTCCTGCCAGTCTATTCAGTGTAATGATAAGTCCTGCCAGTCTATTCAGTATGATGATAAGTCCTGCCAGTCTATTCAGTATGATGATAAGTCCTGCCAGTCTATTCAGTGTAATGATAAGTCCTGCCAGTCTATTCAGTATAATGATAAGTCCTGCCAGTCTATTCAGTATAATGATAAGTCCTGCCAGTCTGTTCAGTATAATGATAAGTCCTGCCAGTCTATTCAGTATGATGATAAGTCCTGCCAGTCTATTCAGTATGATGATAAGTCCTGCCAGTCTATTCAGTGTAATGATAAGTCCTGCCAGTCTATTCAGTGTAATGATAAGTCCTGCCAGTCTATTCAGTATAATGATAAGTCCTGTCAGTCTATTCAGTATGATGATAAGTCCTGCCAGTCTATTCAATATGATGATAAGTCCTGTCAGTCTATTCAGTATAATGATAAGTCCTGCCAGTCTATTCAGTGTAATGATAAGTCCTGCCAGTCTATTCAGTATAATGATAAGTCCTGTCAGTCTATTCAGTATGATGATAAGTCCTGCCAGTCTATTCAATATGATGATAAGTCCTGTCAGTCTATTCAGTATAATGATAAGTCCTGCCAGTCTATTCAGTATAATGATAAGTCCTGTCAGTCTATTCAGTATGATGATAAGTCCTGCCAGTCTATTCAGTATAATGATAAGTCCTGCCAGTCTATTCAGTGTAATGATAAGTCCTGTCAGTCTATTCAGTTAGACCCTCACATATCTCCATGGGATTTGCGATGGAGATATTTACACATCAAACCAATCAATGTAAGCATCCAATTCCTTATTTCCTAATGATTATTAGTTGCCGTAGCTGTGGATTATATTTACTCATGTTCTTTTCTTGCATTAATGAGTTTTTTAAAATTAGATTAATATTAGTTTTTCTTGGAGTTGAACCACCTGATGTGGGGAATGTATTAAATGCGATTGTCATGCATGTATACCCCCCGAGCTCCTCTCTAGCTGTCCGTTCCCCTTTTCACCAAGGTAACTTTGTTTTGCTGGACATTTCAGACTCCACGATGGTGAGATGAACTCAGACGGACACTCCAGGTATTAACGTTTAAGACAAATGATGTCTTTGTAGCCATTAATTGGAAATAATAATACTAATTATCACAATTCTCAGACTGTTTTTTTTTGTTTGTATTTGGTATAAACCATGGGATCTGACAAACCTCATCTTTTTACTGACTGGAAATGATTCCTTAATATCTCTGGACATTTACATGGGAGAAGTTCTATCATTTTGTAGAACAGATTCCACTGACCCTCTGACACAGAACCCTCTGACCCTCTGATACAGAACCCTCTGATACAGAACCCTCTGACCCTCTGATACAAAACCCTCTGACCCTCTGACACAGAACCCTCTGACCCTCTGATACAGAACCCTCTGATACAGAACCCTCTGATACAGAACCCTCTGATACAAAACCCTCTGACCCTCTGATACAGAACCCTCTGACCCTCTGATACAGAACCCTCTGATACAGAACCCTCTGACCCTCTGATACAAAACCCTCTGACCCTCTGATACAGAACCCTCTGACCCTCTGATACAAAACCCTCTGACCCTCTGATACAGAACCCTCTGATACAGAACCCTCTAACCCTCCGATACAGAACCCTCTGAACCTCTGATACAGAACCCACTGACACAGAACCCTCTGACCCTCTGATACAGAACCCTCTGATACAGAACCCTCTGACCCTCTGATACAAAACCCTCTGACCCTCTGACACAGAACCCTCTGACCCTCCCATACAGAACCCTCTGACCCTCTGATACAAAACCCTCTGACCCTCTGACACAGAACCCTCTGACCCTCTGATACAAAACCCTCTGACCCTCTGATACAGAACCCTCTGATACAGAACCCTCTAACCCTCTGATACAAAACCCTCTGACCCTCTGACACAGAACCCTCTGACCCTCTGATACAGAACCCTCTGACCCTCTGATACAAAACCCTCTGACCCTCTGATACAGAACCCTCTGACCCTCTGATACAAAACCCTCTGATACAGAACCCTCTGATACAGAACCCTCTAACCCTCCGATACAGAACCCTCTGACCCTCTGATACAGAACCCACTGATACAGAACCCTCTGACCCTCTGATACAGAACCCTCTGACCCCCTAATACAGAAACCTCTCCACCTCCTGATAGAGCTATACAGAGCAAAGATTCTAAACAACATGTCCTCCCCCTGATAGAGCAATACAGAGCAAAGATTCTAAACAACATATCCGCCCCCTGATAGAGCTATACAGGGCATAGATTCTAAACAACATGTCTACCCCCTGATAGAGCTATACAGAGCAAAGATTCTAATCAACATGTCTGCCCCTGATAGAGCTATACAGAGCAAAGATTCTAAACAACATGTCCGCCCCCTGATAGAGCTATCCAGAGCAAAGATTCTAAACAACATGTCCGCCCCCTGATAGAGCTATACAGAGCAAAGATTCTAAACAACATGTCCGCCCCTTGACAGAGCTATACAGAGCAAAGATTCTAAACATGACCACACCCTGATAGAGCTATACAGAGCAAGGAGGGCTCAATAAGGTACTTTACAATAAGGTATATTCAGATACTTTATTTCTAGTTGAAATGCCTACATTTCATCCAATCTTTCAATGGTGCTGAATATATAATGCCAGCAGTTGTAAGATATGTATTTATTATGTCGAGACAGTGAGACAGTTGAAGAGTCGAGTCTCTCAAGTCAGAAGTGATAGTCTAGATAAATATTCTCCAAACTGTACAGGTTACAGAGCTTGTGCTTTGACAACAGCTCCCCAGGTAGATTTTCCCCAATGGTGAATGGACGCTGGGCAGTGAAGGTTTTGGCTGAGCGTATCCCGGGGGTTTAATCCCGTTTTGGTGTTATATACTGATTTATTTTCTCTACCCCACTGAACCTTCTTTACCGTGACTTTCAGTGCTCATGATGCATCATTTGGCGCAGAAGGAAGGTATTTTCAGATAATATGGGTTTGTGCTGTGAGATGTGTATTATAATTTGGTGCTAACCATGCTGGTAACGTATTATTACACCTGTGTTACAAGCAGATAATCTCGCTCATTATAATCCGTGGAATCATTTGTGTGATTTCTAATCAGTAATTAGCCTGGAATTGACTTTCTAATTCATAATCCTTTTTACTTTCTCGTCTTCCTCTCTATGATGTGCTAATTCTAGTAGTTCTTTCATTCAGATGATGCTTCGTCCTGATGATATAACACCACTGCCTTTACTGGTTTCCTCTCCTCCCTCTCTCTCCTCAATCTAGGAATTTTCTCTCCTTATTTTCTTTATTTCTGCCATTTTGTTTTTATTCTTTGTTCCTCCATTTCCCTCTTCACATCTTTCCTCCAATCCTCCCCGGAAAGGTTTAGTTTCCTCTTTTCTTCCATTCCTCTTCCTTGCATTGCCTCTATCATTCTGATTTTTTTAATGAAGAACACTGCCTCCGACCCCATGCGCATTTTACTTGGGGACTCTGTTTTCTAATTATTCATTGTCTTCATTTTGCAGTAAAAACCGTCATTCTGTAGCGTACGCCAGTCAGAAACCATGGCTGCTGAATGCCACAGTGGAAGAGAATATAACATTCGGAAGTCCGTTTATCAAGCAAAGGTAGCAAAATGCATAGGGGTGTGTTGGCTGTACAATTCAGTGAGTTGTTTGTACAAAGCTACCTCACTATGGGGGTTATGTATAAAGGTCAATGCAGGTCAAAGTTCTAATACTGGAGCAATCATCATGGAAACCAATGGAATGTTTTACAGTGACCATGGAAACCAATGGAATGTTCTACAGTGACCATGGAAACCAATAGAATGTTCTACAGTGACCATGGAAACCAATGGAATGTTCTACAGTGACCATGGAAACCATTGGAATGTTCTACAGTGACCATGGAAACCAATGGAATGTTCTACAGTGACCATGGAAACCAATGGAATGTTCTACAGTGACCATGGAAACCAATGGAATGTTCTACAGTGACCATGGAAACCAATAGAATGTTCCTGCTGATCACATCACTTTGATGGACCTCCTGGTACCCCAGCTGGGTACCTCCGTCAGGACACTGCTTCCTTGGATCAGCCCCCCAAGCCACCAGACAAAACCAGTGCTGTAGATGGAAACAACATTTATTGAACAGTAACAGAGAGTCTTTATTCAGAAATAATCAACCCACGTATTAACATATAATCAAACAGGAACTAAACAGCAATGAACCAGCATTGCTACAGATAGAGAAAACCACATCATAATTAGTTTAAATCACAGTTAAGCAGGGACTGTCTGCACTACAGGGGGTAAACTATCAACTATTGGCCTTTACTCAATAAATAAATAAAAAAAAGTGTGGATTTTGCAGAAAGAATCAGCTATGCAGACTGGTATGCCAAAGTAAAACATGTATATTTAATCCATGGTGAAAGGACACAGTGCAGGAACAAGTGAAATCAGCTTTACGCGTTTCGCACTTCAACAGCACTTAATCACAAGCATTGTCCTTTACTCCCCTGTAATATCTTGTAATCAGAGAGGTCTACTCACAGAATTATACATTACACATAAAGCAATATACTAACATAATCTGACCTAATAACTATATTAAACATGGCACATAATCCTGGGTGAGTTAGGATTACAGACAGCGCAATCTGGGTGCATGAGTAAAGTCAATGAAAAGGGTTCTGTCACAATGACGTTTAGTACTTTACCCTAGAATCACCATGGAAACCAATGGAATGTTCCTGCTGATTACATCACTTTTAGAACTTTAGTCCAAAATCACCATGGAAACCAATGGAATGTTCCTGCTGATTACATCACTTTTAGACATTTACCCCAGAATCACCATGGAAACCAATGGAATGTTCCTGCTGATTACATCACTTTTAGAACTTTAGCCCAGAATCACCATGGAAACCAATGGAATGTTCCTGCTGATTACATCACTTTTAGAACTTTAGCCCAGAATCACCATGGAAACCAATGGAATGTTCCTGCTGATTACATCACTTTTAGAACTTTACCCCCAGATTCACCATGGAAACCAATGGAATGTTCCTGCTGATTACATCACTTTTAGAACTTTACCCCCAGATTCACCATGGAAACCAATGGAATGTTCCTGCTGATTACATCACTTTTAGAACTTTGACCCTGAAATGACCTTTAATATAAAAGGATGCATTGTGTTCCTGTATTTATATATCATTTCTTTGTGTAGGTATAAAGCTGTCACTGACGCCTGCTCGCTGCAACCAGATATTGACTTATTACCGTTCGGAGACCAGACGGAAATTGGCGAAAGGGTAAAAAAAATAATTAACAGGATTATTTATTTTGTGGTGTAGAACAAATCCAAGGAACACCACAACCTGCAGGCTTGTGTGTGTGACTGTCTCTGTATGTGTGTGTGACTGTCTCTGCATGTGTATGAGTGACTATGTGTGTTTGTCTCTGTGTGTATTTCTGTGTTTGCGTTACTGTCTCTGTTTGTTTTTGAGACTGTCTCTCTCTGTGTGTATGAGTGTGACTTTTTCTCTGTGCGTGACTGTCTCTGTATGTGGCTTTGTGTTTGTCTGACTGTCTCTGTGTGTTTCTGTTTTTCTCTGTGTGCTTGTGACTGTGTGTTCTCTTGTGTGCATGTGACTGTCTCTCTGTGTGCGTGTGACTGTCTCTGTGTGTGTGACCGTCTCACTGTTTGTGTGGCTGTCTCTGTGTGTGTGTTTGTGACTGTCTCTCTCCGTGTGACTGTCTCTGTGTGTGTGACCGTCTCACTGTGTGTGTGGCTGTCTCTGTGTGTGACTGTCTTTGTGTGTGTGTGTGTGTGTGTGACTGGTTGATGTGCCATTATCTGGTTCCCAAAGCTAAATAAAATGTGGAATACAGGAGTGGGCTCTGGAATATCCTGGATAACGTGGCACAATGTGTATTTCCGTGGAAGGTCTCTGTATCTCAGGAGGAATGTGAGTCTTTTGTTGAAAATAAAAAGCAGCAGAGAATGAATAATAAGATTTGGAGGAATGCTTTTTATTATGCAGATTAATATTACCAGGGGGGAAGCTGCTATTCCTTACGCTGATATAAATGTTTATCTGTAAACGTGACGTCTTTTTGTCTGTCTCTATTCTGGGGAATTTTCTTCTGCTGGAGTAAGAGATAAAGAGAGATGCCTTGCATTCCCCACACATTGCTCCAACACAGAAACATTTCATTAGCCAAGCGACTAGTGTGACCTGTAAATGTGTCTGAGAGATGTGTGTGTAGTCACTCGGCTAATTAGAGTGCAATGCAACATAAAGATATAGACTGTGTGACCGACAGACAAGAACCATTCAGCCATCTAGGATAGCCTTATACCTATCCCATGCATGCTTAAACTCCTTCACTGTATTAACCTCTACCACTTCTACTGGAAGACTATTCCATACATCCACTACCCTCTCAGTAATGTAATACTTTCATTAGTCCCTGGCCTTATCTTATATCTAGGATAGCCTTATACCTATCCCATGCATGCTTAAACTCCTTCACTGTATTAACCTCTACCACTTCTACTGGAAGACTATTCCATGCATCCACTACCCTCTCAGTAATGTAATACTATCATTAGTCCATGGCCTTATCTTATATCTAGGATAGCCTTATACCTATCCCATGCATGCTTAAACTCCTTCACTGTATTAACCTCTACCACTTATACTGGAAGACTATTCCATGCATCCACTACCCTCTCAGTAATGTAATACTTTCATTAGTCCCTGACCTTATCTTATATCTAGGATAGCCTTATACCTATCCCATGCATGCTTAAACTCCTTCACTGTATTAACCTCTACCACTTATACTGGAAGACTATTCCATACATCCACTACCCTCTCAGTAATGTAATACTTTCATTAGTCCCTGACCTTATCTTATATCTAGGATAGCCTTATACCTATCCCATGCATGCTTAAACTCCTTCACTGTATTAACCTCTACCACTTCTACTGGAAGGCTATTCCATGCATCCACTACCCTCTCAGTAATGTAATACTTTCATTAGTCCCTGACCTTATCTTATATCTAGGATAGCCTTATACCTATCCCATGCATGCTTAAACTCCTTCACTGTATTAACCTCTACCACTTCTACTGGAAGACTATTCCATGCATCCACTACCCTCTCAGTAATGTAATACTTTCATTAGTCCCTGACCTTATCTTATATCTAGGATAGCCTTATACCTATCCCACACATGCTTAAACACCTTCACTGTATTAACCTCTACCACTTCTACTGGAAGACTATTCCATACATCCACTACCCTCTCAGTAATGTAATACTTTCATTAGTCCCTGACCTTATCTTATATCTAGGATAGCCTTATACCTATCCCATGCATGCTTAAACTCCTTCACTGTATTAACCTCTACCACTTCTACTGGAAGGCTATTCCATACATCCACTACCCTCTAAGTAATGTAATACTTTCATTAGTCCCGGGCCTTATCCTATATCTAGGATAGCCTTATACCTATCCCATGCATGCTTAAACTCCTTCACTGTATTAACCTCTACCACTTCTACTGGAAGACTATTCCATACATCCATTACCCTCTCAGTAATGTAATAATTTCATTAGTCCCTGGCCTTATCTTATATCTAGGATAGCCTTATACCTATCCCATGCATGCTTAAACTCCTTCACTGTATTAACCTCTACCACTTCTACTGGAAGACTATTCCATACATCCACTACCCTCTCAGTAAAGTAATACTATCATTAGTCCCTGGCCTTATCTTATATCTGGGATAGCCTTATACCTATCCCATGCATGCTTAAACTCCCTCACTGTATTAACCTCTACCACTTCTACTGGAAGACTATTCCATACATCCACTACCCTCTCAGTAATGTAATACTTTAATTAGTCCCTGGCCTTATCTTATATCTAGGATAGCCTTATACCTATCCCATGCATGCTTAAACTCCCTCACTGTATTAACCTCTACCACTTCTACTGGAAGACTATTCCATACATCCACTACCCTCTCAGTAATGTAATACTTTCATTAGTCCCTGGCCTTATCTTATATCTAGGATAGCCTTATACCTATCCCATGCATGCTTAAACTCCCTCACTGTATTAACCTCTACCACTTCTACTGGAAGGCTATTCCATATATCCACTACCCTCTCAGTAATGTAATACTTTCATTAGTCCCTGGCCTTATCCTATATCTAGGATAGCCTTATACCTATCCCATGCATGCTTAAACTCCTTCACTGTATTAACCTCTACCACTTCTACTGGAAGACTATTCCATGCATCCACTACCCTCTCAGTAAAGTAATAATTTCATTATTCCCTGGCCTTATCTTATATCTAGGATAGCCTTATACCTATCCCACGCATGCTTAAACTCCTTCACTGTATTAACCTCTACCACTTCTACTGGAAGACTATTCCATGCATCCACTACCCTCTCAGTAATGTAATACTTTCATTAGTCCCTGACCTTATCTTATATCTAGGATAGCCTTATACCTATCCCATGCATGCTTAAACTCCTTCACTGTATTAACCTCTACCACTTCTACTGGAAGACTATTCCATACATCCACTACCCTCTCAGTAATGTAATACTTTCATTAGTCCCTGGCCTTATCTTATATCTAGGATAGCCTTATACCTATCCCACGCATGCTTAAACTCCTTCACTGTATTAACCTCTACCACTTCTACTGGAAGACTATTCCATACATCCACTACCCTCTCAGTAAAGTAATCCTTTCATTAGTCCCTGGCCTTATATCTAGGATAGCCTTATACCTATCCCATGCATGCTTAAACTCCTTCACTGTATTAACCTCTACCACTTCTACTGGAAGACTATTCCATCCATCCACTACCCTCTCAGTAATATAATACTTTCATCAGTCCCTGGCCTTATCTTATATCTAGGATAGCCTTATACCTATCCCATGCATGCTTAAACTCCTTCACTGTATTAACCTCTACCACTTCTACTGGAAGACTATTCCATGCATCCACTGCGTAAAGTAATACTTCCTGATACTTTTAACCCTTGACCCCTCTAATTTAAGACTATGCAGGTTATATATAAAGACGGCACACACGTCAGTCTGAGTCGCCTCTGCCTTAGAGCTCAGTGCGCTGTCGCAGCCCATGTAAAGGTTATATATAAGATGTAATCGCTGTTATACAAACCAAACACTCACTGCGCCATTTTATTAACAAAACACAAAGAAACCTGAGCTACGAAAATCAGGGGACCGAAAAATACAATATAATCAGGGTGAGAAAACGTGGATAAAAGATGGGGAAGAAGCTGTTATTTCTTTAAATGTATTTAATTTAATCAGTGATTTTTCTAGCTTTATTTCCAGTTCAGTTTGTTCACTAAATATTCCAGCAAAATCTATTATGGGGGTGTTTTTAGATGTAATAATGGGGGTCATTGGAGCCCTCGTCCCTGGCGCCATACAGGTTAACCCTCGAGTGGTATCTGGTTAGTCTGGGAGGTAATTACCCCACCGCACCCTGGCTGATCATCACTGTTCGTTTTTAGGGAATTAATCTTAGTGGGGGACAGCGGCAGAGGATCTGTGTGGCGCGAGCTCTCTATCAAAACACCAACATCGTCTTCCTGGTAAGTGTTATTATACGAGGTATGGTGTTATATAGAGGTGCAGTGAGTATAAGGTGGTTATACAGAGGTGCAGTGAGTATAAGGTGGTTATACAGAGGTGCAGTGAGTATAAGGTGGTTATACAGAGGTGCAGTTAGTGTAAGGTGGTTATACAGAGGTGCAGTGAGTATAAGGTGGTTATACAGAGGTGCAGTTAGTATAAGGTGGTTATACAGAGGTGCAGTTAGTATAAGGTGGTTATACAGAGGTGCAGTTAGTATAAGGGGGTTATACAGAGGTGCAGTTAGTGTAAGGTGGTTATACAGAGGTGCAGTGAGTATAAGGTGGTTATACAGAGGTGCAGTGAGTATAAGGTGGTTATACAGAGGTGCAGTTAGTATAAGGTGGTTATACAGAGGTGCAGTTAGTATAAGGTGGTTATACAGAGGTGCAGTTAGTATAAGGTGGTTATACAGAGGTGCAGTTAGTATAAGGTGGTTATACAGAGGTGCAGTTAGTATAAGGGGGTTATACAGAGGTGCAGTTAGTGTAAGGTGGTTATACAGAGGTGCAGTGAGTATAAGGTGGTTATACAGAGGTGCAGTTAGTATAAGGTGGTTATACAGAGGTGCAGTTAGTGTAAGGTGGTTATACAGAGGTGCAGTTAGTATAAGGTGGTTATACAGAGGTGCAGTGAGTATAAGGTGGTTATACAGAGGTGCAGTTAGTATAAGGTGGTTATACAGAGGTGCAGTTAGTATAAGGTGGTTATACAGAGGTGCAGTTAGTATAAGGGGGTTATACAGAGGTGCAGTTAGTATAAGGTGGTTATACAGAGGTGCAGTTAGTATAAGGTGGTTATACAGAGGTGCAGTTAGTATAAGGTGGTCATACAGAGGTGCAGTTAGTATAAGGTGGTTATACAGAGGTGCAGTTAGTATAAGGTGGTTATACAGAGGTGCAGTTAGTATAAGGTGGTTATACAGAGCTGCAGTTAGTAGAATGTGAAATGTGAATGTGAAAAAAAAAAAACCTGAACAACGTAGGGAAAATACATCACTCTTCACCTTTAGAAATCCTAGAGATTAACATCAAAGATTTTAAACTCCCTTACTTTTGCCAAGGGAAAGGCTTGAGAATAAGAGATTTGTATAGGGACAACAAATTTAAATCAAATGAATCCTTGTCTCAAGATTTTGGGGCTACGGTGACGGATAATTTTTCTATACTTAGAATAAAATCAAAATGGGAAAGACACAAATTTAACAAAAAAAATAAAGAAATAAACAAGGTGATTGATGGTTTATTAAATAATAATTATTTTAAAAGAGCAATAAAACTCTGGTATGATATATTAGAGATGATCTTAGTAAAACCCAAATCAAAGGCAATGATCTCCTGGGGAATAGAATTATTGAACCCTATAGACAAAGAGGCATGGACAGAAAGCTGGAACGCTATTAAAAAGTCTAATCACTGCCTCACTATGCATGAACTTCACTTCAAAGTTATGCATAGATGGCATTTTTCTCCCATGAGAATACATAAGTTCAATGCAGCTAACCAACATAACTGTTGGAGATGCAACAAAACCCACAGTGACCTTCTGCATATGTGGTGGTCCTGTGAAAAAATAGAATCCTTGTGGACTAAAGCATTTGGCCTAATATCGGATCTTAGTAATACTATAATCCCCCTACATCCAGAGACAGCACTTTTTAATTTTGAACTTCAAGACCTTCCACTTAGGCATAGAAACATTGTGACACAAATCTTAATGGCTGTTAAAATTACAATCGCAAGACATTGGAAAAGTCAGGAGATTGTTAAATGGTCAAAAATCACAAACCAAATAGACATCCAGTGCCAGATGGAGAAAGGGTACTATACTGCCAGACATAGACAAAAGACGTTCTATAACATTTGGGACCCCTGGTTACTAAAAAGAGAATTATACTTAGAAAGATCATGAAAAGAAATTAAACAGGTGGTGGGTGCTAATAAAAGAGGAAGTCCAGTGGACATCAGAAGAGATGATAAAGAGCCAAAACTGGGTAAATAGGACGAAGGGAAAACCTGCAATAGAGGATTAGGAATTGGATAATGATTTGGTACGGCCATCTACATCTTTCTCAGTTCTTCTTGAAAGTATTAAATAGGGATTGGATCCCTCAAGCCTGGCGTGTTTGTTTTTGTGTTTTTGTATTTTTATATGTATGTAGTGTTGTAGGTATAGAGTGTATAATGGAAAGAAAACATTATGTTTAAATAGTTGTATGTTGATAAGTCATGAATGTAACTTTCTATTTTTGATAAATAAAAAAATAAAAAAGAATGTGGTTATACAGAGGTGCAGTGAGTATAAGGTGGTTATACAGAGGTGCAGTTAGTATAAGGTGGTTATACAGAGGTGCAGTTAGTATAAGGTGGTTATACAGAGGTGCAGTTAGTATAAGGGGGTTATACAGAGGTGCAGTGAGTATAAGGTGGTTATACAGAGGTGCAGTTAGTATAAGGTGGTTATACAGAGGTGCAGTTAGTATAAGGTGGTTATACAGAGGTGCAGTTAGTATAAGGGGGTTATACAGAGGTGCAGTGAGTATAAGGTGGTTATACAGAGGTGCAGTTAGTATAAGGGGGTTATACAGAGGTGCAGTTAGTGTAAGGTGGTTATACAGAGGTGCAGTTAGTATAAGGTGGTTATACAGAGGTGCAGTGAGTATAAGGTGGTTATACAGAGGTGCAGTTAGTATAAGGTGGTTATACAGAGGTGCAGTTAGTATAAGGTGGTTATACAGAGGTGCAGTTAGTATAAGGTGGTTATACAGAGGTGCAGTTAGTATAAGGTGGTTATACAGAGGTGCAGTTAGTATAAGGTGGTTATACAGAGGTGCAGTTAGTATAAGGTGGTTATACAGAGGTGCAGTTAGTAGAATGTGGTTATACAGAGGTATATTGCATGCATGGCTCTGATCTTTCCCTTTGTTACTGTATCAGGATGATCCATTCTCAGCCCTGGATATTCATTTAAGTGATCACTTGATGCAGGAAGGGATCTTGAAGTTTTTGCGGGAAGATAAACGGACTGTGCTGCTGGTCACTCATAAATTACAGTATCTTCCCCATGCTGACTGGGTAAGGGGGCTATATCTACCGGGGGATATATATTAAACTTATTTCCCACCATGGTCATATCGTAACAATAAACCCTCATCTTTACTACATTATAACGAATCCGGGAAATTCACTAAATACACATTATATCACCTTCTCCGTCCATCCAGCGGTATTATACAATACATTATAACATGACCTGGTATTATACAATACATTATAACATGACCTGGTATTATACAATACATTATAACATGACCTTGTATTATACAATACATTATAACATGACCTTGTATTATACAATACATTATAGCATGACCTGGTATTATACAATACATTATTACATGACCTGGTATTATACAATACATTATAACATGACCTTGTATTATACAATACATTATAACATGATCTGGTATTATACAATACATTATTACATGACCTGGTATTATACAATATATTATAACATGACCTTGTATTATACAATACATTATAGCATGACCTGGTATTATACAATACATTATTACATGACCTGGTATTATACAATACATTATAACATGACCTTGTATTATACAATACATTATAACATGATCTGGTATTATACAATACATTATAACATGACCTGGTATTATACAATACATTATAACATGACCTGGTATTATACAATACATTATTACATGACCTGGTATTATACAATACATTATAACATGATCTGGTATTATACAATACATTATTACATGACCTGGTATTATACAATATATTATAACATGACCTTGTATTATACAATACATTATAGCATGACCTGGTATTATACAATACATTATTACATGACCTGGTATTATACAATACATTATAACATGACCTTGTATTATACAATACATTATAACATGATCTGGTATTATACAATACATTATAACATGACCTGGTATTATACAATACATTATTACATGACCTGGTATTATACAATACATTATAACATGACCTTGTATTATACAATACATTATAACATGATCTGGTATTATACAATACATTATAACATGACCTGGTATTATACAATACATTATAACATGACCTGGTATTATACAATACATTATAACATGACCTTGTATTATACAATACATTATAACATGATCTGGTATTATACAATACATTATAACATGACCTGGTATTATACAATACATTATAACATGACCTGGTATTATACAATATATTATAACATGACCTGGTATTATACAATACATTATAACATGACCTTGTATTATACAATACATTATAACATGATCTGGTATTATACAATACATTATAACATGACCTGGTATTATACAATACATTATAACATGACCTGTCCAATCATACACAGGTATTATACAATACATTATAATATGATCTGGTATTATACAATACATTATAACATGACCTGGTATTATACAATACGTTATAACATGACCAAGGTATTATACAATACGTTATAACATGACCTGGTATTATACAATACATTATAACATGACCTGGTATTATACAATACATTATAACATGACCTGGTATTATACAATACATTATTACATGACCTGGTATTATACAATACATTATAACATGACCTTGTATTATACAATACATTATAACATGATCTGGTATTATACAATACATTATAACATGACCTGGTATTATACAATACATTATAACATGACCTGGTATTATACAATACATTATAACATGACCTTGTATTAAACAATACATTATAACATGACCTTGTATTATACAATACATTATAACATGACCTGGTATTATACAATACATTATAACATGACCTTGTATTATACAATACATTATAACATGACCTGGTATTATACAATACATTATTACATGACCTGGTATTATACAATACATTATAACATGACCTTGTATTATACAATACATTATAACATGATCTGGTATTATACAATACATTATAACATGACCTGGTATTATACAATACATTATAACATGACTTGGTATTATGTCACCAAATTCTCTATTTGCTTTATAAATTCAGATAATGTCAGTATCTGTTTGCATGTGATAGCTGTGAGGACACGTGTGTGAAGTTCTAGGGACATCATTTGTGTTCATTTGTTATAAGCAAGAACAGTTTAAATTAATAATTTGGCTCTCAGTGAGAAGAGATTTATTTTATTTTATTTATAAGTCATTTTAAATCTGTTTTAAAGGATATTAAACTCCTTGATTACTTACATGTGTTTCTTCCAGTTTTATGACTTGTAAATAGTTTCGTCTATTAATACTTTTATTGGCTGTTTCAACTCGAAAGAAACTTGGCTCATATTTAAAATAAAAAGACAAAAAAGACTTATTTTGGTGAACAATACAATCTGCGCGTCAGCAAGTTTGCGAAGAAATGAAATATTTTGGGTCAATAAAGATGATACCAGATTTCTAATACACCAGTTACACTCAGAGGGGAATTACACAGACATTCATCACTATTTATCAGAGATATATTTAAATATCACTGAATATTGATAAACTGTACTGAATTGATATTATTAACCAGTAAATTAATCCACCTTCTCCCCCCCCCCCCCCCCCTCTCCTCTATTTGGGGGCAGAGCTATACCAGCCCCTCCTTGTGCATCTTTTACAGAATTAGCTGTTTCTTTGTTATTTCTATAGATCATAGCCATGAAGGACGGCTCTGTCTTGAGAGAGGGGACCTTAAAAGATATCCAGAATAATGATAACAAGCTTTACGAACATTGGAAGACGCTAATGAACCGGCAGGACCAGGAATTAGAGAAGGTATAACATGCATGATCCAGGAGGGGCTTTAGTCATGTAACCATTAATAAGGAGAGGAACAGGCTGTATTATCAGTGAGTTAAATGGTTACAGTGCTGATCCCAGTCCAGAGACCGCAGACCCCCCCCCAGGTCCTTCTCATGATGAGTTGGATAAACCCCTGGTGTTCTGCATACTTGGGGGGTTGTTAGATTTGGTTTATTTCCCAGACAGAGTCTGCTCTCCGTCAGTCAGTCTGACGTCCCAGTACACCCAGTGTAGGATGGGTCATGAGTTATAACTAGGTAATGATTATTGATCCCTCTTGTTTCTCAGTCTGTATCACAGTGAGAACATCACTTCCCATTAAATAAGACGTGTTTCTTATTAGTATCATGTTTGCGGGGGTCTTATTTAGTAAATTGAATTATATCCCACGTTAGACATTATCCCGTTTCCGCTTTCACCCTAAAAGCTTATTATTACGGGCTCCCTTAAAATCCTGGGCTCTTGTTTCGTCAGTGTAGGTGTAAATTCTGCCTTCTTATTGGTTGTTTGAAACCACAGTGGCCAATGAGAGTCTGTCATTTGAGATGTGGTTGTGGAAGAAATGGCAGGGACTATCTGATCCCCTGCTGGACTATATATTCTAATAGATGTTTGGGATGTAAATCATTATATGGCTTTGGTATTATTCTCATGACATTTAAAGCTCTGTATTAAAAGGCATCTTGTCACTATGCTATCCCTGTGTGAATATTAATAATTACTGACGCAGGACACAGACGCCGATCAGGCCGCCATGGAAAGGAAAACTCTTCGGAGAGCCATGTATTCGCGAGAAGCCAAAGCTCTGATCGATGACGAAGGGGAAGGTCTGATTTTATAGAATGTAATGTGTACAACAAGCATTGCATGCTGGGTATACTGTGCATTGCATGCTGGGTAAACTGCATTGCATGCTGGGTACCATGTGTTTTGCATGCTGGGTACCCTGTGTATTGCATGGTAGGCATACTATGCATTGCTTGCTGGGTACCCTGTGTATTGCATGCTGGGTAAATCGTGCACTGCTTACTGGGTAACCTGTGCATTGCATGCTGGGTAACTTGTGCACTGCATGCTCGATAACCTGTGCATTGCATGCTGGGTAACCTGTGCATTGCATGCTGGGTACCCTGTGCATTGGATGCTCGGTAACCTGTGTTTTGCATGCTGGGTAAACTGCATTGTATGCTGGGTAACCTGTGCATTGCATGCTGGGTACCCTGTGCATTGTATGCTCAGTAACCTGTGTTTTGCATGCTGGGTACCATGTGCATTGTATGCTCAGTAACCTGTGTTTTGCATGCAGGGTAACTTGTGCACTGTATGCTGGATAAACTGTGCACACATGCTAGGCAAACTGTGCACTGCATGCTGGGTAAACTGCATTGTATGCTGGGTACCCTGTGTATTGCATGCTGGGTAAACTGTGCACTGCATGTTAGGTACATTGTGCATTGCATGCTGGGTACCCTGTGCATTGGATGCTGGGTACCCTGTGCATTGGATGCTCAGTAACCTGTGTTTTGCATGCTGGGTAACTTGTGCACTGTATGCTGGATAAACTGCACTGCATGCTGGGTAAACTGCATTGTATGCGGGGTACCCTGTGTATTGCATGCTGGGTAAACTGTGCACTGCATGTTAGGTACATTGGGCACTGCATGCTGGGTAAATATCCCGTCAAGCAGCTATCTGCAAGCGTCTGAGTTATGTATAAGGATGTGATTAATAATGACGACCAATAGTAATACTTTATGTCCACAGCACTGGATGTTTTTGGTTCCATTTTATACCACTTGCTGGGAGCGATAATAGTAATGTTTTAATAAGCATATAATCCCATGATGACAGTGCCCCACGCGTTTCTCCTGTGTGCTTCAGAGGAAGAAGAGGAAGAAGATGAAGAGGATAACCTATCCACAGTGATGAGGCTGAGGACCAAAATGCCCTGGAGGACTTGTTGGAAGTACCTGACGTCTGGGGGATATTTACTGCTCTTCCTCATGATCGTCTCAAAGCTAGTCAAGCACTCCGTCATTGTGGCGATAGATTACTGGCTGGTTCATTGGACCTCACCGACTAATAATACCATCAATGAGGTAATGAGGCTATATCAGGGGGCGGACATGCTGTTAGAATCTTTGCTCTGTATAGCTCTATCAGGGGGCGGACATGTTGTTTAGAACCTTTGCTCTGTTTTGCTCTATCAGGGGGCGGACATGTTGTTAGAATCTTTGCTCTGTATAGCTCTATCAGGGGGCGGACATGTTGTTTAGAATCTTTGCTCTGTTTTGCTCTATCAGGGGCGGACATGTTGTTAGAATCTTTGCTCTGTATAGCTCTATCAGGGGGCGGACATGCTGTCTAGAATCTTTGCTCTGTATAGCTCTATCGGGGGGCAGACATGTTGTTAGAATCTTTGCTCTGTATATCTCTATCAGGAGGAGGACATGTTGTTTAGAATCTTTGCTCTGTATAGCTCTATCAGGGGGCGGACATGTTGTTTAGAATCTTTGCTCTGTATAGCTCTATCAGGGGCAGACATGGTGTTTAGAATCTTTGCTCTGTATAGCTCTATCAGGGGGCGGACATGCTGTTTAGAATCTTTGCTCTGTATAGCTCTATCAGGGGGCAGACATGTTGTTTAGAATCTTTGCTCTGTATAGCTCTATCAGGGGGAGGACATGCTGTTTAGAATCTTTGCTCTGTATAGCTCTATCAGGGGGAGGACATGCTGTTTAGTATCTTTGCTCTGTATAGCTCTGTCAGGGGGCGGACATGTTGTTTAGAACCTTTGCTCTGTATAGCTCTACCAGGGGATGGACATGGTGTTTAGAACCTTTGCTCTGTATAGCTCTATCAGGGGATGGACATGTTGTTTAGAATCTTGGGTCAGATCTTCCTTCATCTCACCCAGCATGTCCACCACCTGATATACAGAGCAGAGAGGGCTCAATAAGGTGCTTTATTTGTATTCTTTCATTAAAACATTTCTAAATAAAATGCCTGCACTTGATACAATCTTTTAGTCAAACAGTTGCGATAGTTGCCCTTTAATGAGTGAGAGGCCCCCATGTCTATAACCCATCTATATCCAGCAGGAAAGTCGCACGTTCAATGTGGTGGTCTTCACCATCCTCAGCGCTATGGGGATCATTCTCTGCTTGGTCACATCCTTGACAGTTGAGTGGATGGGTCTGACAGCTGCCACAAACCTGCACGATAATCTGTTAAAGAAGATCATCCTGGCCCCAATACGGTAATTAACTAATATTCTGCTCCCTATGACATCATCAGCACGCGAAACGCAAAACAACTTAACTCTGCTGTTAACTGCCCCAATCCTGGTAACTCAGGCGCCTGCTCTTCTGTTTACATGTTGTATGTTGCATGTGTGTTTGTATAATACCTGTGTTTTTACATGGAGTGTGTGTGTGTTTGTATAATACCTGTGTTATTTTACATGGAGTGTGTGTGTGTTTGTATAATACCTGTGTTATTTTACATGGAGTGTGTGTGTGTTTGTATAATACCTGTGTTATTTTACATGGAGTATGTGTGTGTTTGTATAATACCTGTGTTTTTACATGGAGTGTGTGTGTGTTTGTATAATACCTGTGTTTTTACATGGAGTGTGTGTGTGTTTGTATAATACCTGTGTTATTTTACATGGAGTGTGTGTGTGTTTGTATAATACCTGTGTTATTTTACATGGAGTGTGTGTGTGTTTGTATAATACCTGTGTTATTTTACATGGAGTGTGTGTGTGTTTGTATAATACCTGTGTTATTTTACATGGAGTGTGTGTGTGTTTGTATAATACCTGTGTTATTTTACATGGAGTGTGTGGGTGTTTGTATAATACCTGTGTTATTTTACATGGAGTGAGTGTTTGTATAATACCTGTGTTATTTTACATGGAGTGTGTGTGTGTTTGTATAATACCTGTGTTATTTTACATGGAGTGTGTGTTTGTATAATACCTGTGTTATTTTACATGGAGTGAGTGTGTGTTTGTATAATACCTGTGTTATTTTACATGGAGTGAGTGTGTGTTTGTATAATACCTGTGTTATTTTACATGGAGTGTGTGTGTGTTTGTATAATACCTGTGTTATTTTACATGGAGTGTGTGTGTGTTTGTATAATACCTGTGTTATTTTACATGGTGTGTTGTGTGTTTGTATAATACCTGTGTTATTTTACATGGAATGTGTGTTTGTATAATACCTGTGTTATTTTACATGGAGTGTGTGTGTGTTTGTATAATACCTGTGTTATTTTACATGGAGTGTGTGTGTGTTTGTATAATACCTGTGTTATTTTACATGGAGTGTGTGTGTGTTTGTATAATACCTGTGTTATTTTACATGGAGTGAGTGTGTGTTTGTATAATACCTGTGTTATTTTACATGGAGTGAGTGTGTGTTTGTATAATACCTGTGTTATTTTACATGGAGTGTGTGTGTGTTTGTATAATACCTGTGTTATTTTACATGGAGTGTGTGTGTGTTTGTATAATACCTGTGTTATTTTACATGGAGTGTGTGTGTGTTTGTATAATACCTGTGTTATTTTACATGGAGTGAGTGTGTGTTTGTATAATACCTGTGTTATTTTACATGGAGTGAGTGTGTGTTTGTATAATACCTGTGTTATTTTACATGGAGTGAGTGTGTGTTTGTATAATACCTGTGTTATTTTACATGGAGTGTGTGTGTGTTTGTATAATACCTGTGTTATTTTACATGGAGTGTGTGTGTGTTTGTATAATACCTGTGTTATTTTACACATCGTTTAATAGATTCTTCGACACGACTCCGCTTGGTCTGATTTTAAATCGATTTTCTGCCGACACGAACATTATTGACCAGGTAAGACTCTTATAATGCTGGTTACGGGCCATACAGGTAGCTCACCTTCTGTGTGAACGTGTCTCGTCCCCAATGTCACTTGTGGCCCCGGGAGATTCCCAGCCACTGTTATTTTGTTGTTCTGTTCCCTCTGTTAAAATGCTGCTTTTGTCCTAGCACATCCCACCCACCCTGGAATCCCTTACCAGATCCAGCCTGCTGTGCCTGGCAGCTATTGGTGTGATCTCCTACGCCAATCCCCTCTTCCTGATCGCCTTGTTACCTCTCGGTGTGGCCTTTTACTTTATCCAGAAATACTTCCGTGTCGCCTCTAAGTGAGTATAACTCGTAATAAATCCAATGCTAGCTCGCAGTGTGTCCTGATCTCAGAGCCCATATTACTCTAAGGCGATCCTCACACTACATCTCAGTGCCCAAATTAGAAACACAACCAGATTCCCAGGCCTTCAGCCTGGCCATGCCCACACTCTGGAAGTCGGACATCTTGCATCACTACCAGACCTCCCAGCTTTCCTGGGACAGTCCAAGTGACACTCAACCTCCCAAGCTCTTCCCCTGGCATCTCGATTTGCCAGCAGCAGAAAGTTGGGAGACGTTAAAGACCTCCTAATAAAAGCTTCAGATTCACCTCTTTTATCATGCTTTTGTCAGCCCAGTTTAACCTGAGTTGATTTGTCTCCTTATGTATATGTAAAGCACATTGGCGGTCTAAGTATAAAGTGAATATCTGTGCTATAGTTCTAAAAGTGATGTAATCAGCAGGAACATTCCATTGGTTTCCATGGTGATTCTGGGGGTAAGGTTCTAAAAGTGATGTAATCAGCAGGAACATTCCATTGGTTTCCATGGTGATTCTGGGGGTAAGGTTCTAAAAGTGATGTAATCAGCAGGAACATTCCATTGGTTTTCATGGTGATTCTGGGGGTAAGGTTCTAAAAGTGATGTAATCAGCAGGAACATTCCATTGGTTTCCATGGTGATTCTGGGGTTAAAGTTCTAAAAGTGATGTAATCAGCAGGAACATTCCATTGGTTTCCATGGTGATTCTGGGGTAAAGTTCTAAAAGTGATGTAATCAGCGGAACATTCCATTGGTTTCCATGGTGATTCTGGGGCAAAGTTCTAAAAGTGATGTAATCAGCAGGAACATTCCATTGGTTTCCATGGTGATTCTGGGGCAAAGTTCTAAAAGTGATGTAATTGGTTTCTATGGCGACTGGACCAGTTTTAGTGTGATAAGTGATGTATTTCTGCTGTGCTTTGTATTCCTCACGCTGTGCTTTGTAAACACAGAGACCTCCAGGAACTCGATGATAGCACCCAGCTGCCATTACTGTGTCACTTCTCCGAGACTGCTGAGGGTCTCACCACAATCCGTGCATTCAAGTAAGAGTAACTAACTCCCAGCCCAGGGCCTTGTGGGTCATTCTGTCGGCCATCTTGTTACATGTCTTCATTACATTGTCTTTGGGGAAGTAGCAGAACAATGTTGCACTTTTTATCATGTGTTGTGTTGTTTTGTTGCCTTTAGGGGGTGTTGTTTAGATGCCCCCTCCCCTTCATGCCTTTAACACATCAGAGAGGCATTATGGGACAGTTATCGTCTGCTAGTGCCTGCCCTATATATATAAAGGGGGCAGACGAAGTATGGAGGACTCATTTCAATATCATTAGGAAGATAGACAGAGCCAGGTTATAAACCCTGTATAAATCCTTCTAACCAACAGGCACGAGGCCAAGTTCAAGCAGAGGATGCTGGAGCTGACTGACACCAATAACCTAGCTTATCTCTTCCTGTCTGCCGCCAACCGCTGGCTGGAGGTCAGGACGGTAAGAGAGGGAAGGGATGGAGCGGGATTTGGGGTCTGCAATTAATCCCCGGTAATACACACTGTGTACAGACGTCCAATCAAGAGCATTTCTTGCTCTGGGAAAACTATGCTTATCACTGTATAGATGCCCATCACTGTATAGATGCTTATCACTGTATAGATGATCATCACTGTATAGATGATCATCACTGTATAGATGATCATCACTGTATAGATGATCATCACTGTAAAGATGCCCATCACTGTATAGATGCTTATCACTGTATAGATGCTTATCACTGTATAGATGATCATCACTGTATAGATGATCATCACTGTATAGATGATCATCTCTGTATAGATGCCCATCACTGTATAGATGATCATCACTGTATAGATGATCATCTCTTTATAGATGCTTAGCACTGTATAGATTCCCATCACTGTATAGATGCCCATCTCTGTATAGATGCCCATCTCTGTATAGATGCCCATCTCTGTATAGATGCCCATCACTGTATAGATGCCCATCTCTGTATAGATGCCCATCTCTGTATAGATGCCCATCACTGTATAGATGATCATCACTGTATAGATGATCATCACTGTATAGATGATCATCACTGTATAGATGCCCATCACTGTATAGATGCTTATCACTGTATAGATGCTTATCTTTGTATAGATGCCCATCACTGTATAGATGCTTATCTCTGTATAGATGCCCATCACTGTATAGATGCTTATCACTATATAGATGCCCATCACTGTATAGATGCTTATCTCTGTATAGCTGCTTATCTCTGTGTAGATGATCATCACTGTATAGATGCTTATCTCTGTATAGATGCCCATCACTGTATAGATGCCCATCACTGTATAGATGCCCATCACTGTATAGATGCCCATCACTGTATAGATGCTTATCTCTGTATAGATGCCCATCACTGTATAGATGCTTATCTCTGTATAGATGCCCATCACTGTATAGATGCCCATCACTGTATAGATGCTCATCACTGTATAGATGCTTATCTCTGTATAGATGCCCATCACTGTATAGATGCTCATCACTGTATAGATGCTTATCTCTGTATAGATGCCCATCACTGTATAGATGCCCATCACTGTATAGATGCTCATCACTGTATAGATGCCCATCACTGTATAGATGCCCATCACTGTATAGATGCTCATCACTGTATAGATGCTTATCTCTGTATAGATGCCCATCACTGTATAGATGCTTATCTCTGTATAGATGCTTATCTCTGTATAGATGCTCATCACTGTGTAGATGCTTATCTCTGTATAGCTGCTTATCTCTGTGTAGATGATCATCACTGTATAGATGCTTATCTCTGTATAGATGCCCATCACTGTATAGATGCCCATCACTGTATAGATGCCCATCACTGTATAGATGCTTATCTCTGTATAGATGCCCATCACTGTATAGATGCTTATCTCTGTATAGATGCCCATCACTGTATAGATGCCCATCACTGTATAGATGCTCATCACTGTATAGATGCTTATCTCTGTATAGATGCCCATCACTGTATAGATGCTCATCACTGTATAGATGCTTATCTCTGTATAGATGCCCATCACTGTATAGATGCCCATCACTGTATAGATGCTCATCACTGTATAGATGCCCATCACTGTATAGATGCCCATCACTGTATAGATGCTCATCACTGTATAGATGCTTATCTCTGTATAGATGCCCATCACTGTATAGATGCTTATCTCTGTATAGATGCTTATCTCTGTATAGATGCTCATCACTGTGTAGATGCTTATCTCTGTATAGATGCCCATCACTGTATAGATGCTTATCTCTGTATAGATGCTTATCTCTGTATAGATGATCATCTCTGTATAGATGCCCATCACTGTATAGATGCTTATCTCTGTATAGATGCCCATCACTGTATAGATGCTTATCTCTGTATAGCTGCTTATCACTGTATAGATGATCATCACTGTATAGATGCGTATCACTGTATAGATGCTTATCTCTGTATAGATGCCCATCACTGTATAGATGCTTATCTATGTATAGATGCTTATCTCTGTATAGATGCTTATCTCTGTATAGATGATCATCTCTGTATAGATGATCATCTCTGTATAGATGCCCATCACTGTATAGATGCTTATCTCTGTATAGATGCCCATCACTGTATAGATGCTTATCACTGTATAGATGCTTATCTCTGTATAGATGCTTATCTTTGTATAGATGCTTATCTCTGTATAGATGCCCATCACTGTATAGATGCCCATCACTGTATAGATGCTTATCACTGTATAGATGCCCATCACTGTATAGATGCTTATCACTGTATAGATGATCATCACTGTATAGATGCGTATCTCTGTATAGATGCTTATCTCTGTATAGATGCTTATCTCTGTATAGATGCCCATCACTGTATAGATGCTTATCTCTGTATAGATGCTTATCTCTGTATAGATGCCCATCACTGTATAGATGCCCATCACTGTATAGATGCCCATCACTGTATAGATGCTTATCACTGTATAGATGCTTATCTCTGTATAGATGCCCATCACTGTATAGATCCCCATCACTGTATAGATGCTTATCTCTGTATAGATGCCCATCACTGTATAGATGCTTATCTCTGTATAGATGCCCATCACTGTATAGATGCCCATCACTGTATAGATGCTTATCTCTGTATAGATGCTTATCACTGTATAGATGCTTATCTCTATATAGATGCTTATCTCTGTATAGATGCCCATCACTGTATAGATGCTTATCACTTTATAGATGCCCATCACTGTATAGATGCTTATCACTGTATAGATGCCCATCACTGTATAGATGCCCATCACTGTATAGATGCTTATCTCTGTATAGATGCCCATCACTGAATAGATGCTTATCTCTGTATAGATGCTTATCACTGGATAGATGCCCATCACTGTATAGATGCTTATCTCTGTATAGATGCCCATCACTGTATATATGCTTATCACTGTATAGATGCTTATCTCTGTATAGATGCCCATCACTGTATAGATGCCCATCACTGTATAGATGCTTATCTCTGTATAGATGCCCATCACTGTATAGATGCTTATCTCTGTATAGATGCTTATCACTGTATAGATGCTTATCGCTGTATAGATGCTTATCGTTGTATAGATGCCCATCACTGTATAGATGCTTATCTCTGTATAGATGCCCATCACTGTATAGATGCTTATCTCTGTATAGATGCTTATCGCTGTATAGATGCTTATCTCTGTATAGATGCTTATCTTTGTATAGATGCCCATCACTGTATAGATGCTTATCTCTGTATAGATGCCCATCACTGTATAGATGCCCATCACTGTATAGATGCTTATCTCTGTATAGATGCCCATCACTGTATAGATGCTTATCTCTGTATAGATGCTTATCACTGTATAGATGCTTATCTCTATATAGATGCTTATCTCTGTATAGATGCCCATCACTGTATAGATGCTTATCACTTTATAGATGCCCATCACTGTATAGATGCTTATCACTGTATAGATGCCCATCACTGTATAGATGCCCATCACTGTATAGATGCCCATCACTGTATAGATGCTTATCTCTGTATAGATGCTTATCACTGGATAGATGCCCATCACTGTATAGATGCTTATCTCTGTATAGATGCCCATCACTGTATAGATGCTTATCACTGTATAGATGCTTATCTCTGTATAGATGCCCATCACTGTATAGATGCCCATCACTGTATAGATGCTTATCTCTGTATAGATGCTTATCACTGTATAGATGCTTATCACTGTATAGATGCTTATCGCTGTATAGATGCTTATCGCTGTATAGATGCTTATCGTTGTATAGATGCCCATCACTGTATAGATGCTTATCTCTGTATAGATGCCCATCACTGTATAGATGCTTATCTCTGTATAGATGCTTATCGCTGTATAGATGCTTATCTCTGTATAGATGCTTATCTTTGTATAGATGCCCATCACTGTATAGATGCTTATCTCTGTATAGATGCCCATCACTGTATAGATGCCCATCACTGTATAGATGCTTATCTCTGTATAGATGCCCATCACTGTATAGATGCTTATCTCTGTATAGATGCTTATGGCTGTATAGATGCTTATCTCTGTATAGATGCTTATCTCTGTATAGATGCCCATCACTGTATAGATGCTTATCTCTGTATAGATGCCCATCACTGTATAGATGCCCATCACTGTATAGATGCTTATCTCTGTATAGATGATCTTCACTGCCCTTGGTGGGTTTGCAGATAAATACTGATTAAACCAACAGTCCAGATGCAAAACTATTGTCATTAACAGTAAAGAAGCAGGATTTCCACCCAGCTAATTATCTGTATATTGTACATGTGTTTAATATCTGTGAAATACACTTATTGTTACTTTAAACACTGCAGGTTCCCTGTTTAAATTAGCTGGTTTCTTTGTCAGCCCCCAGTGATCCCTCTGATAGCCGACTTGTCCCGGGATCTGGTGTTTAACATGTCATTATATATGTTTTACTTCACGTGATAGATCCTGCTAATAATCTGATAAACATGGACGAGGCCAGTTGTATGTCTGTGTTTGGGGCAGAGCTCCCGTCGCACACACAATCTACCCATTTTGTTTGAAGTGAGATAAAGCACCTCCCTGCTCTGTGTTTTTCCATTTGGAGCTGGGATCCCAGTGTTTTTGGATAACTCACAGTCAGCCTTGGTGAGCAAATATTTGCCTAAAATAAAAAAAAACATTACCCTGTGTGAATCTGAACAGGTCACAGTGTGAACCCAGAACTTCAGCGTTAACCTCTGAGTGAACAGCAGTGCCGGTAACCCTTCCCATAACTCACAATTCAGATTCTTAGGCCTTTATTCATCAAAGAGGGAATTGTGAGGAATTTACAAGGGAATTCCCAAATTAAGACCACAGAAGTCGAGCTGGAAAACTTATCCAAGTCAGTTGTATGGAAGAATTCTCTCAACTCAGCTACTTTGGCCTTAACTTTGAAATTCCATTCTCCTTTTTGTGAATAAAGCTTTGAATTAACATGTGAGTCATTAGGGTGATCAGAGCACCCCAAATATATGCACTTACCTCCGCTTTCTACTTCAGGATTATCTAGGGGCCTGCATTGTACTAACAGCAGCTGTGACCTCCATTAAATCCGGCCTCACCTCTGGGATCGTAGGTTTGGGGCTAACGTATGCTCTAACGGTATGTATAACCCCAGGGTACCATATAGAACGACATTAAGTCACAACATATCTCCAGGAGGATAGCGATACCTTGGAGAGAGTTCAGAGAAGGGCTACTAAACTGGTCATAGATTGCAGGATAAAACTTACCAGGAAAGGTTAAAGCATCTTAACATGTATAGCTTGGAGGAAAGACGTAACAGGGGGATATGATAGAAACATTTATATACATAAAGGGAATCAACACAGTAACGGAGGAGAGGATATTTATATGAAGATAAACTGCCACAACTAGAGGACATAGTGTGAAATTAGAGGGGCAACGATTTAATGTAATATCAGGAAGTATTACTTTACTGAGAGGGTAGTGGATGTATGGAATAGCCTGCCAGCAGAAGTGGTAGAGGTTAACACAGTGAAGGGGTTTAAGCATGCATGGGAAAGGTATAAGACTATCCTAGATATAAGATAAGGCCAGGGAATAATGAAAGTATTACATTGCTGAGAGGGTAGTGGATGTATGGAATAGTCTTCCAGTAGAAGTGGTAGAGGTTAATACAGTGAAGGAGTTTAAGCATGCGTGGGATAGGTATAAGGCTATCCTAGATATAAGATAAGGCCAGGGACTAATGAAAGTATTACATTACTGAGAGGGTAGTGGATGTATGGAATAGCCTTCCAGTAGAAGTGGTGGAGGTTAATACAGTGAAGGAGTTTAAGCATGCATGGGATAGGTATAAGGCTATCCTAGATATAAGATAAGGCCAGGGACTAATGAAAGTATTACATTACTGAGAGGGTAGTGGATGCATGGAATAGTCTTCCAATAGAAGTGGTAGAGGTTAATACAGTGAAGGAGTTTAAGCATGCATGGGATAGGTATAAGGCTATCCTAGATATAAGATAAGGCCAGGGACTAATGAAAGTATTACTGTACTGAGAGGGTAGTGGATGCATGGAATAGTCTTCCAGTAGAAGTGGTAGAGGTTAATACAGTGAAGGAGTTTAAGCATGCATGGGATAGGTATAAGGCTATCCTAGATAAAAGATAAGGCCAGGGACTAATAAAAGTATTACATTACTGAGAGGGTAGTGGATGTATGGAATAGTCTTCCAGTAGAAGTGGTAGAGGTTAATACAGTGAAGGAGTTTAAGCATGCATGGGATAGGTATAAGGCTATCCTAGATATAAGATAAGGCCATTGACTAATGAAAGTATTACATTACTGAGAGGGTAGTGGATGCATGGAATAGTCTTCCAGTAGAAGTGGTAGAGGTTAATACAGTGAAGGAGTTTAAGCATGCATGGGATAGGTATAAGGCTATCCTAGATATAAGATAAGGTCAGGGACTAATGAAAGTATTACATTACTGAGAGGGTAGTGGATGCATGGAATAGTCTTCCAGTAGAAGTGGTAGAGGTTAATACAGTGAAGGAGTTTAAGCATGCATGGGATAGGTATAAGGCTATCCTAGATATAATATAAGGCCAGGGACTAATGAAAGTATTACATTACTGAGAGGGTAGTGGATGCATGGAATAGTCTTCCAGTAGAAGTGGTGGAGGTTAATACAGTGAAGGAGTTTAAGCATGCATGGGATAGGTATAAGGCTATCCTAGATATAAGATAAGGCCAGGGACTAATGAAAGTATTACATTACTGAGAGGGTAGTGGATGCATGGAATAGTCTTCCAGTAGAAGTGGTGGAGGTTAATACAGTGAAGGAGTTTAAGCATTCGTGGGATAGGTATAAGGCTATCCTAGATATAAGATAAGATCAGGGACTGATGACAGTATTACTGTAGAAGGTAATAAAGGATTCAGGACTAGATGGCTGAATGCTGGTGACACATTGGATGTTTCTATATGTTACTGGATAGTATACACAGCGCTGGGCAGACTGGATGGCTAAATGCTGGTGACACATTGGATGTTTCTATATGTTACTGGATAGTATACACAGCGCTGGGCAGACTGGATGGCTGAATGCTGGTGACACATTGGATGTTTCTATATGTTTCTGGATAGTATACACAGCGCTGGGCAGACTGGAGGGCTGAATGCTGGTGACACATTGGATGTTTCTATATGTTTCTGGATAGTATACACAGCGCTGGGCAGACTGGATGGCTGAATGCTGGTGACACATTGGATGTTTCTATATGTTACTGGATAGTATACACAGCGCTGGGCAGACTGGATGGCTGAATGCTGGTGACACATTGGATGTTTCTATATGTTTCTGGATAGTATACACAGCGCTGGGCAGACTGGATGGCTGAATGCTGGTGACACATTGGATGTTTCTATATGTTACTGGATAGTATACACAGCGCTGGGCAGACTGGATGGCTGAATGCTGGTGACACATTGGATGTTTCTATATGTTTCTGGATAGATAACACAGCGCTGGGCAGACTGGATGGCTGAATGCTGGTGACACATTGGATGTTTCTATATGTTACTGGATAGTATACACAGCGCTGGGCAGACTGGATGGCTGAATGCTGGTGACACATTGGATGTTTCTATATGTTTCTGGATAGTATACACAGCGCTGGGCAGACTGGATGGCTGAATGCTGGTGACACATTGGATGTTTCTATATGTTACTGGATAGTATACACAGCGCTGGGCAGACTGGATGGCTGAATGCTGGTGACACATTGGATGTTTCTATATGTTACTGGATAGTATACACAGCGCTGGGCAGACTGGATGGCTGAATGCTGGTGACACATTGGATGTTTCTATATGTTACTGGATAGTATACACAGCGCTGGGCAGACTGGATGGCTGAATGCTGTTGACACATTGGATGTTTCTATATGTTACTGGATAGTATACACAGCGCTGGGCAGACTGGATGGCTGAATGCTGGTGACACATTGGATGTTTCTATATGTTACTGGATAGTATACACAGCCCTGGGCAGACTAGATGGCTGAATGCTGGTGACACATTGGATGTTTCTATATGTTACTGGATAGTATACACAGCGCTGGGCAGACTGGAGGGCTGAATGCTGGTGACACATTGGATGTTTCTATATGTTACTGGATAGTATACACAGCGCTGGGCAGACTGGAGGGCTGAATGCTGGTGACACATTGGATGTTTCTATATGTTACTGGATAGTATACACAGCGCTGGGCAGACTGGATGGCTGAATGCTGGTGACACATTGGATGTTTCTATATGTTTCTGGATAGTATACACAGCGCTGGGCAGACTGGATGGCTAAATGCTGGTGACACATTGGATGTTTCTATATGTTTCTGGATAGTATACACTGCGCTGGGCAGACTGGATGGCTGAATGCTGGTGACACATTGGATGTTTCTATATGTTACTGGATAGTATACACAGCGCTGGGCAGACTAGATGGCTGAATGCTGGTGACACATTGGATGTTTCTATATGTTACTGGATAGTATACACAGCGCTGGGCAGACTGGAGGGCTAAATGCTGGTGACACATTGGATGTTTCTATATGTTTCTGGATAGTATACACAGCGCTGGGCAGACTGGAGGGCTGAATGCTGGTGACACATTGGATGTTTCTATATGTTACTGGATAGTATACACAGCGCTGGGCAGACTGGATGGCTGAATGCTGGTGACACATTGGATGTTTCTATATGTTTCTGGATAGTATACACAGCGCTGGGCAGACTGGATGGCTAAATGCTGGTGACACATTGGATGTTTCTATATATTACTGGATAGTATACACAGCGCTGGGCAGACTGGATGGCTGAATGCTGGTGACACATTGGATGTTTCTATATGTTACTGGATAGTATACACAGCGCTGGGCAGACTGGATGGCTGAATGCTGGTGACACATTGGATGTTTCTATATGTTACTGGATAGTATACACAGCGCTGGGCAGACTAGATGGCTGAATGCTGGTGACACATTGGATGTTTCTATATGTTACTGGATAGTATACACAGCGCTGGGCAGACTGGATGGCTGAATGCTGGTGACACATTGGATGTTTCTATATGTTACTGGATAGTATACACAGCGCTGGGCAGACTGGATGGCTGAATGCTGGTGACACATTGGATGTTTCTATATGTTTCTGGATAGTATACACAGCGCTGGGCAGACTGGATGGCTGAATGCTGGTGACACATTGGATGTTTCTATATGTTACTGGATAGTATACACAGCGCTGGGCAGACTGGATGGCTGAATGCTGGTGACACATTGGATGTTTCTATATGTTTCTGGATAGTATACACAGCGCTGGGCAGACTGGATGGCTGAATGCTGGTGACACATTGGATGTTTCTATATGTTTCTGGATAGTATACACAGCGCTGGGCAGACTGGATGGCTGAATGCTGGTGACACATTGGATGTTTCTATATGTTTCTGGATAGTATACACAGCGCTGGGCAGACTGGATGGCTGAATGCTGGTGACACATTGGATGTTTCTATATGTTACTGGATAGTATACACAGCGCTGTGCAGACTGGATGGCTGAATGCTGGTGACACATTGGATGTTTCTATATGTTTCTGGATAGTATACACAGCGCTGGGCAGACTGGATGGCTGAATGCTGGTGACACATTGGATGTTTCTATATGTTTCTGGATAGTATACACAGCGCTGGGCAGACTGGATGTCTGAATGCTGGTGACACATTGGATGTTTCTATATGTTACTGGATAGTATACACAGCGCTGGGCAGACTGGAGGGCTGAATGCTGGTGACACATTGGATGTTTCTATATGTTACTGGATAGTATACACAGCGCTGGGCAGACTGGATGGCTGAATGCTGGTGACACATTGGATGTTTCTATATGTTTCTGGATAGTATACACAGCGCTGGGCAGACTGGATGGCTGAATGCTGGTGACACATTGGATGTTTCTATATGTTACTGGATAGTATACACAGCGCTGGGCAGACTGGATGGCTGAATGCTGGTGACACATTGGATGTTTCTATATGTTACTGGATAGTATACACAGCGCTGGGCAGACTGGATGGCTGAATGCTGGTGACACATTGGATGTTTCTATATGTTACTGGATAGTATACACAGCGCTGGGCAGACTGGAGGGCTGAATGCTGGTGACACATTGGATGTTTCTATATGTTAGTGGATAGTATACACAGCGCTGGGCAGACTGGATGGCTGAATGCTGGTGACACATTGGATGTTTCTATATGTTTCTGGATAGTATACACAGCGCTGGGCAGACTGGATGGCTGAATGCTGGTGACACATTGGATGTTTCTATATGTTTCTGGATAGTATACACAGCGCTGGGCAGACTGGATGGCTGAATGCTGGTGACACATTGGATGTTTCTATATGTTTCTGGATAGTATACACAGCGCTGGGCAGACTGGAGGGCTGAATGCTGGTGACACATTGGATGTTTCTATATGTTTCTGGATAGTATACACAGCGCAGACTGTTTGATTCATTGTAATTCAATCTCCTGTTTATTTAGGTGACAAATTACCTGAATTGGGTGGTGAGGAATTTGGCAGATTTGGAGGTACAGATTGGGGCCGTGAAGAAGGTGAACAGTTTTCTGAACATTGATTCTGAATGTTACGAGGGAAGTTTAGGTAGAGTATCTCAATCATTGTGTCATTTATTAGTCATATATTAATGCTGCTCTGCAATGTCATCATCACACGTATCACTGTAACATTCATTTCATCAGATCATTCACCACTTATATCGAGTGCTGTGCCAGGCATTCAGGAGATGAGGGGTTGGAAGGGCACAGTCAGGGGTATTTAGGGCCCTTGTGTTAGCTTTTTGTAACTGTCTAACCAGAGGTTATGTGGATCAGTGTTTCAGTGACACAGTCACAGTATAAGCAGTGTTCGGGTGATATAGTCACAGTATGAGCAGTGTTTGGGTGATACAGTCACAGTATGAGCAGTGTTTAGGTGATACAGTCACAGTATAAGCAGTGTTTGGGTGATACAGTCACAGTATAAGCAGTGTTTAGATGATACAGTCACAGTATAAGCAGTGTTTAGGTGATAGTCACAGTATAAGCAGTGTTTGGTTGATACAGTCACAGTATAAGCAGTGTTTGGGTGATATAGTCACAGTATAAGCAGTGTTTGGGTGATACAGTCACAGTATAAGCAGTGTGTGGGTGATAGTCACAGTATAAGCAGTGTTTGGGTGATACAGTCACAGTATAAGCAGTGTTTGGGTGATACAGTCACAGTATAAGCAGTGTGTGGGTGATACAGTCACAGTATAAGCAGTGTTTAGGTGATAGTCACAGTATAAGCTGTGTTTGGGTGATACAGTCACAGTATAAGCAGTGTGTGGGTGATACAGTCACAGTATAAGCAGTGTTTTGGTGATACAGTCACAGTATAAGCAGTGTTTAGGTGACAAAGTCAACAAAATAGGCCCAGCAATGTCACAGCGATTTAGAAAGTGTAATGAAATGTAATTAATTCACCTTGATGCTATATTAATGCCCATTTAAAGATTGCCTTTTTCCCCTTATCTAATACTTCCCACTGGTTTCGTCTAGTAATACCCCATTGATGTGGCTTTTGTTTCAGACCAGGAGCAGGTCCCCGAGGATTGGCCAAAGGAAGGAGAGATAAAGATAAGTGATCTGTGTGTCCGATATGAAAATAATCTCAAGCCTGTCCTCAAACACGTGAAGGCATACATTAAACCCGGACAGAAGGTACATGCGTGTTTCCCAGTCATTACACGCTACGGGGGAGGGATTAAACGTATAAAACACAGTGCTGATTCATCCATTAATATTAGACATGAGTCAAATTATTTATAGTTGAAATGGCCCCTTTTATTAATTAAGCAGACCCTATCAGGCTGGAATTATACTTCCAGCTCAGTATGTCACTTCCTGTGCATTTTATCCCTGGTTAATACGTCACTTCCTGTTCATTTTGTTCCATGTTAATATGTCACTTCCTGTGCGTTTTGTCCCTGATTAATGTTTTACTTCCTGTTCATTCTGTCCCTGGTTAATATGTCACTTCCTGTTAAGTTTATCATTTGAAGCGGTCAATACCCAGGCAATTTACAGGGTCAGCATGTCTCCCACTGCCTCAATACTGCCACCACCAGGAGGGGGAAGGTAGCGCGGTTGCACATCCTATACGTTCTGTGAGCTATGTAACTCATTTCTGCACCTCTTCAAGTGGCAAGGAGACTGTGCTGGGTTCATGGCGGACATGTTTAATAGTACAGATGTGCTCCTTTCTCTTATATAACCTGACATATTAATGACACGTCTATTATTTCAGGTTGGGATCTGCGGAAGGACTGGTAGTGGGAAATCGTCTCTCTCTCTGGCGTTTTTCAGGATGGTGGATATATTCGATGGTTGGTTACTGCTTTATATTACACTATATCTAAACGTTGACAGACGCTGCCACGTATCACAAATAGGTTTACATAACGAGACTATCACATAATTATCATTAGGATCCTGTGCCTTTAATTACAAATATATTTACCCAACTATAGTGTGCATTCTGACATCAGGAAAACCAGACATTGTTAAAAGACCTCTGTGAAGTACGGTGGGGGTCCGAATTGTCTTCGTCCTATTTTTAGACTTTTGTGCTGGGATTTGTCTTTGCTCAGTTCGTTAGGACTGTCACAATAGTTATGATTACTCTGTATAAATAGGAGAACGCGTTGGGGGGGGGGGGGGGGGGGGGCGAAGCCTGGTTTCTCTGTCGGCTCGAGACGTTACGTTGTAGTTTTATTATATAGTTTGGGATATAATAAACGTACAGATTAGGATCCAACGTTTGCTTTATAAATAGATTAGGCTAAGTGGCTTTTCAGTAGATTCTATGAAACACGATAGTTTTGCCAGGAATAAGAATCTACAAAGAGGAGATTTAAACATATCAAATATACTGCATTTAACTGTACAGTGATCCCAATATATTTACATTAGAGGGGATATAATAAAACATTATCAATATACACAGGTTCCATACCATCCCCTCTCTGCAGGACTGTATAATGGACACAAAGAGGACATCAGGGAACTCCCTGACCACTGAGGTTGTGCATCAGATACAACCAGTGACTCAATGTTGTTTTTCTGTTGTTTTTATTGTTCTTATTTTGGATCCACAGCGGATAACGATATGTTAAGATAAATTCAAACTGATGAACAGAAAAATCTGAAAACATAGCTATACATTGCTTTAGCAAATTAGTACTAAATGTATAAAATAAGAGGATAAAATGTTCTACAAATGTCTGTGGTTTGATATGCCTATAACATCACCTGTGGTTTGATATGCCTATGACATCACGTGTGGTTTGATATGCTTATGACATCACGTGTGGTTTGATATGCCTATGACATCACGTGTGGTTTGATATGCCTATGACATCACCTGTGGCTTGATATGCCTATGACATCACGTGTGGTTTGATATGCCTATGACATCACCTGTGGTTTGATATGCCTATGACATCACGTGTGGTTTGATATGCTTATGACATCACGTGTGGTTTGATATGCTTATGACATCACGTGTGGTTTGATATGCCTATGACATCACGTGTGGTTTGATATTGCTATGACATCACGTGTGGTTTGATATGCCTATGACATCACCTGTGGTTTGATATGCCTATGACATCACCTGTGGTTTAATATGCCTATGACATCACCTGTGGTTTGATATGCCTATGACATCACTTGTGGTTTGATATGCCTATGACATCACTTGTGGTTTGATATGCCTATGACATCACTTGTGGTTTGATATGCCTATGACATCACCTGTGGTTTGATACGACTGACATCACTTGTGGTTTGATATGCCTATGACATCACCTGTGGTTTGATATGCCTATGACATCACCTGTGGTTTGATATGCCTATGACATCACCTGTGGTTTGATATGCCTATGACATCACCTGTGGTTTAATATGCCTATGACATCACCTGTGGTTTGATATGCCTATGACATCACTTGTGGTTTGATATGCCTATGACATCACTTGTGGTTTGATATGCCTATGACATCACTTGTGGTTTGATATGCCTATGACATCACCTGTGGTTTGATACGACTGACATCACTTGTGGTTTGATATGCCTATGACATCACCTGTGGTTTGATATGCCTATGACATCACCTGTGGTTTGATATGCCTATGACATCACTTGTGGTTTGATATGCCTATGACATCACCTGTGGTTTGATATGCCTATGACATCACCTGTGGTTTGATATGCCTATGACATCACCTGTGGTTTGATATGCCTATGACATCACTTGTGGTTTGATATGCCTATGACATCACTTGTGGTTTGATATGCCTATGACATCACCTGTGGTTTGATACGACTGACATCACTTGTGGTTTGATATGCCTATGACATCACCTGTGGTTTGATACGACTGACATCACTTGTGGTTTGATATGCCTATGACATCACTTGTGGTTTGATATGCCTATGACATCACCTGTGGTTTGATATGCCTATGACATCACTTGAGGTTTGATATGCCTATGACATCACTTGTGGTTTGATATGCCTATGACATCACCTGTGGTTTGATATGCCTATGACATCACTTGTGGTTTGATATGCCTATGACATCACCTGTGGTTTGATATGCCTATGACATCACCTGTGGTTTGATATGCCTATGACATCACTTGAGGTTTGATATGCAAATAAACTACGTTTCAATGGAACATGTGTAATTTGCAAATAAAGCCACAGGTGATGTCATAAACAGGAGACAGACACAGACACGTTAAAACACGTGTTCCTTTTATTTTATGCATTTACTTGGATTCTGCCCATATGCTCAATCTGTACAGTCACAGGAAAAGTTGAGATTGTCAGCAGAATTAGTTCATTTTACCAACGCAGATAATTTTGCCTTAGGTTTGAAATTCCCTTGTCAATTCCCAGCAATTATCTCTTTCATGAATAAACCTCTATATATTGCTTTGCTGTCCTCATATTTCGGGGGTTTTTCTGCAGGTAAAATAACAATCGATGGGATCGATATATCGAAACTTCCTCTGCACACGTTACGCTCCAGACTCTCCATTATTCTCCAGGATCCGGTACTCTTTAGCGGATCTATTCGGTGGGTAAATACGTGTACGAGAAACACTGATACGTTGCAATCTAAAGCTGCCTTCTGATTGGCTGCTTGGGGTTCAAATCATTGGACTGGCCAGAAAATGGCAGCCATTGTGTTCACATACCCCAGAGCAATGGCAGTCACAAATAATCAATATAAACTGAGCCTGAAGGGTCAATGTAAACATTGCTTGGATGTGAATGTACTTGGCAGGTTATCCTCATACTACGGACAATGAGTTACTATATTAGTAATAAAATGAGACCCCCACTGAAATCAGACCCCGATCAGATGAGCGAGCCACATACGATCCACACCAGCTCTGCCTTATAGCTCTAAAGATACACATAAGATTTACTTGGGAGAAGGGGGATGCATGGAATAGTCTTCCAGTAGAAGTGGTAGAGGGTAAGACAGTGAAGGAGTTTAAGCATGCATGGGATAGGTATAAGGCTATCCTAGATATAAGATAAGGCCAGGGACTAATGAAAGTATTACATTACTGAGAGGGTAGTGGATACATGGAATAGTCTTACAGTAGAAGTGGTAGAGGTTAAAACAGTGAAGGAGTTTAAGCATGCATGGGATAGGTATAAGGCTATCCTAGATATAAGATAAGGCCAGGGACTAATGAAAGTATTACATTACTGAGAGGGTAGTGGATGTATGGAATAGTCTTCCAGTAGAAGTGGTAGAGGTTAATACAGTGAAGGAGTTTAAGCATGCATGGGAAAGGTATAAGGCTATCCTAGATATAAGATAAGGTCAGGGACTAATGAAAGTATTACATTACTGAGAGGGTAGTGGATGCATGGAATAGTCTTCCAGTAGAAGTGGTCGAGGTTAATAGAGTGAAGGAGTTTGAGCATGCATGGGATAGGTATAAGGCTATCCTAGATATAAGATAAGGCCAGGGACTAATGAAAGTATTACATTACTGAGAGGGTAGTGGATGCATGGAATAGTCTTCCAGTAGAAGTGGTAGAGGTTAATACTGTGAAGGAGTTTAAGCATGCATGGGATAGGTATAAGGCTATCCTAGATATAAGATAAGGCCAGGGACTAATGGAAGTATTACTTACTGAGAGGGTAGTGGATGCATGGAATAGTCTTCCAGTAGAAGTGGTAGAGGTTAATACAGTGAAGGAGTTTAAGCATGCATGGGATAGGTATAAGGCTATCCTAGATATAAGATAAGGTCAGGGACTAATGAAAGTATTACATTACTGAGAGGGTAGTGGATGCATGGAATAGTCTTCCAGTAGAAGTGGTAGAGGTTAATACTGTGAAGGAGTTTAAGCATGCATGGGATAGGTATAAGGCTATCCTAGATATAAGATAAGGCCAGGGACTAATGGAAGTATTACTTACTGAGAGGGTAGTGGATGCATGGAATAGTCTTCCAGTAGAAGTGGTAGAGGTTAATACAGTGAAGGAGTTTAAGCATGCATGGGATAGGTATAAGGCTATCCTAGATATAAGATAAGGTCAGGGACTAATGAAAGTATTACATTACTGAGAGGGTAGTGGATGCATGGAATAGTCTTCCAGTAGAAGTGGTAGAGGTTAATACAGTGAAGGAGTTGAAGCATGCGTGGGATAGGTATAAGGCTATCCTAGATATAAGATAAGGCCAGGGACTAATGACAGTATTACATTACTGAGAGGGTAGTGGATGCATGGAATAGTCTTCCAGTAGAAGTGGTAGAGGTTAATACAGTGAAGGAGTTTAAGCATGCATGGGTTAGGTATAAGGCTATCCTAGATATAAGATAAGGCCAGGGACTAATGAAAGTATTACATTACTGAGAGGGTAGTGGATGTATGGAATAGTCTTCCAGTAGAAGTGGTAGAGGTTAATACAGTGAAGGAGTTTAAGCATGCATGGGATAGGTATAAGGCTATCCTAGATATAAGATAAGGTCAGGGACTAATGAAAGTATTACATTACTGAGAGGGTAGTGGATGTATGGAATAGTCTTCCAGTAGAAGTGGTAGAGGTTAATACAGTGAAGGAGTTTAAGCATGCATGGGATAGGTATAAGGCTATCCTAGATATAAGATAAGGCCAGGGACTAATGAAAGTATTACATTACTGAGAGGGTAGTGGATGTATGGAATAGTCTTCCAGTAGAAGTGGTAGAGGTTAATACAGTGAAGGAGTTTAAGCATGCATGGGATAGGTATAAGGCTATCCTAGATATAAGATAAGGCCAGGGAATAATGAAATTATTACTTTACTGAGAGGGTAGTGGATGTATGGAATAGTCTTCCAGTAGAAGTGGTAGAGGTTAATACAGTGAAGGAGTTTAAGCATGCATGGGATAGGTATAAGGCTATCCTAGATATTAGATAAGGCCAGGGACTAATGAAAGTATTACATTACTGAGAGGGTAGTGGATGTATGGAATAGTCTTCCAGTAGAAGTGGTAGAGGTTAATACAGTGATGGAGTTTAAGCATGCATGGGATAGGTATAAGGCTATCCTAGATATAAGATAAGGCCAGGGACTAATGAAAGTATTACATTACTGAGAGGGTAGTGGATGTATGGAATAGTCTTCCAGTAGAAGTGGTAGAGGTTAATACAGTGAAGGAGTTTAAGCATGCATGGGATAGGTATAAGGCTATCCTAGATATAAGATAAGGCCAGGGACTAATGAAAGTATTACATTACTGAGAGGGTAGTGGATGTATGGAATAGTCTTCCAGTAGAAGTGGTAGAGGTTAATACAGTGAAGGAGTTTAAGCATGCATGGGATATTTATAAGGCTATCCTAGATATAAGATAAGGTCAGGGACTAATGAAAGTATTACATTACTGAGAGGGTAGTGGATGCATGGAATAGTCTTCCAGTAGAAGTGGTAGAGGTTAATACTGTGAAGGAGTTTAAGCATGCATGGGATAGGTATAAGGCTATCCTAGATATAAGATAAGGCCAGGGACTAATGGAAGTATTACTTACTGAGAGGGTAGTGGATGCATGGAATAGTCTTCCAGTAGAAGTGGTAGAGGTTAATACAGTGAAGGAGTTTAAGCATGCATGGGTTAGGTATAAGGCTATCCTAGATATAAGATAAGGCCAGGGACTAATGAAAGTATTACATTACTGAGAGGGTAGTGGATGTATGGAATAGTCTTCCAGTAGAAGTGGTAGAGGTTAATACAGTGAAGGAGTTTAAGCATGCATGGGATAGGTATAAGGCTATCCTAGATATAAGATAAGGTCAGGGACTAATGAAAGTATTACATTACTGAGAGGGTAGTGGATGTATGGAATAGTCTTCCAGTAGAAGTGGTAGAGGTTAATACAGTGAAGGAGTTTAAGCATGCATGGGATAGGTATAAGGCTATCCTAGATATAAGATAAGGCCAGGGACTAATGAAAGTATTACATTACTGAGAGGGTAGTGGATGTATGGAATAGTCTTCCAGTAGAAGTGGTAGAGGTTAATACAGTGAAGGAGTTTAAGCATGCATGGGATAGGTATAAGGCTATCCTAGATATTAGATAAGGCCAGGGACTAATGAAAGTATTACATTACTGAGAGGGTAGTGAATGCATGGAATAGTCTTCCAGTAGAAGTGGTAGAGGTTAATGCAGTGAAGGAGTTTAAGCATGCATGGGATAGGTATAAGGCTATCCTAGATATAAGATAAGGCCAGGGACTAATGAAAGTATTACATTACTGAGAGGGTAGTGGATGTATGGAATAGTCTTCCAGTAGAAGTGGTAGAGGTTAATACAGTGAAGGAGTTTAAGCATGCATGGGATAGGTATAAGGCTATCCTAGATATAAGATAAGGCCAGGGACTAATGAAAGTATTACTTTACTGAGAGGGTAGTGGATGTATGGAATAGTCTTCCAGTAGATGTGGTAGAGGTTAATACAGTGAAGGAGTTTAAGCATGCATGGGATAGGTATAAGGCTATCCTAGATATAAGATAAGGCCAGGGACTAATGAAAGTATTACTTTACTGAGAGGGTAGTGAATGTATGGAATAGTCTTCCAGTAGAAGTGGTAGAGGTTAATACAGTGAAGGAGTTTAAGCATGCATGGGATAGGTATAAGGCTATCCTAGATATAAGATAAGGCCAGGGACTAATGAAAGTATTACTTTACTGAGAGGGTAGTGAATGTATGGAATAGTCTTCCAGTAGAAGTGGTAGAGGTTAATACAGTGAAGGAGTTTAAGCATGCATGGGATAGGTATAAGGCTATCCTAGATAGAAGATAAGGCCAGGGACTAATGAAAGTATTACATTACTGAGAGGGTAGTGAATGTATGGAATAGTCTTCCAGTAGAAGTGGTAGAGGTTAATACAGTGAAGGAGTTTAAGCATGCATGGGATAGGTATAAGGCTATCCTAGATATAAGATAAGGTCAGGGACTAATGAAAGTATTACATTACTGAGAGGGTAGTGGATGTATGGAATAGTCTTCCAGTAGAAGTGGTAGAGGTTAATACAGTGAAGGAGTTTAAGCATGCATGGGATAGGTATAAGGCTATCCTAGATATAAGATAAGGTCAGGGACTAATGATAGTATTACATTACTGAGAGGGTAGTGGATATATGGAATAGTCTTCCAGTAGAAGTGGTAGAGGTTAATACAGTGAAGGAGTTTAAGCATGCATGGGATAGGTATAAGGCTATCCTAGATATAAGATAAGGCCAGGGACTAATGAAAGTATTACATTACTGAGAGGGTAGTGGATGTATGGAATAGTCTTCCAGTAGAAGTGGTAGAGGTTAATACAGTGAAGGAGTTTAAGCATGCATGGGATAGGTATAAGGCTATCCTAGATATAAGATAAGGTCAGGGTCTAATGAAATTATTACATTCTGTCTCACTCGCAGGCTGCTGTGTTTCTGTGTGTCTCGCAGGCTGCTGTGTTTCTTTCTCTCGCGCAGGCTGCTGTGTTTCTGTCTCTCGCGCAGGCTGCTGTGTTTCTGTCTCTCTCGCAGGCTGCTGTGTTTCTGTCTCTCGCGCAGGCTGCTGTGTTTCTGTCTCTCGCGCAGGCTGCTGTGTTTCTGTGTGTCTCGCAGGCTGCTGTGTTTCTGTCTCTCGCGCAGGCTGCTGTGTTTCGGTCTCGTTGTGTTTCTGTGTGTCTCGCAGGCTGCTGTGTTTCTGTGTGTCTCGCAGGCTGCTGTCTTTCTGTGTGTCTCGCAGGCTGCTGTGTTTCTGTCTCTCGCGCAGGCTGCTGTGTTTCTGTGTGTCTCGCAGGCTGCTGTGTTTCTGTGTGTCTCGCAGGCTGCTGTGTTTCTTTCTCTCGCGCAGGCTGCTGTGTTTCTGTGTGTCTCGCAGGCTGCTGTGTTTCTTTCTCTCGCGCAGGCTGCTGTGTTTCTGTCTCACTCGCAGGCTGCTGTGTTTCTGTCTCTCTCGCAGGCTGCTGTGTTTCTGTCTCTCGCGCAGGCTGCTGTGTTTCTGTCTCTCGCGCAGGCTGCTGTGTTTCTGTCTCACTCGCAGGCTGCTGTGTTTCTGTGTGTCTCGCAGGCTGCTGTGTTTCTTTCTCTCGCGCAGGCTGCTGTGTTTCTGTCTCTCGCGCAGGCTGCTGTGTTTCTGTCTCTCGCGCAGGCTGCTGTGTTTCTGTGTGTCTCGCAGGCTGCTGTGTTTCTGTCTCTCGCGCAGGCTGCTGTGTTTCTGTCTCTCGCGCAGGCTGCTGTGTTTCTGTCTCTCTCGCAGGCTGCTGTGTTTCTGTCTCTCGCGCAGGCTGCTGTGTTTCTGTGTGTCTCGCAGGCTGCTGTGTTTCTGTCTCTCTCGCAGGCTGCTGTGTTTCTGTGTGTCTCGCAGGCTGCTGTGTTTCTGTGTGTCTCGCAGGCTGCTGTGTTTCTGTCTCTCGCGCAGGCTGCTGTGTTTCTGTCTTTGCGCAGGCTGCTGTGTTTCTGTGTGTCTCGCAGGCTGCTGTGTTTCTGTCTCTCGCGCAGGCTGCTGTGTTTCTGTCTCTCGCGCAGGCTGCTGTGTTTCTGTCTCTCTCGCAGGCTGCTGTGTTTCTGTCTCTCTCGCAGGCTGCTGTGTTTCTGTCTCTCGCGCAGGCTGCTGTGTTTCTGTCTCTCGCGCAGGCTGCTGTGTTTCTTTGTGTCTCGCAGGCTGCTGTGTTTCTTTCTCTCGCGCAGGCTGCTGTGTTTCTGTGTGTCTCGCAGGCTGCTGTGTTTCTGTCTCTCGCGCAGGCTGCTGTGTTTCTGTCTCTCGCGCAGGCTGCTGTGTTTCTGTCTCTCGCGCAGGCTGCTGTGTTTCTGTGTGTCTCGCAGGCTGCTGTGTTTCTGTCTCACTCGCAGGCTGCTGTGTTTCTGTCTCTCGCGCAGGCTGCTGTGTTTCTGTCTCTCGCGCAGGCTGCTGTGTTTCTGTCTCTCTCGCAGGCTGCTGTGTTTCTGTCTCTCGCGCAGGCTGCTGTGTTTCTGTGTGTCTTGCAGGCTGCTGTGTTTCTGTCTCTCTCGCAGGCTGCTGTGTTTCTGTCTCTCTCGCAGGCTGCTGTGTTTCTGTCTCTCGCGCAGGCTGCTGTGTTTCTGTCTCTCTCGCAGGCTGCTGTGTTTCTGTCTTTGTGCAGGCTGCTGTGTTTCTGTGTGTCTCGCAGGCTGCTGTGTTTCTGTCTCTCGCGCAGGCTGCTGTGTTTCTGTCTCTCTCGCAGGCTGCTGTGTTTCTGTCTCTCGCGCAGGCTGCTGTGTTTCTGTCTCTCGCGCAGGCTGCTGTGTTTCTGTCTCTCTCGCAGGCTGCTGTGTTTCTGTCTCTCTCGCAGGCTGCTGTGTTTCTGTCTCTCTCGCAGGCTGCTGTGTTTCTGTCTCTCTCGCAGGCTGCTGTGTTTCTGTCTCTCTCGCAGGCTGCTGTGTTTCTGTCTCTCGCGCAGGCTGCTGTGTTTCTGTCTCTCGCGCAGGCTGCTGTGTTTCTGTGTGTCTTGCAGGCTGCTGTGTTTCTGTCTCTCTCGCAGGCTGCTGTGTTTCTGTCTCTCTCGCAGGCTGCTGTGTTTCTGTCTCTCGCGCAGGCTGCTGTGTTTCTGTCTCTCGCGCAGGCTGTTGTGTTTCTGTCTCTCTCGCAGGCTGCTGTGTTTCTGTCTCTCTCGCAGGCTGCTGTGTTTCTGTCTCTCTCGCAGGCTGCTGTGTTTCTGTCTCTCGCGCAGGCTGCTGTGTTTCTGTCTCTCTCGCAGGCTGCTGTGTTTCTGTCTCTCTCGCAGGCTGCTGTGTTTCTTTCTCTCGCGCAGGCTGCTGTGTTTCTGTCTCTCGCGCAGGCTGCTGTGTTTCTGTGTGTCTCGCAGGCTGCTGTGTTTCTGTCTCTCTCGCAGGCTGCTGTGTTTCTGTCTCTCGCGCAGGCTGCTGTGTTTCTGTCTCTCTCGCAGGCTGCTGTGTTTCTGTCTCTCTCGCAGGCTGCTGTGTTTCTTTCTCTCGCGCAGGCTGCTGTGTTTCTGTCTCTCGCACAGGCTGCTGTGTTTCTGTGTGTCTCGCAGGCTGCTGTGTTTCTGTCTCTCGCGCAGGCTGCTGTGTTTCTGTGTGTCTCGCAGGCTGCTGTGTTTCTGTCTCTCGCGCAGGCTGCTGTGTTTCTTTCTCTCGCGCAGGCTGCTGTGTTTCTGTCTCTCTCGCAGGCTGCTGTGTTTCTGTCTCTCTCGCAGGCTGCTGTGTTTCTGTCTCTCGCGCAGGCTGTTGTGTTTCTGTGTGTCTCGCAGGCTGCTGTGTTTCTGTGTGTCTCGCAGGCTGCTGTGTTTCTGTCTCTCGCGCAGGCTGCTGTGTTTCTGTCTCTCTCGCAGGCTGCTGTGTTTCTGTCTCTCTCGCAGGCTGCTGTGTTTCTGTCTCTCTCGCGCAGGCTGCTGTGTTTCTGTCTCTCTCGCAGGCTGCTGTGTTTCTGTCTCTCGCGCAGGCTGCTGTGTTTCTGTCTCTCTCGCAGGCTGCTGTGTTTCTGTCTCTCTCGCAGGCTGCTGTGTTTCTGTCTCTCGCGCAGGCTGCTGTGTTTCTGTCTCTCGCGCAGGCTGCTGTGTTTCTGTCTCTCGCGCAGGCTGCTGTGTTTCTGTCTCTCTCGCAGGCTGCTGTGTTTCTGTCTCTCGCGCAGGCTGCTGTGTTTCTGTCTCTCTCGCAGGCTGCTGTGTTTCTGTCTCTCGCGCAGGCTGCTGTGTTTCGGTCTCGTTGTGTTTCTGTGTGTCTCGCAGGCTGCTGTGTTTCTGTGTGTCTCGCAGGCTGCTGTGTTTCTGTCTCTCTCGCAGGCTGCTGTGTTTCTGTCTCTCTCGCAGGCTGCTGTGTTTCTGTCTCACTCGCAGGCTGCTGTGTTTCTGTGTGTCTCGCAGGCTGCTGTGTTTCTGTGTGTCTCGCAGGCTGCTGTGTTTCTGTGTGTCTCGCAGGCTGCTGTGTTTCTGTCTCTCGCGCAGGCTGCTGTGTCGGTCTCGTTGTGTTTCTGTCTCACTCGCAGGCTGCTGTGTTTCTGTCTCTCTCGCAGGCTGCTGTGTTTTTGTCTCTCGCGCAGGCTGCTGTGTTTCTGTACAGGAATGTAATTTCAGCAGGACCAGCCACAATATCCAGTGAGGACTAATATTATTTCTGCTTTCTGTATAGATTAAACTTGGACCCGGAGTGTAAATGCACAGATGACAGACTCTGGGAAGCACTGGAGATCGCGCAGCTGAAGAATCTGGTGAAAGCTCTTCCCGGGGGCCTGGGTATGTCCTAAATCACGTACTCACAAGTCTTTTAGGGGCAGGGGTGAAATTATTTAGAAAGTCGTCACAGGAGGATGAGCTTAGGTTAGGTTTGCCCCTTTGTTAGATTTCCATTTAAAGCCTTAACATGAACTCTGAGCTGTAACATTCCAGCAAGACAGACAGAAACCATTGGTGCCGGGAGTGATCATTTAAAGGGCTCTCTGCATCATCATTCACTTACTGATAGAAGAACAATAAACATACAGACTGCGCCTTAGATAAGAACTAAATGTCAGACACCCACCCTATCTGCATAATGAAACCTCCTCAGGATAGCCTTATGCACATCCCAGATATTCTCCAATTCATTTACAGTGTCAGCCTTTACTGCTTCCGCTGGAAGGTTATTCCAGGTATCTACTACTCTTTACAATGTCAGCCTTTACTGCTTCCACTGGAAGGTTATTCCAGGTATCTACTACTCTTTACAGTGTCAGCCTTTACTGCTTCCGCTGGAAGGTTATTCCAGGTATCTACTACTCTTTACAGTGTCAGCCTTTACTGCTTCCACTGGAAGGTTATTCCAGGTATCTACTACTCATTACAGTGTCAGCCTTTACTGCTTCCACTGGAAGGTTATTCCAGGTATCTACTACTCTTTACAGTGTCAGCCTTTACTGCTTCCGCTGGAAGGTTATTCCAGGTATCTACTACTCCTTACAGTGTCAGCCTTACTGCTTCCGCTGGAAGGTTATTCAAGGTATCTACTACTCCTTACGGTGTCAGCCTTTACTGCTTCCGCTGGGAGGTTAATCCAGGTATCTACTACTCCTTACAGTGTCGGCCTTTACTGCTTCCGCTGGGAGGTTAATCCAGGTATCTACTACTCCTTACAGTGTCAGCCTTACTGCTTCCGCTGGAAGGTTATTCAAGGTATCTACTACTCCTTACGGTGTCAGCCTTTACTGCTTCCGCTGGGAGGTTAATCCAGGTATCTACTACTCCTTACAGTGTCGGCCATTACTGCTTCCGCTGGAAGGTTATTCCAGGTATCTACTACTCTTTACAGTGTCAGCCGTTACTGCTTCCACTGGAAGGTTATTCCAGGTATCTACTACTCCTTACAGTGTCGGCCTTTACTGCTTCCGCTGGGAGGTTAATCCAGGTATCTACTACTCTTTACAGTGTCAGCCTTTACTGCTTCCACTGGAAGGTTATTCCATGTATCTACTACTCTTTACAGTGTCAGCCTTTACTGCTTCCACTGGAAGGTTATTCCAGTTATCTACTACTCTTTACAGTGTCAGCCTTTACTGCTTTCACTGGAAGGTTATTCCAGGTATCTACTACTCTTTACAGTGTCAGCCTTTACTGCTTCCGTTGGAAGGTTATTCCAGGTATCTACTACTCTTTACATGTCAGCCTTTACTTCTTCCGCTGGGAGGTTATTCCAGGTCTCTACTACTCTTTACAGTGTGAGCCATTACTGCTTCCACTAGGAGATTATTCCAGGTATCTACTACTCTTTACAGTGTCAGCCTTTACTGCTCCCACTGGGAGGTTATTCCAGGTATCTACTACTCTTTACAGTGTCAGCCTTTACTGCTTCCGCTGGGAGGTTATTCCAGGTATCTACTATTCTTTACAGTGTCAGCCTTTACTGCTTCCGCTGGAAGGTTATTCCAGGTATCTACTACTCCTTACAGCGTCAGCCTTTACTGCTTCCGCTGGAAGGTTATTCCAGGTCTCTACTACTCTTTACAGTGTCAGCCATTACTGCTTCCGCTGGGAGGTTATTCCAGGTATCTACTACTCTTTACAGTGTCAGCCTTTACTGCTTCCACCAGGAGGTTATTCCAGGTATCTACTACTCATTACAGTGTCAGCCATTACTGCTTCCACTAGGAGGTTATTCCAGGTATCTACTACTCTTTACAGTGTCAGCCTTTACTGCTTCCACTAGGAGGTTATTCCAGGTATCTACTACTCATTACAGTGTCAGCCTTTACTGCTTCCACTGGGAGGTTATTCCAGGTATCTACTACTCTTTACAGTGTCGGCCTTTACTGCTTCCACTGGGAGGTTATTCCAGGTATCTACTACTCTTTACAGTGTCGGCCTTTACTGCTTCCGCTGGAAGGTTATTCCAGGTATCTACTACCCGAGTGATCCTGGCAGATTACAGTCTGCTGTGGGATGTTAGTTACTATAATAAGCCCTTGGGTCAGTACCATTCGATCCTGGGTCTCCCTGGATATTACCTGGGACTTATGTTCCTTGGGGCAGGTTCCGACATGGGTCTTTTGGACAATGTGACTTTATCCCGTGTCTGGGGGTCTTTCATTGCAGATGCGATGGTCACAGAGGGGGGAGAGAATTTCAGCGTGGGGCAGAGGCAGCTCTTCTGTTTGGCTCGAGCCTTTGTGCGAAAGAGCAGCATTCTGATAATGGATGAAGCTACAGCATCCATAGACATGGCCACCGTAAGTATACTGCCCCAGTGGCATCATCCCAACACCTGACACTGCCCCAGTGGCATCTTCCCAACACCTGACACTGCACCAGTGACATCATCCCAACACCTGACACTGCGCCAGGGGCATCATCCCAACTCCTGACACTGCGCCAGGGGCATCATCCCAACACCTGACACTGCGCCAGGGGCATCATCCCAACAACTGACACTGCGCCAGGGGCATCATCCCAACAACTGACACTGCGCCAGTGACATCATCCCAACACCTGACACTGCGCCAGCTACTTCATATCAACATCTTACACTAATACCACAAACACTATTATATTCATTATGCACCTCTATAGAGAGCCCTATGTGCCCATCTCTTTCACTGCTATGCCCACTATAACGCTATCCTTAATCTTATTCCTTGAATCTTTTTTCCCCACTCTCCCTGCCCTCCACCCATCTCCATCGCCCCATCCTTTTTTCCCTGCTCCCCACCCATCTGCCTCTTATCTCTCCTGCCCCCCACCTATCTGTCTCCCCCTTCCTGCGTCCCATGCCCCCCACCCATCTGCCTCTTATCTCTCCAGCCCCCACCTATCTGTCTCCCCCTTCCTGCCCTCCCTGCCCCCCACCCATCTCCCTCTTATCTCTCCTGCCCCCCACCTATCTGTCTCCCCCTTCCTGCCCTCCCTGCCCCCCACCCATCTCCCTCTTATCTCTCCTGCCCCCCACCTATCTGTCTCCCCCTTCCTGCCCTCCCTGCCCCCCACCCATCTCCCTCTTATCTCTCCAGCCCCCACCTATCTGTCTCCCCCTTCCTGCCCTCCCTGCCCCCCACCCATCTCCCTCTTATCTCTCCTGCCCCCCACCTATCTGTCTCCCCCTTCCTGCCCTCCCTGCCCCCCACCCATCTCCCTCTTATCTCTCCTGCCCCCCACCTATCTGTCTCCCCCTTCCTGCCCTCCCTGCCCCCCACCCATCTCCCTCTTATCTCTCCTGCCCCCCACCTATCTGTCTCCCCCTTCCTGCCCTCCCTGCCCCCCACCCATCTCCCTCTTATCTCTCCTGCCCCCCACCTATCTGTCTCCCCCTTCCTGCCCTCCCTGCCCCCCACCCATCTCCCTCTTATCTCTCCTGCCCCCCACCTATCTGTCTCCCCCTTCCTGCCCTCCCTGCCCCCCACCCATCTCCCTCTTATCTCTCCTGCCCCCCACCTATCTGTCTCCCCCTTCCTGCCCTCCCTGCCCCCCACCCATCTCCCTCTTATCTCTCCTGCCCCCCACCTATCTGTCTCCCCCTTCCTGCCCTCCCTGCCCCCCACCCATCTCCCTCTTATCTCTCCTGCCCCCCACCTATCTGTCTCCCCCTTCCTGCCCTCCATGCCCCCCACCATCTCATGTACCCTTTTTTTCCTCCATTCCGTACTCCCTGCTCTATTTCCTACAGACTTTATTGACTCAATTCGGCTGCTTTAGCCTTTACGTTTGTAATTCCCTTGTCAGTTCCTTTGTGAGTAAAGCTGGATCTCTTGCTCCACCTCCCCCTCCTGATATCTATATAATATTATTTCTTCCAGGAGAATATTCTGCAGAAGGTCGTCATGACAGCGTTTGCTGACCGCACAGTAGTCACTATTGCTGTAAGTGTTATGGATTATTTGACTTGATCAAGGGGTTTATTTCTCCCCAGCTTGTTTGGATCCAGTTATCCTGCTGTCCTGTGAAGGCCGTGCTGGTAATCAGTGGGATGAGTGCCAGAAACGGTGACATTGTGATCAGAACATTCTGTAACTAAAATCATTATTATCAACACATCCTGCATCATATACAGAGCTGGGAACAGTGACTGTAACAAATCTAGCAAGAGAAACTATTACCAAGATGTAACAACCTCCAAAAGAAGTCAATCCGACCCCTGATCTTATGAGCTGACACTCTAACCATCACAGAATTTTAATTTATAATACAATATTCTCTTCAAACACCTCCCTCAAAACTCACTATAAACTAGTCACTAAGCAGGGACTGCACAATGTGTAGAAGAATATATAGAAGAGTTCAGCTGGCCATGGATAATGAAGAGTTACATCTTTACACACTGTCACTTTATAACAATGCATTATACAGGACCAACTCTGTTCTTCTAGCAGGAGAAACTCACCAGACCCTGCACAGTGTATAGAAGAATATATAGAAGATCTCAGCTGGCCATGGATAATGCAGAGTTACATCTTTACACACTGTCACTTTATAACAATGCATTATACAGGACCAACTCTGTTCTTCTAGCAGGAGAAACTCACCAGGCCCTGCACAATGTATAGAAGAATATATAGAAGAGCTCAGCTGGCCATGGATAATGCAGAGTTACATCTTTACACACTGTCACTTTATAACAATGCATTATACAGGGCCAGCTCTGTTCTTCTACCAGGAGAAACTCACCAGGCCCTGCACAATGTATAGAAGAATATATAGAAGAGCTCAGCTGGCCATGGATAATGCAGAGTTACATGTTTACACACTGTCACTTTATAACAATGCATTATACAGGACCAACTCTGTTCTTCTAGCAGGAGAAACTCACCAGGCCCTGCACAATGTATAGAAGAATATATAGAAGAGCTCAGCTGGCCATGGATAATGCAGAGTTACATCTTTACACACTATCACTTTATAACAATGCATTATACAGGGCCAGCTCTGTTCTTCTACCAGGAGAAACTCACCAGACCCTGCACAATGTATAGAAGAATATATAGAAGAGCTCAGCTGGCCATGGATAATGCAGAGTTACGTCTTTACATACTGTCACTTTATAACAATGCATTATACAGGGCCAACTCTGTTCTTCTAGCAGGAGAAACTCACCAGACCCTGCACAATGTATAGAATATATAGAAGAGCTCAGCTGGCCATGGATCATGCAGAGTTACATCTTTACACACTGTCACTTTATAACAATGCATTATACAGGGCCAGCTCTGTTCTACCAGGAGAAACTCACCAGGCCCTGCACAATGTATAGAAGAATATATAGAAGAGCTCAGCTGGCCATGGATAATGCAGAGTTACATCTTTACACACTGTCACTTTATAACAATGCATTATACAGGGCCAACTCTGTTCTTCTAGCAGGAGAAACTCACCAGACCCTGCACAATGTATAGAAGAATATATAGAAGAGCTCAGCTGGCCATGGATAATGCAGAGTTACATCTTTACATACTGTCACTTTATAACAATGCATTATACAGGACCAACTCTGTTCTTCTACAAGGAGAAACTCACCAGACCCTGCACAATGTGTAGAAGAATATATGGAAGAGCTCAGCTGGCCATGGATAATGTAGAGTTACATCTTTACACACTGACACTTTATAACAATGCATTATACAGGGCCAACTCTGTTCTTCTAGCAGGAGAAACTCATCAGACCCTGCACAATGTATAGAAGAATATATAGAGGAGCTCAGCTGGCCATGGATAATGCAGAGTTACATCTTTACACACTGTCACTTTATAACAATGCATTATACAGGGCCAACTCTGTTCTTCTAGCAGGAGAAACTCGCCAGACCCTGCACAATGTGTAGAAGAATATATGGAAGAGCTCAGCTGGCCATGGATAATGCAGAGTTACATCTTTACACACTATCACTTTATAACAATGCATTATACAGGGCCAGCTCTGTTCTTCTAGCAGGAGAAACTCACCAGACCCTGCACAATGTATAGAAGAATATATAGAGGAGCTCAGCTGGCCATGGATCATGCAGAGTTACATCTTTACACACTGTCACTTTATAACAATGCATTATACAGGGCCAACTCTGTTCTTCTAGCAGGAGAAACTCACCAGACCCTGCACAATGTATAGAAGAATATATAGAAGAGCTCAGCTGGCCATGGATAATGCAGAGTTACATGTTTACACACTGTCACTTTATAACAATGCATTATACAGGGCCAACTCTGTTCTTCTACAAGGAGAAACTCACCAGACCCTGCACAATGTGTAGAAGAATATATGGAAGAGCTCAGCTGGCCATGGATAATGCAGAGTTACATCTTTACACACTGACACTTTATAACAATGCATTATACAGGGCCAACTCTGTTCTTCTAGCAGGAGAAACTCACCAGACCCTGCACAATGTATAGAAGAATATATAGAGGAGCTCAGCTGGCCATGGATCATGCAGAGTTACATCTTTACACACTGTCACTTTATAACAATGCATTATACAGGGCCAGCTCTGTTCTACCAGGAGAAACTCACCAGGCCCTGCACAATGTATAGAAGAATATATAGAAGAGCTCAGCTGGCCATGGATAATGCAGAGTTACATCTTTACACACTGTCACTTTATAACAATGCATTATACAGGGCCAACTCTGTTCTTCTAGCAGGAGAAACTCACCAGACCCTGCACAATGTATAGAAGAATATATAGAAGAGCTCAGCCGGCCATGGATAATGCAGAGTTACATCTTTACATACTGTCACTTTATAACAATGCATTATACAGGACCAACTCTGTTCTTCTACAAGGAGAAACTCACCAGACCCTGTACAATGTATAGAAGAATATATAGAAGAGCTCAGCTGGCCATGGATAATGCAGAGTTACATCATTACACACTGTCACTTTATAACAATGCATTATACAGGGCCAACTCTGTTCTTCTAGCAGGAGAAACTCACCAGGCCCTGCACAATGTATAGAATATATAGAAGAGCTCAGCTGGCCATGGATAATACAGAGTTACATCTTTACATACTGTCACTTTATAACAATGCATTATACAGGACCAACTCTGTTCTTCTAGCAGGAGAAACTCACCAGACCCTGCACAATGTATAGATAATATATAGAAGAGCTCAGCTGGCCATGGATAATGCAGAGTTACATCTTTACACACTGTCACTATATAACAATGCATTATACAGGGCCAACTCTGTTCTTCTAGCAGGAGAAACTCACCAGACCCTGCACAATGTATAGATAATATATAGAAGAGCTCAGCTGGCCATGGATAATGCAGAGTTACATCTTTACACACTGTCACTTTATAACAATGCATTATACAGGGCCAACTCTGTTCTTCTACCAGGAGAAACTCACCAGGCCCTGCACAATGTATAGATAATATATAGAAGAGCTCAGCTGGCCATGGATAATGCAGAGTTACATCTTTACACACTGTCACTTTATAACAATGCATTATACAGGGCCAACTCTGTTCTTCTACCAGGAGAAACTCACCAGGCCCTGCACAATGTATAGATAATATATAGAAGAGCTCAGCTGGCCATGGATAATGCAGAGTTACATCTTTACACACTGTCACTTTATAACAATGCATTATACAGGGCCAACTCTGTTCTTCTACCAGGAGAAACTCACCAGGCCCTGCACAATGTATAGATAATATATAGAAGAGCTCAGCTGGCCATGCACAATGTATAGTTACATCAGTGACATGAAATGTTCATCTCACCTTAGTGAATATCTTATTACAAACACTGTTGATTGTTCTATTTTGCTGTAATCTCTGAGTTTTATTCTGTTTTCTCTGTATTTCTCACTTTGCTTTTTATTTGTTGAATATCTTCCTCTTTGCACAGATCTCACCGTGTCTGTGTTACTCCTGACTCTCTTTCTCTCTCCATCCTGTTGTCTTTTCTTTCTGCTCTGTAGCACCGAGTGTCCTCCATCTTGGAAGCAGACATTGTCTTAGTCTTTTCCGAGGGGATTTTGGTAGAAAACGATACATCCAGTAACCTGCTTTTGAATCCAGACGGTGTTTTTACCTACCTGGTTAAGAGTCACAAGTAGATTGTCTCTGGTTCTGTCTCCTCGGAGATCCTCTCTCTCTGGTTTGTACTGACCGCGCGGAATCCAGTGCATTAATAACCGTAACACCCATTGCGATGATCTTTCTTTTAAATAAACCACAGAAATAAGGGCTTTATTCAGGAAAGAGAGATTTGCAGGGAATTAAGAAGGGAATTTCAAGGTTTCACTAGTTAGAAAGATTCTGTCAGTATGGCTGAATGGGAAAAACAATTAAACTCTGGGTTAAAATGTTATCTTTCCTTTTTCCCAAGTGAACCCGATGTATATCTGTACTGACAGCTTTACTGAGCTGGTCGGGAGGCTGGCATGGGGGGCTCATACTGCTCATTTGATTGGGGTCTGTCAGTAGGGTTGCCACCTTTTCTTCAGAAAAATACCGGCCTTGGTACTGTCTCTATAGACTTAACATTGGCCTGATGCCAATTTTTTACCATCCTGCCGGTAAAATATCGGCCAGGTGGGAACCCTATCTGTCAGGTGTTCAAGGGGATCAGCAGGAGGAGCTAGTATAATGCAGAGAGATTCAGTCACCGACCAGACCAGGCTGCCAGCTACCCAGGGAAACATGGCGGCTGCCATGTGCTATCAATATACTATCAAAGTACTATCAATGTACTATCAGTATACTATCAACGTACTATCAACATACTATCAATGTACTATCAATATACTATCAATGTACTATCAATGTACTATCAGTATACTATCAACGTACTATCAACATACTATCAATGTACTATCAATATACTATCAATGTACTATCAGTATACTATCAACGTACTATCAACATACTATCAACATACTATCAAAGTACTATCAATGTACTATCAGTATACTATCAACGTACTATCAACATACTATCAATGTACTATCAGTATACTATCAACATACTATCAACATACTATCAACATACTATCAACATACTATCAAAGTACTATCAACATACTATCAATGTACTATCAACATACTATCAATGTACTATCAAAGTACTATCAAAGTACTATCAATGTACTATCAGTATACTATCAATATACTATCAATGTACTATCAATATACTATCAAAGTACTATCAATGTACTATCAGTATACTATCAATATACTATCAGTATACTATCAATATACTATCAAAGTACTATCAATGTACTATCAGTATACTATCAATATACTATCAAAGTACTATCAATGTACTATCAGTATACTATCAATATACTGACTCCCTGCCCAATGACTCCCAGCCCCCAACCCCCGATATTATTACCAGGGCTGGGAGCCTGCCCAATGACTCCCAGCCCCCAACCCCACTATTATTACCAGGGCTGGGATCCTGCCTAATGACTCCCAGCCCCCAACCCCGCTATTATTACCAGGGCTGGGAGCTTGCCCAATGACTCCCAGCCCCCAACCCCCGATATTATTACCAGGGCTGGGAGCCTGCCCAATGACTCCCAGCCCCCAACCCCGCTATTATTACCAGGGCTGGGAGCCTGCCCAATGACTCCCAGCCCCCAACCCCGCTATTATTACCAGGGCTGGGAGCCAGCCCAAAGACACCCAGCCCCCAACCCCGCTATTATTACCAGGGCTGGGAGCCTGCCCTATGACTCCCAGCCCCCAACCCCGCTATTATTACCAGGGCTGGGAGCTTGCCTAATGACTCCCAGCCCCCAACCCCGCTATTATTACCAAGGCTGGGAGCTTGCCTAATGACTCCCAGCCCCCAACCCCCGCTATTATTACCAGGGCTGGGAGCCTGCCCAATGACTCCCAGCCCCCAACCCCGCTATTATTACCAGGGCTGGGAGCTTGCCTAATGACTCCCAGCCCCCAACCCCGCTATTATTACCAGGGCTGGGAGCTTGCCTAATGACTCCCAGCCCCCAACCCCCGCTATTATTACCAGGGCTGGGAGCCTGCCTAATGACTCCCAGCCCCCAACCCCCGATATTATTACCAGGGCTGGGAGCCTGCCCAATGACTCCCAGCCCCCAACCCCCGCTATTATTACCAATCCTGGGAGCCTGCCCTATGACTCCCAACCCCTGCTATTATTACCAGGGCTGGGAGCCTGCCCAATGACTCCCAGCCCCCAACCCCCGCTATTATTACCAGGGCTGGGAGCCTGCCCAATGACTCCCAGCCCCCAACCCCCGCTATTATTACCAATCCTGGGAGCCTGCCCTATGACTCCTAGCCCCCAACCCCCGCTATTATTACCAATCCTGGGAGCCTGCCCTATGACTCCTAGCCCCCAAACCCCGCTATTATTACCAATCCTGGGAGCCTGCCCTATAACTCCTAGCCCCCAACCCCGCTATTATTACCAATCCTGGGAGCCTGCCCTATGACTCCTAGCCCCCAACCCCGCTATTATTACCAGGGCTGGGAGCCTACCCAATGACTCCCAACCCCCGCTATTATTACCAGGGCTGGGATAACCAGGGCTGTAGATTGGCTTCCATCTACCCAAAATTGGATGGGCCATGGACACCACCCTCCCCCCTCTCACAGTGATGGGGGGAGGGGTTATAATTTACCCCCATACACTGTATAGTATTAATAACGGACCCAATGCCCACAAGTGACAATATTAAATGTTATCTGGAGGCCTCCCCATGCTATGGATAACATTAATAATAAATGAATTAAATAATATAAAATTAACCCTTCCTTACCTACCCATTTGGCATGCTCCCAGCCCTGAACATATGAGGGGGGGGGGGAGGAGGCAGCTGTGAGCTATTTGGCAGACCCAGTTTTGACAGGGTAGGGGGGGAGGGGTTTAATTATTTTTAAACATTTTTTATTTTTTTTCTGCAGCTTGCGTCCTATTGAGATGGACTTTGGCGAGTTGGGTGTAGAGGGAGGTTGAGTTATCCGTAGCGTGGGAGCTCGACTCGGGAGGTAGCTGTTAGAGTAACACTGTTCTCCAGTTTTAGTGGATGCCACGTGTTTATCGTCTCTGTAAATTCACGTGTCTGGCAGACTCCTTAACGACTTTCCCTGTGTCCCCAGCATCGAGTGCACACCATCCTCACAGCCGACCTGGTAATCGTCATGAGACGCGGTAATATCCTTGAAAACGACAAGCCGCAGAATCTCTTGGCGCAGGAGGACAGCGTATTTGCTTCCTTTGTTCGAGCCGACATGTGAAGGGAATTTATTTGGAGGAGCAGAGTTTTTATAGCTTTTTATAAGAAATGAAGGGTTTATATTATGATCTTATAAGATTACAATGTTTTACAATATTTTTGTGTCACTTTGAAATAAAGTTTTTGTCACTGGATGAAATGATCTGCTGTGTTTCAATGTGTAAACAGCAAATACCCCCCCTACAGGATTCATTCTGTTATTACCCCCCCCTACAGGATTCATTCTGTTATTACCCCCCCCCTACAGGATTCATTCTGTTATTACCCCCCCCCCCCCTTACAGGATTCATTCTGTTATTACCCCCCCTGTACAGGATTCATTCTGTTATTAACCTCCTGTAGGATTCATTCTGTTATTAACCCCCCTGCAGGATTCATTCTGTTATTACCCCCCCCCCCCTACAGGATTCATTCTGTTATTACCCCCCCCCCCGTACAGGATTCATTCTGTTATTACCCCCCTACAGGATTCATTCTGTTATTTAACCCCCCCCCCCCCCTACACGATTCATTCTGTTATTAACCCCCCTGCAGGATTCATTCTGTTATTACCCCCCCCCCCCCTTTAGAGGATTCATTCTGTTATTACCCCCCCTACAGGATTCATTATGTTATTACCCCCCCCTACAGGATTCATTATGTTAATACCCCCCCCCCCCTACAGGATTCGTTCTGTTATTACCCCCCCTATAGGATTCATTCTGTTATTACATTCCCTTCCTATAATATTACCCTGCTCATTCCTGCTCTCCTTCCCTTCCTATAATATCATCACCCTGCTCATTCCTGCTCTCCTTCTCTTCCTATAATATCATCACCAGGCTCATTCCTGCTCTCCTTCCCTTCCTGTAATATTATCACCCTGCTCATTCCTGCTCTCCTTCCCTTCCTATAATATCATCACCCTGCTCATTCCCGCTCTCCTTCCCTTCCTATAATATCATCACCCTGCTCATTCCTGCTCTCCTTCCCTTCCTATATCATCACCCTGCTCATTCCCGCTCTCCTTCCCTTCCTATAATATAATCACCCTGCTCATTCCCGCTCTCCTTCCCTTCCTGTAATATCATCACCCTGCTCATTCCTGCTCTCCTTCCCTTCCTATAATATCATCACCCTGCTCATTACTGCTCTCCTTCCCTTCATATAATATCATCATCCTGCTCATTCCTGCTCTCCTTCCCTTCCTATAATATCATCACCCTGCTCATTCCTGCTCTCCTTCTCTTCCTATAATATCATCACCAGGCTCATTCCTGCTCTACTTCCCTTCCTATAATATCATCACCCTGCTCATTCCTGCTCTCCTTCCCTTCCTGTAATATCATCACCCTGCTCATTCCTGCTCTCCTTCCCTTCCTATATCATCACCCTGCTCATTCCTGCTCTCCTTCCCTTTCGTATAATATCATCACCCTGCTCATTCCTGCTCTCCTTCCCTTCCTATAATATCATCACTCTGCTCATTCCTGCTCTCCTTCCCTTCCTATAATATCATCACCCTGCTCATTCCTGCTCTCCTTCCCTTCCTATAATATCATCACCCTGCTCATTCCTGCTCTCCTTCCCTTCCTATAATATCATCACCCTGCTCATTCCTGCTCTCCTTCCCTTCCTATAATATCACCCTGCTCATTCCTGCTCTCCTTCCATTCCTATATCATCACCCTGCTCATTCCTGCTCTCCTTCTCTTCCTATAATATCATCACCCTGCTCATTCCTGCTCTCCTTCCCTTCCTATAATATCACCCTGCTCATTCCTGCTCTCCTTCCCTTCCTATATCATCACCCTGCTCATTCCTGCTCTCCTTCCCTTCTGTAATATCATCACCCTGCTCATTCCCACACCCAATTACATAGTGAAACACACAGTCACAATCACAGTGTCACACAAACAGTCACATAAACCCCTAATCAAACATACAGTCACATACACACCCAGTTACCCATACAGTCACATACAAACCCAATCACAGTGTCACACACACCCAATCACAGTGTCACACACGCACACAATCACACAGTGTCTAACACACCCAATCACAGTGTCACAATCACATACAAATATTTTCACTTACAATCACACATACATACACACCCAATCACACATACAGTCACACACACACAATCACATAATGACACAGACAATCACTGTGTCACACATACAATCACACAGTGTCACAGTCACACACACACAATCACAGTGTCACACGCAGTCACATACACACCCAATCACACAGTGTCACACGCAGTCACATACACACCCAATCACACAGTGTCACAGTCACATACACACCCAATCACACAGTGTCACAGTCACATACACACCCAATCACATAGTGTCACACGCAGTCACATACACACCCAATCACATAGTGTCACACGTAGTCACATACACACACCCAATCACACAGTGTCAATTTTAATAAAAAAAAATAAGTACATTAAATTGTATAAAAAAATAAAATATGTTAAAATAAAATATAATAAATAAATATGAACCACATTAAAATAAATGAATAATGATACTAAAACAATTCATATATTAATGTTATATATATTATAGCAATGAAATACAATACATTACAAAACAATTTATGTCATAATAGCATATCTAATACAAAAAAAACATAATGATTGCAAATATTTATAAATAGAAACCCAGATGGACTAAATTGTCCTCAAAAAGAGGAAGTGTCCGGGGAGTAATAATAACCGGAGATGTGATACCAACCTATGGCATGACATAACCAGCATTATTCTACCACCAGAGCTGTTATACGTATGTATACGTGGCTATTCCCTAACTTACTGTGCTTACTCAGTGGCGTATCTGATATGTGTATTCTATATTATCACTGACGTGGTAACTGCACCATTTATGCCATAACAGCAGTTTTAATAATAAGTTACAATCATTACATTTTTAGTAATAAATATGGTTAAAACTTTTACCATGTCAATGAAACATTGATTAGTAATGTTCTTATTATACTAAATTATTTTACTATGAAACAAATAACATTAGTATAATATGTTTTTTACATATTATTATTACCGGTAATTTATTTGAATATACATTTTTATTTACTATGCCCCGATCTGACCCCAGGTCAGGAGAAATCCACAAGTGGCGGATGTGATATGTGTTCTTTATATTGCGTGTTCACTGACGTGGTAACTGCGCCATTTATGCAGCAGTAGCATAATTTAATAAAATATTACAATTATTAATTGTGTAGTAATAAATATGCTATTATGGCATGTTTAAACTATTACCATGATTTGTATTCTTTTTATTATATATATATTATAATATAAATGTAACATTAATATAAAAACATTTTTATAGTATTTATTTTAATGCATATTTAATTTTTTTTAGATAATTTATTTTAATAAATTTAGATTTTTTAATACAATTATATTTATTTATTTCATTTATTTCATTTCGAGATGACTTTGGATGACTGTGACAGCTATTACTGAAATATTTAATAACCTCCCATTGACTTCTGAGTTATTCCAGGTATCTACTACTCATTACAGTGTCAGCCTTTACTGCTTACGCTGGAAGGTTATTCCAGGTATCTACTACTCTTTACAATGTCAGCCTTTACTGCTTCTGCTGGAAGGTTATTCCGGGTATCTACTACTCATTACAGTGTCAGCCTTTACTGCTTCCGCTGGAAGGTTATTCCAGGTATCTACTACTCATTACAATGTCAGCCTTTACTGCTTACGCTGGAAGGTTATTCCAGGTATCTACTACTCTTTACAATGTCAGCCTTTACTGCTTCTGCTGGAAGGTTATTCCGGGTATCTACTACTCATTACAGTGTCAGCCTTTACTGCTTCCGCTGGAAGGTTATTCCAGGTATCTACTACTCTTTACAATGTCAGCCTTTACTGCTTCCGCTGGAAGGTTATTCCAGGTATCTACTACTCTTTACAGTGTCAGACTTTACTGCTTCCGCTGGAAGGTTATTCCAGGTATCTACTACTCTTTACAGTGTCAGACTTTACTGCTTCCGCTGGAAGGTTATTCCAGGTATCTGCTACTCTTTACAGTGTCATCCTTTACCGCCTCCGCTGGAAGGTTATTCCAGGTATCTACTACTCTTTACAGTGTCGGCCTTTACTGCTTCCACTGGAAGGTTATTCCAGGTATCTACTACTCTTTACAGTGTCAGCCTTTACCGCTTCCGCTGGAAGGTTATTCCAGGTATCTACTACTCTTTACAGTGTCAGCCTTTACTGCTTCCACTGGAAGGTCATTCCAGGTATCTACTACTCTTTACAGTGTCATCCTTTACTGCTTCCGCTGGAAGGTTATTCCTGGTATCTACTACTCCTTACAGTGTCGGCCTTTACTGCTTCCGCTGGAAGGTTATTCCAGGTATCTACTACTCTTTACAGTGTCAGCCATTACTGTTTCCGCTGGGAGGTTATTCCAGGTATCTACTACTCTTTACAGTGTCAGCCATTACTGTTTCCGCTGGGAGATTATTCCAGGTATCTACTACTCCTTACAGTGTCAGCCATTACTGTTTCCGCTGGGAGATTATTCCAGGTATCTACTACTCTTTACAGTGTAAGCCTTTACTGCTTCCGCTGGGAGGTTATTCCAGGTATCTACTACTCTTTACAGTGTCAGCCATTACTGCTTCCACTGGAAGGTTATTCCAGGTATCTACTACTCTTTACAGTGTCAGCCTTTACTGCTTCCGCTGGAAGGTTATTCCAGGTATCTACTACTCTTTACAATGTCAGCCTTTACTGCTTCCACTGGAAGGTTATTCCAGGTATCTACTACTCTTTACAGTGTCAGCCTTTACTGCTCCCGCTGGAAGGTTATTCCAGGTATCAACTACTCTTTACAGTGTCAGCTTTTACTGCTTCCGCTGGAAGGTTATTCCAGGTATCTACTACTCTTTACAGTGTCAGCCTTTACTGCTTCCGCTGGGAGGTTATTCCAGGTATCTACTACTCTTTACAGTGTCAGCCTTTACTGCTTCCGCTGGGAGGTTATTCCAGGTATCTACTACTCTTTACAGTGTCAGCCATTACTGCTTCCACTAGGAGGTTATTGCAGGTATCTACTACTCCTTACAGTGTCAGCCATTACTGTTTCCGCTGGGAGATTATTCCAGGTATCTACTACTCCTTACAGTGTCAGCCATTACTGTTTCCGCTGGGAGATTATTCCAGGTATCTACTACTCTTTACAGTGTAAGCCTTTACTGCTTCCGCTGGGAGGTTATTCCAGGTATCTACTACTCTTTACAGTGTCAGCCATTACTGCTTCCACTGGAAGGTTATTCCAGGTATCTACTACTCTTTACAGTGTCAGCCTTTGCTGCTTCCGCTGGAAGGTTATTCCAGGTATCTACTACTCTTTACAGTGTCAGCCTTTACTGCTTCCACTGGAAGGTTATTCCAGGTATCTACTACTCTTTACAGTGTCAGCCTTTACTGCTCCCGCTGGAAGGTTATTCCAGGTATCTACTACTCTTTACAGCAGGGGTCCTCAAACTACGGCCCGCGGGCCACATGCGGCCCGCCGAGCACATTTGTCCGGCCCGCGGGGGGTGCTGCCGGCACCCCCCGCTCCCCGCTGATTACCTTTTTTTTTTCCTTGCAGCCGCAGAAGATGCGGCTGCAGGAAAACGAAAAAAAAAAAAAAAAAAATCACCGCGACCGGATGTGACGTTTCGTCACATCCGGACCCGGTAACTGTTTCCCTCCTCCGTGCAGGGAGGAGGGAACACTGCGCGAGACGTCCGGCCCGAGGACACAGCAGCTGGAGGTAAGTGATGGGGAAGGAGGGGGAGGAGGGAGGTATAACGAGCACTGTACTATTCCTGGGCATCTGACTGGCATAATTTTCTTGGGCTGTGACTGGCATAATAATCCTGGGCATCTGACTGGCATAATATTCCTGGGCATCTGACTGGCATAATATTCCTGGTCATCTGAATGGCATAATATTACTGGGCTCTGACTGGCATAATTTTCTTGGGCATCTGACTGGCATAATAATCCTGGGCATCTGACTGGCATAATATTCCTGGGCATCTGAATGGCATAATAATCCTGGGCATCTGACTGGCATAATATTCCTGGGCATCTGACTGGGATAATAATCCTGGGCATCTGACTGGCATAATATTCCTGGGCATCTGACTGGGATAATAATCCTGGGCATCTGACTGGGATAATAATCCTGGGCATCTGACTGGCATAATATTACTGGGCTCTTACTGGCACTCTATTCCTGGGCATCTGACTGGGATAATATTCCTGGGCTCTTACTGGCATAATATTCCTGGTCATCTGACTGGCATACTATTACTGGGCATCTGACTGGCACACTATTCCTGGGCATCTGAATGGCATAATATTCCTGGACATATGAATGGCATAATATTCCTGGGCATATGACTGGGATAATATTCCTGGGCATCTGAATGGCATAATATTCCTGGACATATGAATGGCATAATATTCCTGGGCATCTGAATGGCATAATATTCCTGGACATATGAATGGCATAATATTCCTGGGCATCTGACTGGGATAATATTCCTGGGCTCTTACTGGCATAATATTCCTGGTCATCTGACTGGCATACTATTACTGGGCATCTGACTGGCACACTATTCCTGGGCATCTGAATGGCATAATATTCCTGGACATATGAATGGCATAATATTCCTGGGCATCTGACTGGGATAATATTCCTGGGCATCTGACTGGCATAATTTTCTTGGGCTGTGACTGGCATAATAATCCTGGGCATCTGACTGGCATAATATTACTGGGCTCTTACTGGCACTCTATTCCTGGGCATCTGACTGGGATAATACTCCTGGGCTCTTACTGGCATAATATTCCTGGTCATCTGACTGGCATACTATTACTGGGCATCTGACTGGCACACTATTCCTGGGCATCTGAATGGCATAATATTCCTGGACATATGAATGGCATAATATTCCTGGGCATCTGAGAGGCACACTATTCCTGGGCATCTGACTGGCATAATATTCCTGGGCTCTTACTGGCACTCTATTCCTTGGCATCTGAATGGCATAATATTCCTTGGCATCTGACTGGCACACTATACCTGGGCATCTGAATGGCATAATATTCCTGGGCATCTGACAGGCACACTATTCCTGGGCATCTGACTGGCACAATATTCCTGGGCATCTGACTGGCACACTATTCCTGGGCATCTGACTGGCACACTATTCCAGGGCATCTGAATGGCATAATATTCCTGGGCATCTGAATGGCATAATATTCCTGGGCATCTGACTGGCACACTATTCCTGGGCATCTGAATGGCATAATATTTCTGGGCATCTGAATGGCATAATATTCCTGGGCATCTGACAGGCACACTATTCCTGAGCATCTGACTGGCATAATATTCCTGGGCATCTGACTGGCACACTATTCCTGGGCTCTGACTGGCACACTATTCCTGGGCATCTGAATGGCATAATATTCCTAGGCATCTGACTGGCACACTATTCCTGGGCATCTGACTGACACACTATTCCTGGGCATCTGACTGGCATAATTTTCTTGGGCTCTGACTGGCATAATTTTCTTGGGCTCTGACTGGCATAATATTCCTGGGCATCTGACTGGCATAATATTCCTGGGCTCTTACTGGCACACTATTCCTGGGCATCTGACTGGCATAATATTCCTGGGCATCTGAATGGCATAATATTCCTGGGCATCTGAATGGCACACTATTCCTGGGCATCTGAATGGCATAATATTCCTGGGCATCTGAATGGCATAATATTCCTGGGCATCTGACTGGCATAATATTCCTGGGCATCTGACTGGCATAATATTCCTGGGCTCTGACTGGCATAATATTACTGGGCTCTGAATGGCATAATATTACTGGACTCTGACTGGCATAATATTGATTTAACTTTACTTCATTTTAAATATTGTATTTGTTCCTGTTTTGTTTCTTCACTTCAAAATAAGATATATGCAGTGTGCATAGGAATTTGTTCATAGTTTTTGTTTTTACTATAGTCCGGCCCTCCAACGGTCTGAGGGACAGTGAACTGGCCCCCTGTTTAAAAAGTTTGAGGACCCCTGCTTTACAGTGTCAGCCTTTACTGCTTCCGCTGGGAGGTTATTCCAGGTATCTACTACTCTTTACAGTGTCAGCCTTTACTGCTTCCGCTGGGAGGTTATTCCAGGTATCTACTACTCTTTACAGTGTCAGCCATTACTGCTTCCGCTGGAAGGTTATTCCAGGTATCTACTACTCTTTACAGCATCAGCCTTTAACACTTCCACTGGAATGTTACCCCGGGTATTCTCTACATATAATGTTGTTGCTCTCCTCCCCCCATCCTGCCAGACCACAGGGAGCAGACACTTTCTGGGGCAGGGTGCAGTTCCCTGCAGCACAGATAGTGGGGTGGGGGGTGGGAGGTCCCACGGAGTGTTACGTCAGTGATCTCCTTCTGTCAGAAACTTTCCCAACAGAGAGTCTGAAAAAAAGACATTTGTGAATGCGAAAGATACAATATACTGCAAGACTTTCCCACTGGCCAGGAGCGACTGGGGCTACTGACCACAAGAGAACCTACCTGATTACCAGACCACTGGCCAGGAGTGACTGGGGCTACTGACCACAAGAAAACCTACCTGATTACCAGACCACTGGCCACGAGAGACTGGGGCTACTGACCACAAGAGAACCTACCTGATTACCAGACCACTGGCCACGAGAGACTGGGGCTACTGACCACAAGAGAACCTACCTGATTACCAGACCACTGGCCAGGAGTGACTGGGGCTACTGACCACAAGAGAACCTACCTGATTACCAGACCACTGGCCACGAGAGACTGGGGCTACTGACCACAAGAGAACCTACCTGATTACCAGACCACTGGCCACGAGAGACTGGGGCTACTGACCACAAGAGAACCTACCTGATTTCCAGACCACTGGCCACGAGAGACTGGGGCTACTGACCACAAGAGAACCTACCTGATTACCAGACCACTGGCCTGGAGAGACTGGGGCTACTGACCACAAGAGAACCTACCTGACTACCAGACCACTGGCCTGGAGAGACTGGGGCTACTGACCACAAGAGAACCTACCTGATTACCAGACCACTGGCCTGGAGAGACTGGGGCTACTGACCACAAGAGAACCTACCTGACTACCAGACCACTGGCCTGGAGAGACTGGGGCTACTGACCACAAGAGAACCTACCTGACTACCAGACCACTGGCCTGGAGAGACTGGGGCTACGGACCACAAGAGAACCTACCTGACTACCAGACCACTGGCCTGGAGAGACTGGGGCTACTGACCACAAGAGAACCTACCTGATTACCAGACCACTGGCCACGAGAGACTGGGGCTACTGACCACAAGAGAACCTACCTGATTACCAGACCACTGGCCACGAGAGACTGGGGCTACTGACCACAAGAGAACCTACCTGACTACCAGACCACTGGCCTGGAGAGACTGGGGCTACGGACCACAAGAGAACCTACCTGACTACCAGACCACTGGCCTGGAGAGACTGGGGCTACTGACCACAAGAGAACCTACCTGACTATCAGACCCCTGGCCTGGAGAGACTGGGGCTACTGACCACAAGAGAACCTACCTGATTACCAGACCACTGGCCTGGAGAGACTGGGGCTACTGACCACAAGAGAACCTACCTGATTACCAGACCACTGGCCACAAGAGACTGGGGCTACTGACCACAAGAGAACCTACCTGACTACCAGACCACTGGCCAGGAGAGACTACTTGATCACTGGCCAGGTCTAAAAAGCTGATCATCAGCAAGTATAAACTATATGAATTTTCTGTGTCCTTTCTACCCAGGACAATAGTTTGCCATAGTAATTGATCCTTGAATGGAGCATTGTATAGTTTGCCTCAGTAACTGATCCTTGAATGGAGCATTGTATAGTTTGTTTTAGTAGCCAACATCTGAACAGAACATTGTATAGTTTGCCTCAGTAGCTGACATTGAACAGAACATTGTATAATTTGCCACAGTAACAGATATTTTAACAGAGCATTGCATAGTCTGCCTAAGTAGCCGACATCTGAATGGAACATTGTATAGTTTGCTACAGAAGCCGAATTCTGAAGGGCATATTGTATAGTTTGCCGCAGGAGCTGACATCTGAATGGAGCATTGTAGAGTTTGTCACAGGAGTCGACCCCTGACTATTGCAATGAATGCTACCTGCAGGATCTGAACCTTGACCAGGACAGCGGGGTAAAGTTTGTCTCATTCCAGTAAGTTTTGTTTTCAAAATAAATGTTGTTGCTGCATATGTTGGGTTGTGCAGCTTTTGGGATATATCTGTCATAATCACTAGCCCCTTCCCCAGCACTCACCCTGGTGGATGTGGTAACAGCTATGGAGCAAAGTGCTAGTAGATTGTTTACTTTATATGTAATATATATATATCTATACATGTAATAACTGCTGCACAGTCCTGCAGAATATTCCATGATTTATAAACAGAAGAGAGGGCCAGATACCCTCATGCATATCCTATAACCTGCTGTACAGGGATAATAAGATGATAAGCACCTGGGTCCAACACTGAGATCCCCCCTGCCCCATGCTGTTACCTGCCCTGGGTCCAACACTGAGATCCCCCCTGCCCCATGATGTTACCTGCCCTGGATCCAACACTGAGACACCCCCCCCCCCCCCCATGATGTTACCTGCCCTGGGTCCAACACTGAGATCCCCCTGCCCCATGCTGTTACCTGCCCTGGGTCCAACACTGAGATCCCCCCTGCCCCATGCTGTTACCTGCCCTGGGTCCAACACTGAGATCCCCCCTGCCCCATGATGTTACCTGCCCTGGGTCCAACACTGGGATCCCCCCTGCCCCATGATGTTACCTGCCCTGGGTCCAACACTGAGATCCCCCCTGCCCCATGATGTTACCTGCCCTGGGTCCAGTGCTGAGATCCCCCTGCCCCATGATGTTACCTGCCCTGGGTCCAACACTGAGATCCCCCTGCCCCATTATGTTACCTGCCCTGGGTCCAACACTGAGATCCCCCCTGCCCCATGATGTTACCTGCCCGGGGTCCAACACTGAGATCCCCCCTGCCCCATGATGTTACCTGCCCTGGGTCCAACACTGAGATCCCCCTTGCCCCATGATGTTACCTGCCCTGGGTCCAACACTGAGATCCCCCCTGCCCCATGCTGTTACCTGCCCTGGGTCCAACACTGAGATCCCCCCTGCCCCATGATGTTACCTGCCCTGGGTCCAACACTGAGATCCCCCCTGCCCCATGATGTTACCTGCCCTGGGTGCAACACTGAGATCCCCCCTGCCCCATGATGTTACCTGCCCTGGGTCCAACACTGAGATCCCCCCTGCCCCATGATGTTACCTGCCCTGGGTCCAACACTGGGATCCCCCCTGCCCCATGATGTTACCTGCCCTGGGTCCAACACTGAGATCCCCCCTGCCCCATGATGTTACCTGCCCTGGGTCCAGTGCTGAGATCCCCCCTGCCCCATGATGTTACCTGCCCTGGGTCCAACACTGAGATCCCCCCTGCCCCATGATGTTACCTGCCCTGGGTCCAACACTGAGATCCCCCCTGCCCCATGATGTTACCTGCCCGGGGTCCAACACTGAGATCCCCCCTGCCCCATGATGTTACCTGCCCTGGGTCCAACACTGAGATCCCCCCTGCCCCATGATGTTACCTGCCCTGGGTCCAACACTGAGATCCCCCCTGCCCCATGATGTTACCTGCCCTGGGTCCAACACTGAGATCCCCCCTGCCCCATGCTGTTACCTGCCCTGGGTCCAACACTGAGATCCCCCCTGCCCCATGATGTTACCTGCCCTGGGTCCAACACTGAGATCCCCCCTGCCCCATGATGTTACCTGCCCTGGGTCCAACACGGAGATCCCCCCTGCCCCATGCTGTTACCTGCCCTGGGTCCAACACTGAGATCCCCCCTGCCCCATGATGTTACCTGCCCTGGGTCCAACACTGAGATCCCCCCTGCCCCATGCTGTTACCTGCCCTGGGTCCAACACTGAGATCCCCCCTGCCCCATGATGTTACCTGCCCTGGGTCCAACACGGAGATCCCCCCTGCCTCATGATGCTACCTGCCCTGGGTCCAACACTGAGATCCCCCCTGCCCCATGCTGTTACCATCCCTGGGTCCAACATTGAGATCCCCCCTGCCCCATGCTGTTACCATCCCTGGGTCCAACACTGAGATCCCCCCTGCCCCATGCTGTTACCTGCCCTGGGTCCAACACTGAGATCCCCCCTGCCCCATGATGTTACCTGCCCTGGGTCCAACACTGAGATCCCCCCTGCCCCATGATGTTACCTGCCCTGGGTCCAACACTGAGATCCCCCCTGCCGCTATTGTTACCTGCCCTGGGTCCAACACTGAGATCCCCCCTGCCCCATGATGTTACCTGCCCTGGGTCCAACACTGAGATCCCCCCTGCCCCATGATGTTACCTGCCCTGGGTCCAACACTGAGATCCCCCCGCCCCATGATGTTACCTGCCCTCGGTCCAACACTGAGATCCCCCCTGCCCCATGATGTTACCTGCCCTGGGTCCAACACTGAGATCCCCCCTGCCCCATGATGTTACCTGCCCTGGGTCCAACACTGAGATCCCCCCTGCCCCATGATGTTACCTGCCCTAGGTCCAACACTGAGATCCCCCCTGCCGCTATTGTTACCTGGGTCCAACACTGAGATCCCCCCTGCCCCATGATGTTACCTGCCCTGGGTCCAACACTGAGATCCCACCTGCCCCATGATGTTACCTGCCCTGGGTCCAACACTGAGATCCCCCCTGCCCCATGCTGTTACCTGCCCTGGGTCCAACACTGAGATCCCCCCTGCCCCATGATGTTACCTGCCCTGGGTCCAACACTGAGATCCCCCCTGCCCCATGATGTTACCTGCCCTGGGTCCAACACTGAGATCCCCCCTGCCCCATGATGTTACCTGCCCTGGGTTCAACACTGAGATCCCCCCTGCCCCATGATGTTACCTGCCCTGGGTCCAACACTGAGATCCCCCCTGCCGCTATTGTTACCTGGGTCCAACACTGAGATCCCCCGTGCCCCATGATGTTACCTGCCCTGGGTCCAGTGCTGAGATCCCCCCTGCCCCATGATGTTACCTGGGTCCAGTGCTGAGATCCCCCCTGCCGCTGAAGTTACCTGCCCTGGGTCCAACACTGAGATCCCCCCTGCCGCTGATGTTACCTGGGTCCAGTGCTGAGATCCCCCGTGCCCCATGATATTACCTGCCTTGGGTCCAGTGCTGAGATCACCCCTGCCCCATGATGTTACCTGGGTCCAGTGCTGAGATCACCCATGCCCCTGATGTTACCTGGGTCCAGTGCTGACATCACCCATGCCTCTGATGTTATCTGGGTCCAGTGCTGAGATTCCCCGTGCCCCATGATATTACCTGCCCTGGGTCCAGTGCTGAGATCACCCCTGCCCCATGATGTTACCTGGGTCCAGTGCTGAGATCACCCATGCCCCTGATGTTACCTGGGTCCAGTGTTGACATCACCCATGCCTCTGATGTTATCTGGGTCCAGTGCTGAGATCACCCCTGCCCCATGGTGTTACCTGGGTCCAGTGCTGAGATCACCCATGCCCCTGATGTTACCTGGGTCCAGTGCTGAGATCACCCATGCCCCTGATGTTATCTGGGTCCAGTGCTGAGATCACCCATGCCCCTGATGTTACCTGGGTCCAGTGCTGAGATCACCCCTTCCCCATAGTGTTACCTGGGTCCAGTGCTGAGATCACCCATGCCCCTGATGTTACCTGGGTCCAGTACTGAGATCACCCATGCCCCTGATGTTACCTGGGTCCAGTGCTGAGATTCCCCGTGCCCCATGATGTTATCTGGGTCCAGTACTGAGATCACCCATGCCCCTGATGTTACCTGGGTCCAGTACTGAGATCACCCATGCCCCTGATGTTACCTGGGTCCAGTGCTGAGATTCCCCGTGCCCCATGATGTTATCTGGGTCCAGTGCTGAGATCACCCATGCCCCTGATGTTACCTGGGTCCAGTACTGAGATCACCCATGCCCCTGATGTTACCTGGGTCCAGTGCTGAGATTCCCCGTGCCCCATGATGTTATCTGGGTCCAGTACTGAGATCACCCCTGCCCCATGATGTTACCTGGGTCCAGTGCTGAGATCACCCCTGCCCCATGATGTTATCTGGGTCCTGTGCTGAGATCACCCATGCCCCTGATGTTACCTGGGTCCAGTGCTGAGATCACCCCTGCCCCATGATGTTACCTGGGTCCAGTGCTGAGATCACCCATGCCCCATGATGTTACCTGGGTCCAGTGCTGAGATCACCCATGCCCCTGATGTTACCTGGGTCCAGTACTGAGATCACCCCTGCCCCATGATGTTATCTGGGTCCAGTACTGAGATCACCCCTGCCCCATGATGTTATCTGGGTCCAGTTCTGAGATCACCCCTGCCCCTGATGTTACCTGGGTCCAGTACTGAGATCACCCCTGCCCCTGATGTTACCTGGGTCCAGTGCTGAGATCACCCATGCCCCTGATGTTACCTGGGTCCAGTACTGAGATCACCCCTGCCCCATGATGTTATCTGGGTCCAGTACTGAGATCACCCCTGCCCCATGGTGTTACCTGGGTCCAGTGCTGAGATCACCCCTGCCCCATGATGTTACCTGGGTCCAGTGCTGAGATCACCCCTGCCCCATGGTGTTACCTGGGTCCAGTACTGAGATCACCCATGCCCCTGATGTTACCTGGGTCCAGTACTGAGATCACCCCTGCCCCTGATGTTACCTGGGTCCAGTGCTGAGATCACCCATGCCCCTGGTGTTACCTGGGTCCAGTACTGAGATCACCCCGGCCCCATGATGTTATCTGGGTCCAGTACTGAGATCACCCCTTCCCCATGGTGTTACCTGGGTCCAGTGCTGAGATCACCCATGCCCCTGATGTTACCTGGGTCCAGTACTGAGATCACCCCTGCCCCTGATGTTACCTGGGTCCAGTACTGAGATCCCCCCTACACAAATCATATTACTCATAACCACCCTCAAAGACAGTATCTTTGTTCTCCCAGGTATAAAGGAAATGTTCCAATAGCAATCCCTTCTTTTTCTGTTTTTAGCCTGTTTATCCGGATAAACTTTGATGGCTGATATCTCCATCTCCATTGACACCTTTCTGATCTACTTTCCTCTTTTTGAGTGATTACGGCCCAAGCGATCATTCTTGCCCTATAATAATCTTCTACTACTGTGACCCCCACTCCGCCCTGTAGTTTATCCAGCGTTAGACAGACAAGACTAGTACGCGGGCCCTTACCCTGCCGTATACTTATTTCTTGAGTGAAGTTTGGAGCGTGTCTGTCCAAGGCCATTTCATCTCCCCTTTTTAACTATTCACTGTGCAGGTCCAGACATGGTTAGTTTCCCCCCCACTAAACAAACTCCCCAGGATTGATGAAATGTTCGTGACTAGCTCCCGGGGTGCACTGACTCCCTTTGGCTACGTAGTGGTAAAGACTGGAGCTGAGAGCTTGGTATAATTTTAAGCTGCTGTTGATATGTTATTCGTATTCGCCTGGATTTGACGTGATTTTGCTCATTATTGTAGAGTTGGCCATCAGATTACGGAATATTTCTTGGAGTGACAAGTTCTACACCTATTTCTTGCCGGGTCAGAGCATGGTAGGGGCAGGATGTTAGCCCGGAAGAGCATCATTCCAGAGGAGTATGTCTTGGCGCGAATTGCCGCTGAGAATTTGCGTAAACCCAGAGTCTGTCCCAGTGCAAAGAAATCACGCTTTGTGGCAAAGAGCGGAGCCTGCAATGTCGCCCACAAAAACATCAGAGAACAGGGGCGCTTCCTGCAAGACGTCTTCACCACCCTGGTGGACCTGAAGTGGCGGCACACACTGGTCATCTTCACCATGTCCTTCCTGTGCAGTTGGCTGCTCTTTGCCATGATGTGGTGGCTGGTGGCCTTCGCGCACGGTGATCTGGATATACGAGAGGATTTAAAGCAGCCGCCGCCGTGCGTCACAGAAGTAACGTAAGTGGGACGATTTGACTGCAGGGCCCAGCTTGAAACAGAAAGAAATGGGGATTAAAAAGCTTCCCATGATAAAACAACATACCAGTATAAAACATACCAATATAAAACAACATACCAGTATAAAACATACCAATATAAAACAACATACCAATATAAAACACACCAATATAAAACAACATACCAGTATAAAACATACCAATATAAAACAACATACCAGTATAAAACACACCAATACAAAACAACATACCAGTATAAAACAACATACCAATATAAAACAACATACCAGTATAAAACAACATACCAGTATAAAACACACCAATATAAAACAACATACCAGTATAAAACAACATACCAGTATAAAACACACCAATATAAAACAACATACCAGTATAAAACAACATACCAGTATAAAACAACATACCAGTATAAAACACACTAATATAAAACAACATACCAGTATAAAACACACTAATATAAAACAACATAACAGTATAAAACACACTAATATAAAACAACATACCAGTATAAAACGCACTAATATAAAACAACATACCAGTATAAAACAACATACCAGTATAAAACATACCAATATAAAACAACATACCAGTATAAAACACACCAATATAAAACAACATACCAGTATAAAACAACATACCAGTATAAAACAACATACAGTATAAAACATACCAATATAAAACAACATACCAGTATAAAACACACCAATATAAAACAACATACCAGTATAAAACACACCAATATAAAACAACATACCAGTATAAAACATACCAATATAAAACAACATACCAGTATAAAACACACCAATATAAAACAACATACCAGTATAAAACATACCAATATAAAACAACATACCAGTATAAAACATATCAATATAAACCAACATACCAGTATAAAACATACCAGTATAAAACAACATACCAGTATAAAACATACCAATATAAAACAACATACCAGTATAAAACATACCAATATAAAACAACATACCAGTATAAAACATACCAATATAAAACAACATACCAATATAAAACATACCCATCTAAAACTTACCCATCTAAAACTTACCCATCTAAAACTCACCCATCTAAAACTCACCCATCTAAAACTCACCGAAATAAAACTTACCAATATAAAACATACCGATATAAAACCTACCGATATAAAACTTACCGATATAAAACCTACCGATATAAAACTTACCGATATAAAACTTACCAATATAAAACATAGCAATATAAAACATACCAATATACAACTTACCGATATAAAACTTTCCATTATAAAACTTACCGATATAAAACATAGCAATATAAAACATACCAATATAAAACTTACCAATATAAAACATACCAATATAAAACTTACCGATATAAAACTTACCAATATAAAACATAGCAATATAAAACTTACCAATATAAAACATAGCAATATAAAACTTACCGATATAAAACTTACCAATATAAAACATAGCAATATAAAACTTACCGATATAAAACTTACCAATATAAAACATAGCAATATAAAACATAGCAATATAAAACATACCGATATAAAACTTACGAATATAAAACATAGCAATATAAAACTTACCGATATAAAATTTACCAATATAAAACATAGCAATATAAAACATAGCAATATAAAACATACCAATATAAAACTTACCGATATAAAACTTACCAATATAAAACTTACCGATATAAAACATAGCAATATAAAACATAGCAATATAAAACATACCAATATAAAACTTACCGATATAAAACTTACCAATATAAAACTTACCAATATAAAACTTACCGAAATAAAACTTACCAATATAAAACTTACCAATATAAAACATAGCAATATAAAACATACCAACATAAAACTTACCGATATAAAACTTACCAATATAAAACTTACCGAAATAAAACTTACCGAAATAAAACTTACCAATATAAAACTTACCCATATAAAACTTACCAATTTAAAACATAGCAATATAAAACTTACCAATATAAAACTTACCGATATAAAACTTACCAATATAAAACTTACCAATATAAAACTTACCAATATAAAACTTACCGATATAAAACATAGCAATATAAAACTTATCAATATAAAACTTACCAATATAAAACTTACCAATATAAAACTTACCAATATAAAACTTACCAATATAAAACATACCAATATAAAACATAGCAATATAAACATACCAATATAAAACATACCAATATAAAACTTACCAATATAAAACATAGCAATATAAAACTTACCAATATAAAACATACCAATATAAAACTTACCGATATAAAACTTACCGATATAAAACTTACCGAAATAAAACTTACCGATATAAAACTTACCAATATAAAACATACCAATATAAAACATACCAATATAAAACTTACCGATATAAAACTTACCGATATAAAACATAGCAATATAAAACTTACCAATATAAAACTTACCGATATAAAACTTACCGATATAAAACTTACCGATATAAAACTTACCGATATAAAACTTACCAATATAAAACATAGCAATATAAAACATAACAATATGAACATACCAATATAAAACATAGCAATATAAAACTTACCGATATAAAACTTACCAATATAAAACTTACCGATATAAAACTTACCGATATAAAACTTACCAGGATAAAACATAAGGCCAGGGACTAATGAAATGATTCAGATTTGTATATTTTAGGCAGAAATTTTGCATTTCAATTCATTGACACAGACCACACATTCTAAAAAGGGCATGAGAAATAACCCCTCTCTTCCTGGTTTGGGTTAAGAAGTCTTATCTCTCCAGCTTTCTCTAATCCACATTCATTTATCTGTAAATTAATCCTGAGTTGGATGAGTAATTAGCAGAAATCCGCGATATTGCCCCCCGGTCTTAATTATGGCAGGGATAAACGAGGCATCATATATGTTTGCTGCTGTAGTAAGGGCAATGGTATTGTATGAATTCCTCTATTTGTGACCTCCACCAATCCCAATCAGCATAAATTATAAGGGAATTTCTTTGCTGAGAATGTTTAATAGCTATCTTAATTGGACTTTCTAATTTATTTTTCTCTTGTTCTCGTAGTTCCTTCACTGCGGCCTTTCTTTTCTCCATTGAGGTCCAAGTGACCATCGGTTTCGGAGGTCGGATGATGACGGAGGAATGCCCTCTGGCTATCTCGCTATTGATTATGCAGAATATCGTTGGTTTGATTGTTAATGCGGTCATGTTAGGATGCATCTTCATGAAAACCGCCCAGTCCCACCGGAGAGCAGAAACGCTAATCTTTAGCCGCTATGCGGTAATCGCAGTTCGGAATGGTAAACTGTGCTTCATGTTCCGGGTCGGAGATCTACGGAAAAGCATGATAATCAGCGCCTCCGTGAGGATCCAAGTCGTCAGGAAAACTGTTACCCCGGAAGGGGAAGTAATCCCAATCCATCAAATAGATATCCCGGTGGAAAACTCCATGGAGAGTAACAATATATTCCTGGTGGCGCCATTAATCATCAGCCACGTGATTGACAAGAGAAGTCCACTCTATGACATCTCCGCCTCCGACCTGTCCACTCAAGATCTGGAAGTTATAGTCATACTGGAAGGAGTGGTGGAAACTACCGGGATCACCACTCAAGCGAGAACCTCCTACATCGCAGACGAGATTCGCTGGGGTCATCGTTTTGTTTCCATTGTAACAGAGGAGGACGGGGTTTATTCGGTTGATTACTCCAAGTTTGGGAATACCGTCAAAGTGGCTGCTCCGCATTGCAGTGCCAGAGAGTTGGATGAAAAGCCATCTATCCTCATACAAACCCTACAGAAAAGCGAGCTGTCTCACCAGAACTCGCTAAGAAAGCGGAATTCCATGCGACGGAACAATTCCATGCGACGGAACAATTCCATGCGGCGAAATAACTCAGGTCTCATTGTACCTAAAGTCCAGTTCATTGCTCCTGAACAGAACAAATGCACAACGGAAACATGATACAGAGTCCAAAAAGACTCTTTCCAGATTTGAGACTTTGCGACATATATTTATTGCACGTAGAAAGTGCAGAACACCACTAAGGTAGACGCAGAAATATAGGCAAGGCTGCTGATTGGTTGTTTTTTACGGCCTGTATCTGAGCACATGACAGAACTGGCCAATCAGACTGGCGTCTGCCCTTGACATACGGGATATGTAACGATGCAAGCCACTGAGGAAATATGGCGAAACTGACTATCTTTCTTATGTTTTTCCAAGATGTCAGCCTCAGACTATAACAACTTGAATGAAATCTGTTCTGTGTCTTATATCTCTTGTCTCCTTTCCCTCTCATGATTTCCTCCCCCCAGTGTTTTCATACAGATTTATTTCACCCGTAAACCATGTGTTAATCTCTCCCCATGAAATAAAAAGTCCATAAAATTAAACTGATGGTGTGTTCAAGGCTGGAATGAGCTTTTACTATCGATATGTGTTAAAACGGCAGAATATAAGTTGCCAAACGTATTAATAAAGCTTCAGAATATTTAATAAATCACTCATTAAAAGAAACTTTCCTCTCTGTTTATCAGCCACATTTTATATCAGACATTTATATTAGTACTGAAAGGGACTCTGTCACCTAAACAGTAATTATACTGTGACTGGGGGGGAATAAAACCTCCATGACCATGGAGTCCTGTGCATGAGAGGTTATCTGACTCTGCACCTCTGTCCTGGGCTATGTGTACAGACTGTCTAGTACAGCCGTGCATGAGAGGTTATCTGACTCTGCACCTCTGTCCTGGGCTATGTGTATAGACTGTCTAGTACAGCTGTGCATGAGAGGTTATCTGACTCTGCACCTCTGTCCTGGGCTATGTGTATAGACTGTCTAGTACAGCCGTGCATGAGAGGTTATCTGACTCTGCACCTCTGTCCTGGGCTATGTGTATAGACTGTCTAGTACAGCTGTGCATGAGAGGTTATCTGACTCTGCACCTCTGTCCCGGGCTATGTGTATAGACTGTCTAGTACAGCTGTGCATGAGAGGTTATCTGACTCTGCACCTCTGTCCTGGGCTATGTGTACAGACTGTCTAGTACAGCTGTGCATGAGAGGTTATCTGACTCTGCACCTCTGTCCCAGGCTATGTGTATAGACTGTCTAGTACAGCCGTGCATGAGAGGTTATCTGACTCTGCACCTCTGTCCCAGGCTATGTGTGCAGACTGTCTAGTACAGCTGTGCATGAGAAGTTATCTGACTCTGCACCTCTGTCCCGGGCTATGTGTATAGACTGTCTAGTACAGCTGTGCATGAGAGGTTATCTGACTCTGCACCTCTGTCAAGGGCTATGTGTATAGACTGTCTAGTACAGCTGTGCATGAGAGGTTATCTGACTCTGCACCTCTGTCCCGGGCTATGTGTATAGACTGTCTAGTACAGCTGTGCATGAGAGGTTATCTGACTCTGCACCTCTGTCCAGAGCTATGTGGATAGACTGTCTAGTACAGCTGTGCATGAGAGGTTATCTGACTCTGCACCTCTGTCCCGGGCTATGTGTATAGACTGTCTAGTACAGCTGTGCATGAGAGGTTATCTGACTCTGCACCTCTGTCCTGGGCTATGTGTATAGACTGTCTAGTACAGCCGTGCATGAGATGTTATCTGACTCTGCTCCTCTGTCCTGGGCTATGTGTATAGACTGTCTAGTACAGCCGTGCATGAGAGGATATCTGACTCTGCACCTCTGTCCTGGGCTATGTTTATAGACTGTCTAGTACAGCTGTGCATGAGAGGTTATCTGACTCTGCACCTCTGTCCCAGGCTATGTGTATAGACTGTCTAGTACAGCCGTGCATGAGAGGTTATCTGACTCTGCACCTCTGTCCCGGGCTATGTGTATAGACTGTCTAGTACAGCTGTGCATGAGAGGTTATCTGACTCTGCACCTCTGTCCCAGGCTATGTGTATAGACTGTCTAGTACAGCCGTGCATGAGAGGTTATCTGACTCTGCACCTCTGTCCCAGGCTATGTGTATAGACTGTCTAGTACAGCCGTGCATGAGAGGTTATCTGACTCTGCGCCTCTGTCCCGGGCTATGTGTATAGACTGTCTAGTACAGCTGTGCATGAGAGGTTATCTGACTCTGCACCTCTGTCCTGGCTATGTGTATAGACTGTCTAGTACAGCCGTGCATGAGAGGTTATCTGATTCTGCACCTCTGTCCTGGGCTATGTGTATAGACTGTCTAGTACATCCATGCATGAGAGGTTATCTGACTCTGCACCTCTGTCCTGGGCTATGTGTACAGACTGTCTAGTACATCCATGCATGAGAGGTTATCTGATTCTGCACCTCTGTCCTGGGCTATGTGTATAGACTGTCTAGTACATCCATGCATGAGAGGTTATCTGACTCTGCACCTCTGTCCCAGGCTATGTGTATAGACTGTCTAGTACAGCTGTGCATGAGAGGTTATCTGACTCTGCACCTCTGACCAGGGCTATGTGTATAGACTGTCTAGTACAGCCGTGCATGAGAGGTTATCTGACTCTGCACCTCTGTCCTGGGCTATGTGTATAGACTGTCTAGTACAGCCGTGCATGAGAGGTTATCTGACTCTGCACCTCTGTCCTGGGCTATGTGTATAGACTGTCTAGTACAGCCGTGCATGAGAGGTTATCTGACTCTGCACCTCTGTCCTGGGCTATGTGTATAGACTGTCTAGTACAGCTGTGCATGAGAGGTTATCTGACTCTGCTCCTCTGTCCTGGGATATGTGTATAGACTGTCTAGTACAGCTGTGCATGAGAGGTTATCTGACTCTGCACCTCTGTCCTGGGCTATGTGTATAGACTGTCTAGTACAGCTGTGCATGAGAGGTTATCTGACTCTGCACCTCTGTCCTGGGCTATGTGTACAGACTGTCTAGTACAGCTGTGCATGAGAGGTTATCTGACTCTGCACCTCTGTCCCGAGCTATGTGTATAGACTGTCTAGTACAGCCGTGCATGAGAGGTTATCTGACTCTGCACCTCTGTCCTGGGCTATGTGTATAGACTGTCTAGTACAGCCGTGCATGAGAGGTTATCTGACTCTGCTCCTCTGTCCCAGGCTATGTGTATAGACTGTCTAGTACAGCTGTGCATGAGAGGTTATCTGACTCTGCACCTCTGTCCCATGCTATGAGTATAGACTGTCTAGTACAGCCGTGCATGAGAGGTTATCTGACTCTGCACCTCTGTCCCAGGCTATGTGTATGGACTGTCTAGTACAGCTGTGCATGAGAGGTTATCTGACTCTGCACCTCTGTCCTGGGCTATGTGTATAGACTGTCTGGTACAGCTGTGCATGAGAGGTTATCTGACTCTGCTCCTCTGTCCTGGCCTATGTGTACAGACTGTCTAGTACAGCTGTGCATAAGAGGTTATCTGACTCTGCACCTCTGTCCTGGGCTATGTGTATAGACTGTCTAGTACAGCTGTGCATGAGAGGTTATCTGACTCTGCACCTCTGTCCCGGGCTATGTGTACAGACTGTCTAGTACAGCCGTGCATGAGAGGTTATCTGACTCTGCACCTCTGTCCTGGGCTATGTGTATAGACTGTCTAGTACAGCCGTGCATGAGAGGTTATCTGACTCTGAACCTCTGTCCTGGGCTATGTGTATAGACTGTCTAGTACAGCCGTGCATGAGAGGTTATCTGACTCTGAACCTCTGTCCTGGGCTATGTGTATAGACTGTCTAGTACAGCTGTGCATGAGAGGTTATCTGACTCTACCCCTCTGTCCCGGGCTATGTGTATAGACTGTCTAGTACAGCTGTGCATGAGAGGTTATCTGACTCTGCTCCTCTGTCCTGGGCTATGTGTATAGACTGTCTAGTACAGCTGTGCATGAGAGGTTATCTGACTCTGCACCTCTGTCCCATGCTATGTGTATAGACTGTCTAGTACAGCTGTGCATGAGAGGTTATCTGACTCTGCACCTCTGTCCTGGGCTATGTGTATAGACTGTCTAGTACAGCTGTGCATGAGAGGTTATCTGACTCTGCTCCTCTGTCCTGGGATATGTGTATAGACTGTCTAGTACAGCTGTGCATGAGAGGTTATCTGACTCTGCACCTCTGTCCCATGCTATGTGTATAGACTGTCTAGTACAGCTGTGCATGAGAGGTTATCTGACTCTGCACCTCTGTCCTGGGCTATGTGTATAGACTGTCTAGTACAGCTGTGCATAAGAGGTTATCTGACTCTGCACCTCTGTCCTGGGCTATGTGTATAGACTGTCTAGTACAGCTGTGCATGAGAGGTTATCTGACTCTGCACCTCTGTCCCGGGCTATGTGTATAGACTGTCTAGTACAGCCGTGCATGAGAGGTTATCTGACTCTGCACCTCTGTCCTGGGCTATGTGTATAGACTGTCTAGTACAGCTGTGCATGAGAGGTTATCTGACTCTGAACCTCTGTCCTGGGCTATGTGTATAGACTGTCTAGTACAGCTGTGCATGAGAGGTTATCTGACTCTGCATCTCTGTCCCGAGCTATGTGTATAGACTGTCTAGTACAGCTGTGCATGAGAGGTTATCTGACTCTGCTCCTCTGTCCAGGGCTATGTGTATAGACTGTCTAGTACAGCCGTGCATGAGAGGTTATCTGACTCTGCTCCTCTGTCCCAGGCTATGTGTATAGACTGTCTAGTACAGCTGTGCATGAGAGGTTATCTGACTCTGCACCTCTGTCCTGGGCTAAGTGTATAGACTGTCTAGTACAGCCGTGCATGAGAGGTTACCTGACTCTGCACCTCTGTCCCGAGCTATGTGTATAGACTGTCTAGTACAGCTGTGCATGAGAGGTTATCTGACTCTGCACCTCTGTCCCGAGCTATGTGTATAGACTGTCTAGTACAGCCGTGCATGAGAGGTTATCTGACTCTGCACCTCTGTCCTGGGCTATGTGTATAGACTGTCTAGTACAGCTGTGCATGAGAGGTTATCTGACTCTGCACCTCTGTCCTGGGCTATGTGTATAGACTGTCTAGTACAGCCGTGCATGAGAGGTTACCTGACTCTGCACCTCTGTCCCGAGCTATGTGTATAGACTGTCTAGTACAGCTGTACATGAGAGGTTATCTGACTCTGCACCTCTGTCCCGAGCTATGTGTATAGACTGTCTAGTACAGCTGTGCATGAGAGGTTATCTGACTCTGCACCTCTGTCCCGGGCTATGTGTATAGACTGTCTAGTACAGCTGTGCATGAGAGGTTATCTGACTCTGCACCTCTGTCCTGGGCTATGTGTATAGACTGTCTAGTACAGCTGTGCATGAGAGGTTATCTGACTCTGCACCTCTGTCCCAGGCTATGTGTATAGACTGTCAAGTACAGCCGTGCATGAGAGGTTATCTGACTCTGCACCTCTGTCCTGGGCTATGTGTATAGACTGTCTAGTACAGCTGTGCATGAGAGGTTATCTGACTCTGCTCCTCTGTCCCGAGCTATGTGTACAGACTGTCTAGTACATCTGTGCATGAGAGGTTATCTGACTCTGCACCTCTGTCCTGGGCTATGTGTATAGACTGTCTAGTACAGCTGTGCATGAGAGGTTATCTGACTCTGCTCCTCTGTCCTGGGCTATGTGTATAGACTGTCTAGTACAGCCGTGCATGAGAGGTTATCTGACTCTGCTCCTCTGTCCTGGGCTATGTGTATAGACTGTCTAGTACAGCTGTGCATGAGAGGTTATCTGACTCTGCACCTCTGTCCTGGGCTATGTGTATAGACTGTCTAGTACAGCTGTGCATGAGAGGTTATCTGACTCTGCACTTCTGTCCCAGGCTATGTGTACAGACTGTCTAGTACAGCCGTGCATGAGAGGTTATCTGACTCTGCTCCTCTGTCCTGGGCTATGTGTATAGACTGTCTAATACAGCTGTGCATGAGAGGTTATCTGACTCTGCTCCTCTGTCCCGAGCTATGTGTATAGACTGTCTAGTACAGCTGTGCATGAGAGGTTATCTGACTCTGCACCTCTGTCCTGGGCTATGTGTATAGACTGTCTAGTACAGCTGTGCATGAGAGGTTATCTGACTCTGCACCTCTGTCCTGGGCTATGTGTATAGACTGTCTAGTACAGCTGTGCATGAGAGGTTATCTGACTCTGCACCTCTGTCCTGGGCTATGTGTATAGACTGTCTAGTACAGCTGTGCATGAGAGGTTATCTGACTCTACCCCTCTGTCAGGGGCTATGTGTATAGACTGTCTAGTACAGCTGTGCATGAGAGGTTATCTGACTCTGCACCTCTGTCCTGGGCTATGTGGATAGACTGTCTAGTACAGCCGTGCATGAGAGGTTATCTGACTCTGCACCTCTGTCCTGGGCTATGTGTATAGACTGTCTAGTACAGCCGTGCATGAGAGGTTATCTGACTCTGCACCTCTGTCCTGGGCTATGTGTATAGACTGTCTAGTACAGCTGTGCATGAGAGGTTATCTGACTCTGCTCCTCTGTCCTGGGCTATGTGTATAGACTGTCTAGTACAGCTGTGCATGAGAGGTTATCTGACTCTGCACCTCTGTCCTGGGCTATGTGTATAGACTGTCTAGTACAGCTGTGCATGAGAGGTTATCTGACTCTGCACCTCTGTCCCATGCTATGTGTATAGACTGTCTAGTACAGCTGTGCATGAGAGGTTATCTGACTCTGCACCTCTGTCCTGGGCTATGTGTATAGACTGTCTAGTACAGCTGTGCATAAGAGGTTATCTGACTCTGCACCTCTGTCCTGGGCTATGTGTACAGACTGTCTAGTACAGCTGTGTATGAGAGGTTATCTGACTCTGCACCTCTGTCCCGGGTTATGTGTATAGACTGTCTAGTACAGCTGTGCATGAGAGGTTATCTGACTCTGCACCTCTGTCCCGGGCTATGTGTATAGACTGTCTAGTACAGCCGTGCATGAGAGGTTATCTGACTCTGCACCTCTGTCCCAGGCTATGTGTATAGACTGTCAAGTACAGCCGTGCATGAGAGGTTATCTGACTCTGCACCTCTGTCCTGGGCTATGTGTATAGACTGTCTAGTACAGCTGTGCATGAGAGGTTATCTGACTCTGCTCCTCTGTCCCGAGCTATGTGTACAGACTGTCTAGTACATCTGTGCATGAGAGGTTATCTGACTCTGCACCTCTGTCCTGGGCTATGTGTATAGACTGTCTAGTACAGCTGTGCATGAGAGGTTATCTGACTCTGCTCCTCTGTCCTGGGCTATGTGTATAGACTGTCTAGTACAGCCGTGCATGAGAGGTTATCTGACTCTGCTCCTCTGTCCTGGGCTATGTGTATAGACTGTCTAGTACAGCTGTGCATGAGAGGTTATCTGACTCTGCACCTCTGTCCTGGGCTATGTGTATAGACTGTCTAGTACAGCTGTGCATGAGAGGTTATCTGACTCTGCACTTCTGTCCCAGGCTATGTGTACAGACTGTCTAGTACAGCCGTGCATGAGAGGTTATCTGACTCTGCTCCTCTGTCCTGGGCTATGTGTATAGACTGTCTAATACAGCTGTGCATGAGAGGTTATCTGACTCTGCTCCTCTGTCCCGAGCTATGTGTATAGACTGTCTAGTACAGCTGTGCATGAGAGGTTATCTGACTCTGCACCTCTGTCCTGGGCTATGTGTATAGACTGTCTAGTACAGCTGTGCATGAGAGGTTATCTGACTCTGCACCTCTGTCCTGGGCTATGTGTATAGACTGTCTAGTACAGCTGTGCATGAGAGGTTATCTGACTCTGCACCTCTGTCCTGGGCTATGTGTATAGACTGTCTAGTACAGCTGTGCATGAGAGGTTATCTGACTCTACCCCTCTGTCAGGGGCTATGTGTATAGACTGTCTAGTACAGCTGTGCATGAGAGGTTATCTGACTCTGCACCTCTGTCCTGGGCTATGTGGATAGACTGTCTAGTACAGCCGTGCATGAGAGGTTATCTGACTCTGCACCTCTGTCCTGGGCTATGTGTATAGACTGTCTAGTACAGCCGTGCATGAGAGGTTATCTGACTCTGCACCTCTGTCCTGGGCTATGTGTATAGACTGTCTAGTACAGCTGTGCATGAGAGGTTATCTGACTCTGCTCCTCTGTCCTGGGCTATGTGTATAGACTGTCTAGTACAGCTGTGCATGAGAGGTTATCTGACTCTGCACCTCTGTCCTGGGCTATGTGTATAGACTGTCTAGTACAGCTGTGCATGAGAGGTTATCTGACTCTGCACCTCTGTCCCATGCTATGTGTATAGACTGTCTAGTACAGCTGTGCATGAGAGGTTATCTGACTCTGCACCTCTGTCCTGGGCTATGTGTATAGACTGTCTAGTACAGCTGTGCATAAGAGGTTATCTGACTCTGCACCTCTGTCCTGGGCTATGTGTACAGACTGTCTAGTACAGCTGTGTATGAGAGGTTATCTGACTCTGCACCTCTGTCCCGGGTTATGTGTATAGACTGTCTAGTACAGCTGTGCATGAGAGGTTATCTGACTCTGCACCTCTGTCCCGGGCTATGTGTATAGACTGTCTAGTACAGCCGTGCATGAGAGGTTATCTGACTCTGCACCTCTGTACCAGGCTATGTGTATAGACTGTCTAGTACAGCTGTGCATGAGAGGTTATCTGACTCTGCACCTCTGTCCTGGGCTATGTGTACAGACTGTCTAGTACAGCTGTGCATGAGAGGTTATCTGACTCTGCACCTCTGTCCTGGGCTATGTGTATAGACTGTCTAGTACAGCTGTGCATGAGAGGTTATCTGACTCTTCACCTCTGTCCTGGGCTATGTGTATAGACTGTCTAGTACAGCCGTGCATGATAGGTTATCTGACTCTGCACCTCTGTCCTGGGCTATGTGTATAGACTGTCTAGTACAGCTGTGCATGAGAGGTTATCTGACTCTGCACCTCTGTCCCGGGCTATGTGTACAGACTGTCTAGTACAGCCATGCATGAGAGGTTATCTGACTCTGCACCTCTGTCCTGGGCTATGTGTACAGACTGTCTAATACAGCTGTGCATGAGAGGTTATCTGACTCTGCACCTCTGTCCCGGGCTATGTGTATAGACTGTCTAGTACAGCCGTGCATGAGAGGTTATCTGACTCTGCACCTCTGTCCCGGGCTATGTGTATAGACTGTCTAGTACAGCTGTACATGAGAGGTTATCTGACTCTACCCCTCTGTCCCGGGCTATGTGTATAGACTGTCTAGTACAGCCGTGCATGAGAGGTTATCTGACTCTGCACCTCTGTCCTGGGCTATGTGTATAGACTGTCTAGTACAGCCGTGCATGAGAGGTTATCTGACTCTGCACCTCTGTCCTGGGCTATGTGGATAGACTGTCTAGTACAGCCGTGCATGAGAGGTTATCTGACTCTGCACCTCTGTCCTGGGCTATGTGTATAGACTGTCTAGTACAGCTGTGCATGAGAGGTTATCTGACTCTGCACCTCTGTCCTGGGCTATGTGTATAGACTGTCTAGTACAGCTGTGCATGAGAGGTTATCTGACTCTACCCCTCTGTCCCGGGCTATGTGTATAGACTGTCTAGTACAGCCGTGCATGAGAGGTTATCTGACTCTGCACCTCTGTCCTGGGCTATGTGTATAGACTGTCTAGTACAGCCGTGCATGAGAGGTTATCTGACTCTGCACCTCTGTCCCAGGCTCTGTGTATAGACTGTCTAGTACAGCTGTGCATGAGAGGTTATCTGACTCTGCACCTCTGTCCCGGGCTATGTGTATAGACTGTCTAGTACAGCCATGCATGAGAGGTTATCTGACTCTGCACCTCTGTCCTGGGCTATGTGTACAGACTGTCTAGTACAGCTGTGCATGAGAGGTTATCTGACTCTGCTCCTCTGTCCTGGGCTATGTGTATAGACTGTCTAGTACAGCTGTGCATGAGAGGTTATCTGACTCTGCACCTCTGTCCCGGGCTTTGTGTATAGACTGTCTAGTACAGCCGTGCATGAGAGGTTATCTGACTCTGCTCCTCTGTCCTGGGCTATGTGTATAGACTGTCTAGTACAGCCGTGCATGAGAGGTTATCTGACTCTGCACCTCTGTCCTGGGCTATGTGTATAGACTGTCTAGTACAGCTGTGCATGAGAGGTTATCTGACTCTGCACCTCTGTCCCAGGCTATGTGTATAGACTGTCTAGTACAGCCGTGCATGAGAGGTTATCTGACTTTGCACCTCTGTCCTGGGCTATGTGTATAGACTGTCTAGTACAGCGTGCATGAGAGGTTATCTGACTCTGCACCTCTGTCCTGGGCTATGTGTACAGACTGTCTAGTACAGCTGTGCATGAGAGGTTATCTGACTCTGCTCCTCTGTCCCGAGCTATGTGTACAGACTGTCTAGTACAGCTGTGCATGAGAGGTTATCTGACTCTGCTCCTCTGTCCTGGGCTATGTGTATAGACTGTCTAGTACAGCCGTGCATGAGAGGTTATCTGACTCTGCTCCTCTGTCCTGGGCTATGTGTATAGACTGTCTAGTACAGCTGTGCATGAGAGGTTATCTGACTCTGCACCTCTGTCCTGGGCTATGTGTATAGACTGTCTAGTACAGCTGTGCATGAGAGGTTATCTGACTCTGCACTTCTGTCCCAGGCTATGTGTACAGACTGTCTAGTACAGCCGTGCATGAGAGGTTATCTGACTCTGCTCCTCTGTCCCGAGCTATGTGTATAGACTGTCTAGTACAGCTGTGCATGAGAGGTTATCTGACTCTGCACCTCTGTCCTGGGCTATGTGTATAGACTGTCTAGTACAGCTGTGCATGAGAGGTTATCTGACTCTGCACCTCTGTCCAGGGCTATGTGTATAGACTGTCTAGTACAGCCGTGCATGAGAGGTTATCTGACTCTGCACCTCTGTCCCGGGCTATGTGAATAGACTGTCTAGTACAGCCGTGCATGAGAGGTTATCTGACTCTGCACCTATGTCCCGGGCTATGTGTATAGACTGTCTAGTACAGCTGTGCATGAGAGGTTATCTGACTCTGCACCTTTTTCCCGGGCTATGTGTATAGACTGTCTAGTACAGCTGTGCATGAGAGGTTATCTGACTCTGCACCTCTGTCCCGGGCTATGTGTATAGACTGTCTAGTACAGCTGTGCATGAGAGGTTATCTGACTCTGCACCTCTGTCCTGTTCTATGTGTATAGACTGTCTAGTACAGCTGTGCATGAGAGGTTATCTGACTCTGCACCTCTGTCCCGGGCTATGTGTACAGACTGTCTAGTACAGCTGTGCATGAGAGGTTATCTGACTCTGCTCCTCTGTCCTGGGCTATGTGTACAGACTGTCTAGTACAGCTGTGCATGAGAGGTTATCTGACTCTGCACCTCTGTCCTGGGCTATGTTTATAGACTGTCTAGTACAGCTGTGCATGAGAGGTTATCTGACTCTGCTCCTCTGTCCCAGGCTATGTGTATAGACTGTCTAGTACAGCTGTGCATGAGAGGTTATCTGACTCTGCACCTCTGTCCCGGGCTATGTGTATAGACTGTCTAGTACAGCCGTGCATGAGAGGTTATCTGACTCTGCACCTCTGTCCCAGGCTATGTGTATAGACTGTCTAGTACAGCCGTGCATGAGAGGTTATCTGACTCTGCACCTCTGTCCCAGGCTATGTGTATAGACTGTCTAGTACAGCCGTGCATGAGAGGTTATCTGACTCTGCACCTTTTTCCCGGGCTATGTGTATAGACTGTCTAGTACAGCTGTGCATGAGAGGTTATCTGACTCTGCACCTCTGTCCTGGGCTATGTGTATAGACTGTCTAGTACAGCTGTGCATGAGAGGTTATCTGACTCTGCTCCTCTGTCCTGGGCTATGTGTATAGACTGTCTAGTACAGCTGTGCATGAGAGGTTATCTGACTCTGCACCTCTGTCCTGGTCTATGTGTATAGACTGTCTAGTACAGCTGTGCATGAGAGGTTATCTGACTCTGCACCTCTGTCCTGGGCTATGTGTATAGACTGTCTAGTACAGCTGTGCATGAGAGGTTATCTGACTCTGCACCTCTGTCCTGGGCTATGTGTATAGACTGTCTAGTACAGCCGTGCATGAGAGGTTATCTGACTCTGTGCCTCTGTCCTGGGCTATGTGTATAGACTGTCTAGTACAGCCGTGCATGAGAGGTTATCTGACTCTGCACCTCTGTCCCAGGCTATGTGTATAGACTGTCTAGTACAGCTGTGCATGAGAGGTTATCTGACTCTGTCCCGGGCTATGTGTACAGACTGTCTAGTACAGCCGTGCATGAGAGGTTATCTGACTCTGCACCTCTGTCCTGGGCTATGTGTATAGACTGTCTAGTACAGCCGTGCATGAGAGGTTATCTGACTCTGCACCTCTGTCCTGGGCTATGTGTATAGACTGTCTAGTACAGCTGTGCATGAGAGGTTATCTGACTCTGCACCTCTTTCCCAGGCTATGTGTATAGACTGTCTAGTACAGCTGTGCATGAGAGGTTATCTGACTCTGCTCCTCTGTCCCAGGCTATGTGTATAGACTGTCTAGTACAGCTGTGCATGAGAGGTTATCTGACTCTGCACCTCTGTCCCGGGCTATGTGTATAGACTGTCTAGTACAGCCGTGCATGAGAGGTTATCTGACTCTGCACCTCTGTCCCAGGCTATGTGTATAGACTGTCTAGTACAGCCGTGCATGAGAGGTTATCTGACTCTGCTCCTCTGTCCCGAGCTATGTGTATAGACTGTCTAGTACAGCTGTGCATGAGAGGTTATCTGACTCTGCACCTCTGTCCTGGGCTATGTGTATAGACTGTCTAGTACAGCCGTGCATGAGAGGTTATCTGACTCTGCTCCTCTGTCCTGGGCTATGTGTATAGACTGTCAAGTACAGCTGTGCATGAGAGGTTATCTGACTCTGCACCTCTGTCCTGGGCTATGTGTATAGACTGTCTATTACAGCTGTGCATGAGAGGTTATCTGACTCTGCTCCTCTGTCCCGAGCTATGTGTACAGACTGTCTAGTACAGCTGTGCATGAGAGGTTATCTGACTCTGCTCCTCTGTCCTGGGCTATGTGTATAGACTGTCTAGTACAGCTGTGCATGAGAGGTTATCTGACTCTGTACCTCTGTCCCTGGCTATGTGTATAGACTGTCTAGTACAGCCGTGCATGAGAGGTTATCTGACTCTGCACCTCTGTCCCATGCTATGTGTATAGACTGTCTAGTACAGCTGTGCATGAGAGGTTATCTGACTCTGCACCTTTTTCCCGGGCTATGTGTATAGACTGTCTAATACAGCCGTGCATGAGAGGTTATCTGACTCTGCACCTCTGTCCTTGGCTATGTGTACAGACTGTCTAGTACAGCCGTGCATGAGAGGTTATCTGACTCTGCACTTCTGTCCCAGGCTATGTGTATAGACTGTCTAGTACAGCTGTGCATGAGAGGTTATCTGACTCTGCACCTCTGTCCTGGGCTATGTGTATAGACTGTCTAGTACAGCTGTGCATGAGAGGTTATCTGACTCTGCACCTCTGTCCTGGGCTATGTGTATAGACTGTCTAGTACAGCCGTGCATGAGAGGTTATCTGACTCTGCACCTCTGTCCCGGGCTATGTGTATAGACTGTCTAGTACAGCCGTGCATGAGAGGTTATCTGACTCTGCACCTCTGTCCCGGGCTATGTGTATAGACTGTCTAGTACAGCTGTGCATGAGAGGTTATCTGACTCTGCACCTCTGTCCCAGGCTATGTGTATAGACTGTCTAGTACAGCCATGCATGAGAGGTTATCTGACTCTGCACCTTTTTCCCGGGCTATGTGTATAGACTGTCTAATACAGCCGTGCATGAGAGGTTATCTGACTCTGCACCTCTGTCCTGGGCTATGTGTATAGACTGTCTAGTACAGCTGTGCATGAGAGGTTATCTGACTCTGCACCTCTGTCCTGGGCTATGTGTATAGACTGTCTAGTACAGCTGTGCATGAGAGGTTATCTGACTCTGCACCTCTGTCCTGGGCTATGTGTATAGACTGTCTAGTACAGCTGTGCATGAGAGGTTATCTGACTCTGCACCTCTGTCCTGGGCTATGTGTATAGACTGTCTAGTACAGACGTGCATGAGAGGTTATCTGACTCTTCACCTCTGTCCCGGGCTATGTGTACAGACTGTCTAGTACAGCTGTGCATGAGAGGTTATCTGACTCTGCACCTCTGTCCTGGGCTATGTGTATAGACTGTCTAGTACAGCCGTGCATGAGAGGTTATCTGACTCTGCACCTCTGTCCTGGGCTATGTGTATAGACTGTCTAGTACAGCCGTGCATGAGAGGTTATATGACTCTGCACCTCTGTCCTGGGCTATGTGTATAGACTGTCTAGTACAGCTGTGCATGAGAGGTTATCTGACTCTGCACTTCTGTCCCAGGCTATGTGTACAGACTGTCTAGTACAGCCGTGCATGAGAGGTTATCTGACTCTGCTCCTCTGTCCCGAGCTATGTGTATAGACTGTCTAGTACAGCTGTGCATGAGAGGTTATCTGACTCTGCACCTCTGTCCTGGGCTATGTGTATAGACTGTCTAGTACAGCTGTGCATGAGAGGTTATCTGACTCTGCACCTCTGTCCTGGGCTATGTGTATAGACTGTCTAGTACAGCCGTGCATGAGAGGTTATCTGACTCTGCACCTCTGTCCCGGGCTATGTGTATAGACTGTCAAGTACAGCCGTGCATGAGAGGTTATCTGACTCTGCACCTCTGTCCCGGGCTATGTGTATAGACTGTCTAGTACAGCTGTGCATGAGAGGTTATCTGACTCTGCACCTCTGTCCCAGGCTATGTGTATAGACTGTCTAGTACAGCCATGCATGAGAGGTTATCTGACTCTGCACCTTTTTCCCGGGCTATGTGTATAGACTGTCTAATACAGCCGTGCATGAGAGGTTATCTGACTCTGCACCTCTGTCCTGGGCTATGTGTATAGACTGTCTAGTACAGCTGTGCATGAGAGGTTATCTGACTCTGCACCTCTGTCCTGGGCTATGTGTATAGACTGTCTAGTACAGCTGTGCATGAGAGGTTGTCTGACTCTGCACCTCTGTCCTGGGCTATGTGTATAGACTGTCTAGTACAGCCGTGCATGAGAGGTTATCTGACTCTGCACCTCTGTCCTGGGCTATGTGTATAGACTGTCTAGTACAGCCGTGCATGAGAGGTTATCTGACTCTGCACCTCTGTCCCATGCTATGTGTATAGACTGTCTAGTACAGCTGTGCATGAGAGGTTATCTGACTCTGCACCTCTGTCCCGGGCTATGTGTACAGACTGTCTAGTACAGCTGTGCATGAGAGGTTATCTGACTCTGCACCTCTGTCCCGGGCTATGTGTATAGACTGTCTAGTACAGCTGTGCATGAGAGGTTATCTGACTCTGTACCTCTGTCCTGGGCTATGTGTACAGACTGTCTAGTACAGCCGTGCATGAGAGGTTATCTGACTCTGCACCTCTGTCCCGGGCTATGTGTACAGACTGTCTAGTACAGCTGTGTATGAGAGGTTATCTGACTCTGCACCTCTGTCCCGGGCTATGCGTATAGACTGTCTAATACAGCTGTGCATGAGAGGTTATCTGACTCTGCACCTCTGTCCTGGGCTATGTGTATAGACTGTCTAGTACAGCTGTGCATGAGAGGTTATCTGACTCTGCACCTCTGTCCCAGGCTATGTGTATAGACTGTCTAGTACAGCCGTGCATGAGAGGTTATCTGACTCTGCTCCTCTGTCCTGGGCTATGTGTATAGACTGTCTAGTACAGCCGTGCATGAGAGGTTATCTGACTCTGCACCTCTGTCCCAGGCTATGTGCATAGACTGTCTAGTACAGCCGTGCATGAGAGGTTATCTGACTCTGCTCCTCTGTCCCGGGCTATGTGTATAGACTGTCTAGTACAGCCGTGCATGAGAGGTTATCTGACTCTGCACCTCTGTCCCGGGCTATGTGTATAGACTGTCTAGTACAGCCGTGCATGAGAGGTTATCTGACTCTGCACCTCTGTCCTGGGCTATGTGTATAGACTGTCTAGTACAGCTGTGCATGAGAGGTTATCTGACTCTGCACCTCTGTCCCAGGCTATGTGTATAGACTGTCTAGTACAGCCGTGCATGAGAGGTTATCTGACTCTGCTCCTCTGTCCTGGGCTATGTGTATAGACTGTCTAGTACAGCCGTGCATGAGAGGTTATCTGACTCTGCACCTCTGTCCCAGGCTATGTGCATAGACTGTCTAGTACAGCCGTGCATGAGAGGTTATCTGACTCTGCTCCTCTGTCCCGGGCTATGTGTATAGACTGTCTAGTACAGCTGTGCATGAGAGGTTATCTGACTCTGCTCCTCTGTCCCGGGCTATGTGTATAGACTGTCTAGTACAGCTGTGCATGAGAGGTTATCTGACTCTGCACCTCTGTCCCAGGCTATGTGTATAGGCTGTCTAGTACAGCCATGCATGAGAGGTTATCTGTCTCTGCACCTCTGTCCCAGGCTATGTGTATAGACTGTCTAGTACAGCTGTGCATGAGAGGTTATCTGACTCTGCACCTCTGTCCTGGGCTATGTGTATAGACTGTCTAGTACAGCTGTGCATGAGAGGTTATCTGACTCTGCTCCTCTGTCCCGGGCTATGTGTATAGACTGTCTAGTACAGCCGTGCATGAGAGGTTATCTGACTCTGCACCTCTGTCCTGGGCTATGTGTATAGACTGTCTAGTACAGCTGTGCATGAGAGGTTATCTGACTCTGCACCTCTGTCCCGGGCTATGTGTGTAGACTGTCTAGTACAGCCATGCATGAGAGGTTATCTGACTCTGCTCCTCTGTCCCAGGCTATGTGTATAGACTGTCTAGTACAGACGTGCATGAGAGGTTATCTGACTCTGCACCTCTGTCCTGGGCTATGTGTATAGACTGTCTAGTACAGCTGTGCATGAGAGGTTATCTGACTCTGCACCTCTGTCCTGGGCTATGTGTACAGACTGTCTAGTACAGCTGTGCATGAGAGGTTATCTGACTCTGCTCCTCTGTCCTGGGCTATGTGTATAGACTGTCTAGTACAGCTGTGCATGAGAGGTTATCTGACTCTGCACCTCTGTCCTGGGCTATGTGTATAGACTGTCTAGTACAGCCGTGCATGAGAGGTTATCTGACTCTGCACCTCTGTCCCGGGCTATGTGTATAGACTGTCTAGTACAGCCGTGCATGAGAGGTTATCTGACTCTGCACCTCTGTCCTGGGCTATGTGTATAGACTGTCTAGTACAGCCGTGCATGAGAGGTTATCTGACTCTGCACCTCTGTCCTGGGCTATGTGTACAGACTGTCTAGTACAGCTGTGCATGAGAGGTTATCTGACTCTGCACCTCTGTCCCGGGCTATGTGTATAGACTGTCTAGTACAGCTGTGCATGAGAGGTTATCTGACTCTGCACCTCTGTCCTGGGCTATGTGTATAGACTGTCTAGTACAGCTGTGCATGAGAGGTTATCTGACTCTGCACCTCTGTCCTGGGCTATGTATATAGACTGTCTAGTACAGCCGTGCATGAGAGGTTATCTGACTCTGCACCTCTGTCCTGGGCTGTGTGTATAGACTGTCTAGTACAGCCGTGCATGAGAGGTTATCTGACTCTGCACCTCTGTCCCGGGCTATGTGTATAGACTGTCTAGTACAGCTGTGCATGAGAGGTTGTCTGACTCTGCACCTCTGTCCTGGGCTATGTGTACAGACTGTCTAGTACAGCTGTGCATGAGAGGTTATCTGACTCTGCTCCTCTGTCCTGGGCTATGTGTATAGACTGTCTAATACAGCCGTGCATGAGAGGTTATCTGACTCTGCACCTCTGTCCTGGGCTATGTGTATAGACTGTCTAGTACAGTTGTGCATGAGAGGTTATCTGACTCTGCACCTCTGTCCCGGGCTATGTGTATAGACTGTCTAGTACAGCTGTGCATGAGAGGTTATCTGACTCTGCACCTCTGTCCTGGGCTATGTGTATAGACTGTCTAGTACAGCTGTGCATGAGAGGTTATCTGACTCTGCACCTCTGTCCTGGGCTATGTGTATAGACTGTCTAGTACAGCTGTGCATGAGAGGTTATCTGACTCTGCACCTCTGTCCTGGGCTATGTGTATAGACTGTCTAGTACAGCTGTGCATGAGAGGTTATCTGACTCTGCTCCTCTGTCCAGGGCTATGTGTATAGACTGTCTAGTACAGCCGTGCATGAGAGGTTATCTGACTCTGCACCTCTGTCCCGGGCTATGTGTATAGACTGTCTAGTACAGCTGTACATGAGAGGTTATCTGACTCTGCTCCTCTGTCCCGGGCTATGTGTATAGACTGTCTAGTACAGCTGTGCATGAGAGGTTATCTGACTCTGCACCTCTGTCCCGGGCTATGTGTATAGACTGTCTAGTACAGCTGTGCATGAGAGGTTATCTGACTCTGCACCTCTGTCCCGGGCTATGTGTATAGACTGTCTAGTACAGCTGTGCATGAGAGGTTATCTGACTCTGTACCTCTGTCCCTGGCTATGTGTTAAGATTGTATTATACAGTGGGCATCTGCTCCAAGGGGTCCATGTATAAAGTGGATAAAGAGGCACAAAGGTGTTAACCCTATTTGCATATGCCTACCCAGAACCCTTTGCATCGGTACGAGAACTGTGAATGTGAGATTTCTGTGGGAAAAGCAAGTCTCCTAGCTTGTCTGGTGTATATAGATGTATGTTTATAATGATAATAATAATAATGATAATTATAATAATAAGGCCTCTGCTACTTGTAGCAATGTGAGACATACACACTGCTTCTTGAACCAGATCCTGTCGCTGCTTTTCTGCTTCCCAGAGACCTAATAAGGAAGAATCTCAAGCGTCTGGAACAATTGAAAACATTGTGATGCAGTTGGAAAGTGTTTCTTCCTATAACCTCAGAGAGTAAATGTACAGTGCGAACTAATCTCATACACAACCATTAATACTAAAAATCCAGACTGGAGGTCGAAATTAGCACACACAGCCCTCTCAGATGCCTCATCTTGACCTCACAAAATGGTATTCACTATAATGTTTTACGAGGTTGAGATGAGGCGAGAAGAGGTGACAGGAGGTCAAACTCGATCTGCTAGAATAAGTCAAACTTGACCTCCGACAATAAGTTCAACTCGACCTCCGAGAACAAGTTCAAATCTACCTCTTAGAATAAGTCAAACTTGACCTCCGAGAATAATAGTTAGAGGACTGTCTGATTGGAGCTGTTGGGAGAGAGTCTGATGCAAGAGTTAGGGGAAATTCTGATGTTGATAGGTTGGGAAAGAGTCTGTTGGAGGAGTTAGAGGACTTTCTGATGGGGTCGTTTGGGGAGAGTCTGTTGGGGGAGTTAGAGGACTGTTTGATGGGTTAGTTGGGAGAGAGTCTGTTGGAGGAGTTAGAGGACTGTCTGATGGGGTAGTTGGGGAGAGTCTGTTGGGGGAGTTAGAGGACTGTCTGATGGGGTGGTTGGGGAGAGTCAGTCAGGGGAGTTAGAGGACTGTCTGATGGGGGAGGTTGAAAGAGTCTGTTGGGGGAGTTAGAGGACTGTCTGATGGGGGCATTTGGGGAGAATCTGTTGGGGGAGTTAGAGGACTGTCTGAGGGATGGTTGGGAGAGAGTCTGTTGGGGAAGTTAGGGGACTGTCTGATGGGGTGGTTGGGAGAGAGTCTGTTGGAGGAGTTAGAGGACTGTTTGAACCTGCTCCATCAGACATTCCCCAAGACAGGGTCTATTGGGGGAGTTAGAAGAGTGTCTGATGGGGCAGGTTCGGGGAGTGTTGGGGAGTTAGAGGACTGTCTGAAGTTGGGGTATAGTCTGTGTGGGGAGTTAGAGGAGTGTCTGATGGGGGCAGGTTGGGGGATGGTGTGTTAGCGGTGTTGGGGAATGTCTGATGGAGCAGGTTGGGACAGGGTCTATTGGTGGAGTTAGAAGAGTGCCTGATGGGGCAGGTTCGGGGAGTGTTGGGGTGTTAGAGGACTGTCTGAAGTTGGGGTATAGTCTGTGTGGGGAGTTAGAGGAGTGTCTGATGGGGGCAGGTTGGGGGATGGTGTGTTAGCGGTGTTGGGGAATGTCTGATGGAGCAGGTTGGGGGAGTGTTGGGGGTGCTATTGGACTGTCTGAAGTTGGGGTATAGTCTGCTTGGGGAGTTAGGGGAATGTCTGATGGGGCAGGTTGGGGGAGGGTGTGTTGGGGATGTTAGAGGACTGTCAGAAGGGGCAGGTTGGGTTGAGGTTCTGAGAAAACTCTCAGAGGATAGGTGTTGGAAACATAAATACAATGTTTTAAAATGGTAGTATGAGAGGCTTAAATACTGTGCCATTAATGTGCTTCCAATAGACAGCCCCATGGACTGCACGCTACACGTTTCACTGACTCATATAAACCATTTCTCTTTCCAAGGCAGTTTTTAGGGATTTTAATTCAGGATTGATAGTAAGAACCAGTGCCTGAGGCCTCTGAATAAACACTGTGCAGAGATTACCTTATAAAGTGCTGTAAGGATGTGAGAGTTCCAGCCGGCACTGCCTCGTATCACTGTCTGTGCCTGGTATCACTGTCTGTGCCTGGTATCACTGTCTGTGCCTGGTATCACTGTCTGTGCCTGGTATCACTGTCTGTGCCTGGTATCACTGTCTGTGCCTCGTATCACTGTCTGTGCCTGGTATCACTGTCTGTGCCTCGTATCACTGTCTGTGCCTCGTATCACTGTCTGTGCCTGGTATCACTGCCTGTGCCTGGTATCACTGTCTGTGCCTGGTATCACTGTCTGTGCCTTGTATCACTGTCTGTGCCTGGTATCACTGCCTGTGCCTCGTATCACTGCTTGTGCCTGGTATCACTGCCTGTGCCTGGTATCACTGTCTGTGCCTCGTATCACTGTCTGTGCCTGGTATCACTGTCTGTGCCTGGTATCACTGTCTGTGCCTCGTATCACTGTCTGTGCCTGGTATCACTGTGTGTGCCTCGTATCACTTCTTGTGCCTCGTATCACTGTCTGTGCCTTGTATCAGTGTCTGTGCCTCGTATCACTGTCTGTGCCTGGTATCACTGTCTGTGCCTAGTATCCCAGTGTGTGCCTCGTATCACTGTCTGTGCCTGGTATCACTGTCTGTGCCTCGTACCACTGTCTCTGCCTGGTATCATTGTCTGTGCCTGGTATCTCTCTCTAGTAACAAAGTAACATAATAACAGAGCACTATAGTAACAAAGTAACATAAGAAAAGAGTAATATAGTAACAAAGTAACATAAGGACAGAGTAATATAGTAACAAAGAAATGTAGGAGCAGAGTAATATAGTAACAAAGTAACGTAGGAGCAGAGTAATATCGTAACAAAGTAACATAGGAGCAGATTAATATCGTAAAGTAGGAGCCGAGTAATATAGTAACAGAGTAACGTAGGAGCAGAGTAATATAGTAATGTAGGAGCAGAGTAATATAGTAATGTAGGAGCAGAGTAATATAGTAACAGAGTAACGTAGGAGCAGAGTAATACAGTAACAGAGTTTTCCATCCTCTGTTAGCCAGACAAGGACCTGTGTGAGGTGGTGTCAGATTATCTTCAAGTCCTGTAATAAATCTTTACACAGCGCTGACCTTCACACAGAGGGGAGAATTTCCCAAATCGTCTAGCTGCTTGAAGTTTAAGTGAAATGTTATCATCTCTCTAGAGGAATTCACATGACTCACCCTGATTTACTAAAGTCAGAAGGTCTGGCTGATTCTGTGAATATAGAGAGTAACTATGTGAGCTGCACATTGGGTCTGTTCACTAAAATTGGACTTAGGATGTTAACTTTCAGTTTCACGTGAGTTTCCCCAAAGTCTTAAAATGAAAGTCGACCTCCTGGAGCTATTCTAGAATCTAGGTGACTAGAGCGAATTGAGTCAGAAAAATTCCAATCAAACTAGAATAAAATGTATATTAAATGTGTCTGTGGCATCTTCTGTCTATGTCCTGAGATGCAAATAACACCGTTCCCAATACAAGTAGCTAATTTACATATCAAGCAACAAGGTGATGTCATAAAAAAGAGACAGCACAGACACATTTAAAACATAGCGAGAGTTATGTATAAAGGTCAATTGTAGGCCAGAGATCTTTGAAAATGGTCCATTCACCATGGAAACCAATGGAATGTTCCTGCTGATTACATCACTTTTAGAACTTTACCCCCAGAATCACCATGGAAACCAATGGAATGTTCCTGCTGATTACATCACTTTTAGAACTTTACCCCCAGAATCACCATGGAAACCAATGGAATGTTCTTGCTGATTACATCACTTTTAGAACTTTACCCCAGAATCACCATGGAAACCAATTAAATGTTCCTGCTGGTGACATCACTTTTAGAACTTTACCCCAGAATCACCATGGAAACCAATGGAATGTTCCTGCTGATTACATCACTTTTAGAACTTTACCCCAGACATGACCTTTTACAGGTCATTTTTATTCTTTACATTCACTGTATTAATAATGTTTAGACAGCAGATTGCCTTTAATTTATACATGTGTTATAACGTATGATTGTCATCCTTTATTCTGTGATCTATAGTGACACATTGCATTATTTGTGCTTTTATTGTGTCTGTATCCGTAGTTTCATGCACTTATTCAATGTATAGACGCACACATGTTTGTAGTTATCACTAATTACTCTAAACCAAGACACTATCCCATGATCTTTGACAATACTCTGATCCTCTGCCTCTATTTGTAACATCTTTATTACTATTTTATTTCATTCTGTGCATTGTAGATTTTTAATGGACTTTAGCTGCTATTTTCCTGTAGAGCAAAAATGATTATAAACTTCCCCAAATCCAGAAGAGCTCCACATTCAGATTCCCTCAGCTCCTGTCAGTATCTCACAGCTAAATGTGATGCAAAATCTCCGAAACCGGCCAGTGGCCAAGTGTTTGTGGGTTCACTGCAATTCTTCTGGGGAGATTTGGACAAGGCTGATATTTAGTATATGGAGGGAAAGAGGATGTGTTTTTTTCCCTTAGTTTCAGCTGATATAGTTTCTCACGACCCCCGTGGAGCGTGGGGGGGGGGGGGGGGGTTGCTGGGGGCTCCACATACTGATCACAGCTGTTTTGTGTTAAGATTATTTATGAAAGTTTCAGCTCAGTATCAATGAAATAAATAAAACTCTGGGTATTACAAAGAAATAAAATGAAAAATCCTTCCTTATTTAGAAATTCATAGTTTTTTCTGGACTTTCCTAAATGTCTCCCAAACTTAATAATGGGGGTAATTATACAGGGCATTCCTTCACTGGGATATAATATATATATATATATATTCCTAAAACATCACAGATACTACTGCCATGCTACAGACGCACATTTTATTTAACTGATCAACACTGATCATTGCAGGATTTTTATACCTACCCTCACTTTCTTCCAACCACCTCCAACTGTCTTCTAGATTGGAAGCTCTTGGGAGCAGGGCAATCAGTTTCTTTTCCATTAGTTTGTTTGTATATATTGACAAATATTAATGTATTTATAAAACACCATCATATTCCTCAGCGCTGTACAATGGGGCAAACGAAACAAGCAGCAGGTTAACATGTTTAGACAATAATATAACATTGATTTAGTGTATAAACATGTAATACAAATCAATATTATTATTAGCAAATGCTGAATCTCCAAAACGTTCAATAATCAGTATTCAGTATATTACTGGCAAGCGGTAAAAGATTTGGTTTCCAGCGATTGATAAGTCTATGGAGGGGATAACATATTTGACCATCATTGGCTGCGTGATGAGGACATTCATACAAATGGCAATTATGAATAAAGTTTTTACAAAGCGATAAAAAATGATTCAACGCCATGTTACATAATGAATTCTTTAATAATAAGTGTTAACGCATACCAATGATCTAATCAAACCAACTGTTGTCAGAGGACTATATGTGTGTATGTTCACGTGTACAATGTCACATGCAACCTTTGTATGCATGTTCCACGTGTAGAATGTCACATGCATCCTTTGTATGCATGTTCCACCTGTAGAATGTCACATGCATCCTTTGTATGCATGTTCCACGTGTAGAATGTCACACGCATCCTTTGTATGCATGTTCCACGTGTAGAATGTCACATGCATCCTTTGTATGCATGTTCCACGTGTAGCATGTCACACTCATCATTTGTATGTATGCTCCACGTGTAGAATGTCACACGCATCCTTTCTATGTATGCTCCACGAGTAGAATGTCACATGCATCCTTTGTATGCATGTTCCATGTGTAGAATGTCACACGCATCCTTTGTATGCATGTTCCATGTGTAGAATGTCACATGCATCATTTATATGTATCGAAACTACAAAGAGCTGTATCTGGGACGTTGTAACATGCATGACCAGTGCGCACAGATCTGCCTCCAGACACTCGGGTGTTAATATATAAATAATGATGTCTGCCATTAAAGTACTGATTTGCAGCTCTGTGGTCTGCTGCAGTGTGTCACAAACAGATCCAGAACGTACTTATTGGCAAATTTATTCATGGCTTTTCTTGACCTGGATGGGGGAATCTTTGGGGGGCTTTGTCTATCCAGCTAATTACTCTGAAATGATAGAGAACAATAAGGCAAGTTCATCAAGCAAACAGCACAGACTGATTGTGAGCTCATGGGACGAGACAGCACTGCTCCCAGAATGGGGAGGCTTTATATTAGGGTGGATCAGGGACCAAGCCTTGGAATGAGGATTAGCTGTGTCTAGACACCCCCACAACATACAAAGCCAGGGACTGGGGGGAGATTAATACACAATAAAAAGCATTAAATCCCCCCAAACACTTCAGGAAAAAGAAGTTAGATAAAACTCATCACTGAGTCACGAAAGTTCAGAATGTAGTATTCATTTGACTCATTTAATTGAATTAGTTTTACAATGTTGATGTCCTTATAGACCAGAGAGTGTGTTTTCTCCTAATGCTTCTAATGTAAAAGTGAAAAAAGTGAAAAGTCTATTGGCCCCATATGTGGATAATCTGCAGGTACTTTGTAAGGTACCATGTCAGTTTATCCTCTGACCTAGTGAGTGGTGTATCTTGGTTTTGTGCTTCCCTAGGCAGACCAAATTTGGGCATCCCACACCCACATTGCACACCCAGGACATGCCCCATCACCCACATTGCACACCTACGACATGCCCCATCACCCACATTGCACACCTACGACATGCCCCATCACCCACATTGTACACCTACGACATGCCCCATCACCCGCATTGCACACCTATGACATGCCCCATCACCCACATTGCACACCCATGACATGCCCCATCACCCACATTGCACACCCACGACATGCCCCATCACCCACATTGCACACCCACGACATGCCCCATCACCCACATTGCACACCTACGACATGCCCCATCTCCCACATTGCATACCTACGACATGCCCCATCACCCTTGTTGCACACCCACGACATGCCCCATCACCCTTGTTGCACACCTACGACATGCCCCATCACCCACATTGGACACCCACGACATGCCCCATCACCCCATTATTAATTGGACAGAGCTAAAGCTGGCTGAACATTGGGGGAGGGAGCACGGAAGTGTGCTTTCACGCCCTCTGGCAAAGTGCCGCCCAAGGCGAGTGCCTTGTTTGCCTTGCGGACGTTACATTACTGGACCTAGTAAGTATCATGTTGCGGCTGACAGTGTCTCACTGCTGGAGAAACCAGAGAAACCCGAATTTTCATTTGGGCTAGAGGGGACCTTAACTCGCGCCCCTCTGATGGGGGCATGTGAAAACAAAGGTCTTTCTCTGTACTAGAAGAGACGACCAGATGGGACGGATCCCCATCAGATGAGTGCGGTGACCCCCAGCTTTGACTGGTCGCAGTAAATCTGCGGGTATCTGTAAAGATAAGTTTACTGCAGGAAGATGGAAACAGGTGTTACATTTTTACTTCATGAAGAAAAAGTTAATAAAAAAAACCTTTAGTGCCATTTTAATATAAATTATTCCTGTACCGGGGCCCGTAACAGTCTTGTTCCTCCACTGGGCTGCACCCCTCCCATCTTCTTCCCCCCAGCGAATCAGTCTGGGTGACAGTGCGTGTCACTAGCAGCGCATTCGCAGTATGAATTCACGGGAGTGTGCTAAGTAAGTCTGTGAGCTCTGAGGATATACAGCCATTTTCTCCATTTGAAAGCGCGTTTCGCATCAGGGTTTAAATGCCCATGAAATCTCATCACCAGAATTCCCATTCTTACTGGGCTGTAAACATTGGGCAGATGCTTTGGACGAGGCCCATCCAACCCCAACATCCCCCCTCCCTCGCAGCGTGGGGTTTCGGCAGGAAATGGACCCAGAGCTTAACTGTGGGAAGATTTCTATTAAATATACAAAAAATAATGATCCGTCACGGCAGCTGGACCCTCCGGTAACCAAATGCCACAAAGGCCAAACTATCAGCTGCAAACAGTGTGTTTGTCATGGATGACTGTCAGCTCTGTGCGTGAAACGGACGTGTCGGCTGCGTCTGCGCTGAGATTGGATTCTGCGCTAAAGAGACGCTACTCTTATTAATTAAAGGTTGTGTCTCTGCGTCCAGAGGAGAGTCATTATAATGGCCCCTTCCTGGCGGGATATGTTGGGGGCACACTGAGGTCACACTGTGGGGGGATTCAGCTTGTATTTTACTAATACACAGATTCAGAATTGGAAGATGTGACCTTATTAAATGAAATAAATAGATTTAATGTGTATTTAATACATTGTATCTTTGTAGATTCGCTTAATATAAAGTCAGTGAGACAATTGTTGAACATGGCGCCTCCCGCACTCTCCTGTTTGCGCGTGGCACAGTGTCGATTGTGAGGGTCTGTCCTGCTTTTCAGGGCACATGTAGAGTTCGGCAGGATTCGGGGCTCACACTGGATAATGTATACTGTGATTTGTGTGCAATGCAGGGGTGCTGCCATGTATGATGTCACAAGCTCCGCCCACAGCGGCGGGCAGAAGGTGGGAGGTATGGAACACATCTTGCAAGGGATGCTGGGTAAGACCGACATTAGTTACCTTTTGTCTGTAGTATCCCCACCACATATAGACTGCCACCTTGGCCACCAGCCATCTGTCTACACGTCAAGGCAGCCGGCAATAGGCGGTGTGGCCGGTAATACTGGGGCGAGGTGGCAGGCCTAGTCACATGTGGCATGAGATGGGTGCGCAGAGCACGCAAAAAAACATAAAGAGAAATATAATGGCTAATCAGCAGGATAATGTAATCAGCAGGAGCATTCCACTGGTTTCCATGCCAACTTCAGAACTGTCCACTGGTTTCCATGGCAACTTCAGAACTGTCCACTGGTTTCCATGCCAACTTCAGAACTGTCCACTGGTTTCCATGGCAACTTCAGAACTGTCCACTGGTTTCCATGGCAACTGCAGAAGATTCCATTAGTTTCCAAGGTAACTGCAGGGCTTTCTATTGGTTTCCAAGGTAACTGCAGGGCTTTCTATTGGTTTCCAAGGTGACTGCAGAACATTCCATTAGTTTCCAAGGTAACTGCAGGGCTTTCTATTGGTTTCCAAGGTGACTGCAGAACATTCCATTGGTTTCCATGGTGACTGCAGAACATTCCATTAGTTTCCAAGGTGAATGCAGAACATTCCATTGGTTTCCATGGTAACTGCGGAACATTCCATTAGTTTCCAAGGTGACTGCAGAACATTCCATTCGTTTCCAAGGTAACTGCAGAACATTCCATTAGTTTCCAAGGTGACTGCAGGGCTTTCTATTGGTTTCCAAGGTAACTGCAGAACATTCCATTAGTTTCCAAGGTAACTGCAGGGCTTTCTATTGGTTTCCATGGTGACTGCAGAACATTCCATTAGTTTCCAAGGTGACTGCAGAACATTCCATTGGTTTCCATGGTGACTGCGGAACATTTCGAAGCCTAGGATTGACTGAGACCCCCATAGCATTTTGAATGAAGCAGAAGCTGGTGTCTGTCTGTCCTGTCTCTCTCAGACTGCGCACTCATGATAACAATGGCGTCATTATGGAATCTGGACTGCGCAAGGCGTATTTACTTCTCTGCCGTCAGACATGTTTGTAGTTGGTCTGATTTAATATCACAAACGGCCAGTATCCAAGAAACACTGAAAAATAATCTGCCACATTTCAGCCTCGGCGTTTGTATTCGCCTGGGGCAGTGTATACAATCTATACAATAAATAATAAAGATTGGTCATTTCACTGGTATGTTATTAATATTAAGTTGTACATCTGGTATCATATACTTTGTAAATTATTCTGATAAATGCTATCGTCTGTTAAACAATTTCATAAATGACACATTGACACAATGAAATATTTAGAAGATCAGTTTATAACCTAATAAATCCAAATAATGATACATAGTATAAAAAAGCATTGTTTAGGTGATACAGTCACAGTATCAAAAGAGTTTGGGTGATACAGTCACAGTATAAGCAGTGTTTGGGTGATACAGTCACAGTATAAGCAGTGTTTAGATGATACAGTCACAGTATTAGCAGTGATTGGGTGATACAGTCACAGTATAAGCAGTGTTTGGGTGATACAGTCACAGTGTAAGCAGTGTTTAGGTGATACAGTCCCAGTATAAGCAGTGTTTAGGTGATACAGTCACAGTATAAGCAGTGTTTAGGTGATACAGTCACATTATAAGCAGTGTTTGGGTGATACAGTCAAAGTATAAGCAGTGTTTAGGTGATTCAGTCACAGTATAAACAGTGTTTAGGTGATCCAGTCACAGTATAAGCAGTGTTTGGGTGATACAGTCCCAGTATAAGCAGTGTTTAGGTGATACAGTCACAGTATTAGCAGTGTTTAGGTGATACAGTCCCAGTATATGCAGTGTTTAGGTGATACAGTCCCAGTATAAGCAGTGTTTGTGTGATACAATCACAGTATGAGCAGTGTTTGGGTGATACAGTCACAGTATAAGCAGTGTTTAGGTGATACAGTCACAGTATAAGCAGTGTTTGGGTGATACAGTCATAGTATAAGCAGTGTTTAGGTGATACAGTCACAGTATAAGCAGTATTTGGGTGATACAGTCACAGTATAAGCAGTGTTTGGGTGATACAGTCACAGTATAAGCAGTGTTTGTGTGATACAATCACAGTATAAGCAGTGTTTGTGTGATACAATCACAGTATAAGCAGCGTTTAGGTGATACAGTCACAGTATAAGCAGTGTTTAGGTGATACAGTCAAAGTATAATCAGTGTTTAGGTGACACAGTCACAGTATAAGCAGTGTTTGGGTGATACAGTCACAGTATAAGCAGTGTTTGGGTGATACAGTCAAAGTATACGCAGAGTTTGTGTGATACAGTCACAGTATAAGCAGTGTTTAGGTGATACAGTCACAGTATAAGCAGTGTTTAGGTGATACAGTCACAGTATAAGCAGTGTTTAGGTGATACAGTCACAGTATAAGCAGTGTTTGGGTGATACAGTCAAAGTATAAGCAGTGTTTAGGTGATTCAGTCACAGTATAAGCAGTGTGTAGGTGATACAGTCACAGTATAAGCAGTGTTTGGGTGATACAGTCACAGTATAAGCAGTGTTTAGGTGATACAGTCACAGTATAAGCAGTGTTTGGGTGATACAGTCACAGTATAAGCAGTGTTTAGGTGATACAGTCAAAGTATAAGCAGTGTTTGGTTGATACAGTCACAGTATAAGCAGTGTTTGGGTGATACAGTCACAGTATAAGCAGTGTTTGGGTGATACAGTCACAGTATAAGCAGTGTTTAGGTGATAGTCACAGTATAAGCAGTGTTTGGGTGATACAGTCACAGTATAAGCAGTGTTTAGGTGATACAGTCACAGTATAAGCAGTGTTTGGGTGATACAATCACAGTGTAAGCAGTGTTTGTGTGATACAATCACAGTGTAAGCAGTGTTTAGGTGACAGTTAATGTTTCACTTGTGATTCTATAATATAACCAAATGTGAAAATATAAGTTTAGAATTTAGATGTCATTTAACACATATTACACTTTCAGTGTCTGAGAGGTGAGTCATGACTGCCATCTACAGGTCACTATTGTAATACATGACAATCTTTTTATTGGGGAAGAAATACGTCCGCAGCCAATTTAATTCAAACCACATAGTCATAATGGTAAACATTATAGCAAATTCAAACCATATTACACAATGACTAGAACATGTGAACCATTTAACGTAACACTGACAGTAAAACCTTCTGAGCAAGCACTGGGAATCAAGTGGTCGCCAGTTTATATCCAATCTGGGCCTAATCCCCCCACGAACCCCCCCCATCAGAGCCTTCCTTGACTCAGAGTGATAATCCATTAAAGCCCCCTGGATACTCGCCATACATTGTGACAATACATGATCCTGTAAACCCAGAAAAAGGAGCGGGTAGAGAATATTATATATGTATGGTATTTACAGCACTCACACCTGTTTAGTAAGAGTCATATTATATATGTATAGTATTTACAGCACTCACACCTGTTTAGTAAGAGTCATATTATATATGTATAGTATTTACAGCGCTCACACCTGTTTAGTAAGCATCATATTATATATGTATAGTATTTACAGCACTCACACCTGTTTAGTAAGAGTCATATTATATATGTATAGTATTTACAGCACTCACACCTGTTTAGTAAGAGTCATATTATATATGTATAGTATTTACAGCGCTCACACCTGTTTAGTAAGCATCATATTATATATGTATAGTATTTACAGCACTCACACCTGTTTAGTGTCATATTATATATGTATAGTACTTACAGCACTATCACACCTGTTTAGTAACCATCATATTATATATGTATAGTACTTACAGCACTCACACCTGTTTAGTAAGAGTCATATTATATATGTATAGTATTTACAGCACTCACACCTGTTTAGCAAGAGTCATATTATATATGTATAGTATTTACAGCGCTCACACCTGTTTAGTAAGAGTCATATTATATATGTATAGTATTACAGCACTCACACCTGTTTAGTAAGCGTCATATTATATATGTATAGTATTTACAGCACTCACACCTGTTTAGTAAGAGTCATATTATATATGTATAGTATTACAGCACTCACACCTGTTTAGTAAGAGTCATATTATATATGTATAGTAATTACAGCACTCACACCTGTTTAGTAAGAGTCATATTATATATGTATAGTAATTACAGCACTCACACCTGTTTAGTAAGAGTCATATTATATATGTATAGTAATTACAGCACTCACACCTGTTTAGTAAGAGTCATATTATATATGTATAGTAATTACAGCACTCACACCTGTTTAGTAAGCATCATATTATATATGTATAGTAATTACAGCACTCACACCTGTTTAGTAAGCATCATATTATATATGTATAGTATTGACAGCACTCACACCTGTTTAGTAAGCATCATATTATATATGTATAGTATTGACAGCACTCACACCTGTTTAGTAAGCGTCATATTATATATGTATAGTATGTACAGCACTCACACCTGTTTTGAAAGAGTCATATTATATTTGTATAGTATTACAGCACTCACACCTGTTTAGTAGGCGTCATATTATATATGTATAGTATTTACAGCACTCACACCTGTTTAGTAAGCGTCATATTATATATGTATAGTATTTACAACACTCACACCTGTTTAGAAACCATCATAATATATATGTATAGCTTTTACAGCACTCACACCTGTTTAGTAAGCGTCATATTATATATGTATAGTAATTACAGCACTCACACCTGTTTAGTAAGCGTCATATTATATATGAATAGTATTTACAGCACTCACACCTGTTTAGTAAGCATCATATTATATATGTATAGTATTTACAGCACTCACACCTGTTTAGTAAGCATCATATTATATATGTATAGTATTTACAGCGCTCACACCTGTTTAGTAAGCGTCATATTATATATGTATAATATTTACAGCGCTCACACCTGTTTAGTAAGCGTCATATTATATATGTATTGTATTTACAGCACTCACACCTGTTTAGTAAGCGTCATATTATATATGTATTGTATTTACAGCGCTGACACCTGTTTAGTAAGCGTCATATTATATATGAATAGTATTTACAGCACTCACACCTGTTTAGTAAGCGTCATATTATATATGTATAGTATTTACAGCGCACTCACACCTGTTTAGTAAGCATCATATTATATATGTATAGTAATTACAGCACTCACACCTGTTTAGTAAGCATCATATTATATATGTATCGTATTTACAGCACTCACACCTGTTTAGTAAGCGTTATATATGTATAGTATTTACAGCTGTCATACCTGTTTAGTAAGGGTCATATTATATTTGTATAGTATTTACAGCACTCACACCTGTTTAGGAAGCGTCATATTATATATGTATTATATTTACAGCACTCACACCTGTTTAGTAAGCGTCATATTATATATGTATAGTATTTACAGCTGTCATACCTGTTTAGTAAGAGTCATATTATATATGTATAGTATTTAAAACGCTCACACCTGTTTAGTAAGAGTCATATTATATATGAATAGTATTTACAGCACTCACACCTGTTTAGTAAGCATCATATTATATATGTATAGTATTTACAGCACTCACACCTGTTTAGTAAGCATCATATTATATATGTATAGTATTTACAGCGCTCACACCTGTTTAGTAAGCGTCATATTATATATGTATAATATTTACAGCGCTCACACCTGTTTAGTAAGCGTCATATTATATATGTATTGTATTTACAGCACTCACACCTGTTTAGTAAGCGTCATATTATATATGTATTGTATTTACAGCGCTGACACCTGTTTAGTAAGCGTCATATTATATATGTATAGTATTTACAGTGCACTCACACCTGTTTAGTAAGCATCATATTATATATGTATAGTAATTACAGCACTCACACCTGTTTAGTAAGCATCATATTATATATGTATCGTATTTACAGCACTCACACCTGTTTAGTAAGCGTTATATATGTATAGTATTTACAGCTGTCATACCTGTTTAGTAAGGGTCATATTATATTTGTATAGTATTTACAGCACTCACACCTGTTTAGGAAGCGTCATATTATATATGTATAGTATTTAAAACGCTCACACCTGTTTAGTAAGAGTCATATTATATATGTATAGTAATTACAGCGCTCACACCTGTTTAGTAAGAGTCATATTATATATGTATAGTATTTAAAACGCTCACACCTGTTTAGTAAGAGTCATATTATATATGTATAGTAATTACAGCGCTCACACCTGTTTAGTAAGAGTCATATTATATATGTATAGTAATTACAGCGCTCACACCTGTTTAGTAAGAGTCATATTATATATGTATAGTAACTATTTACAGCACACTCACACCTGTTTAGTAAGCATCATATTATATATAGTAATTACAGCACTCACACCTGTTTATTAAGCATCATATTATATATGTATAGTATTTACAGCACTCACACCTGTTTAGTAAGCATCATATTATATATGTATAGTATTTACAGCACTCACACCTGTTTAGTAAGCATCATATTATATATGTATAGTATTTACAGCGCTCACACCTGTTTAGTAAGCATCATATTATATATGTATAGTATTTACAGCACTCACACCTGTTTAGTAAGCATCATATTATATATGTACAGTATTTACAGCACTCACACCTGTTTAGTAAGCGTCATATTATATATGTATAGTATTTATAGCACGCTCACACCTGTTTAGTAAGCATCATATTATATATGTATAGTATTGACAGCACTCACACCTGTTTAGAAAGAGTCATATTATATATGTATAGTATTGACAGCACTCACACCTGTTTAGAAAGAGTCATATTATATTTGTATAGTAATTACAGCACTCACACCTGTTTAGTAAGCATCATATTATATATGTATCGTATTTACAGCACTCACACCTGTTTAGTAAGCGTTATATATGTATAGTATTTACAGCTGTCATACCTGTTTAGTAAGGGTCATATTATATTTGTATAGTATTTACAGCACTCACACCTGTTTAGGAAGCGTCATATTATATATGTATAGTATTTAAAACGCTCACACCTGTTTAGTAAGAGTCATATTATATATGTATAGTAATTACAGCGCTCACACCTGTTTAGTAAGAGTCATATTATATATGTATAGTATTTAAAACGCTCACACCTGTTTAGTAAGAGTCATATTATATATGTATAGTAATTACAGCGCTCACACCTGTTTAGTAAGAGTCATATTATATATGTATAGTAATTACAGCGCTCACACCTGTTTAGTAAGAGTCATATTATATATGTATAGTAACTATTTACAGCACACTCACACCTGTTTAGTAAGCATCATATTATATATAGTAATTACAGCACTCACACCTGTTTAGTAAGCATCATATTATATATGTATAGTATTTACAGCACTCACACCTGTTTAGTAAGCATCATATTATATATGTATAGTATTTACAGCACTCACACCTGTTTAGTAAGCATCATATTATATATGTATAGTATTTACAGCGCTCACACCTGTTTAGTAAGCATCATATTATATATGTATAGTATTTACAGCACTCACACCTGTTTAGTAAGCATCATATTATATATGTACAGTATTTACAGCACTCACACCTGTTTAGTAAGCGTCATATTATATATGTATAGTATTTATAGCACGCTCACACCTGTTTAGTAAGCATCATATTATATATGTATAGTATTGACAGCACTCACACCTGTTTAGAAAGAGTCATATTATATATGTATAGTATTGACAGCACTCACACCTGTTTAGAAAGAGTCATATTATATTTGTATAGTATATACAGCACTCACACCTGTTTAGTAAGAGTCATATTATATATGTATAGTATTTACAGCACTCACACCTGTTTAGTAAGAGTCATATTATATATGTATAGTATTTACAGCGCTCACACCTGTTTAGTAAGCGTCATATTATATATGTACAGTATTTACAGCACTCACACCTGTTGAGCTAGCGTCATATTATATATGTATAGTATTTACAGCACTCTCACCTCTTTAGAAAGAGTCATATTATATATGTATAGTATTTACAGCGCTCACACCTGTTTAGAAAGAGTCATATTATATATGTATCGTATTTACAGCACTCACACCTGTTTAGTAAGCATTTTATATGTATAGTATTTACAGCTGTCATACCTGTTTAGTAAGGGTCATATTATATTTGTATAGTATTTACAGCACCCACACCTGTTTAGGAAGCTTCATATTATATATGTATAGTATTTACAGCTGTCATACCTGTTTAGTAAGAGTCATATTATATATGTATAGTAATTACAGCGCTCACACCTGTTTAGTAAGAGTCATATTATAAATGTATAGTAACTATTTACAGCACACTCACACCTGTTTAGTAAGCATCATATTATATATAGTAATTACAGCACTCACACCTGTTTAGTAAGCATCATATTATATATGTATAGTATTTACAGCACTCACACCTGTTTAGTAAGAGTCATATTATATATGTATAGTATTTACAGCGCTCACACCTGTTTAGTAAGCATCATATTATATATGTATAGTATTTACAGCACTCACACCTGTTTAGTAAGCATCATATTATATATGTACAGTATTTACAGCGCTCACACCTGTTTAGTAAGCGTCATATTATATATGTATAGTATTTATAGCACGCTCACACCTGTTTAGTAAGCATCATATTATATATGTATAGTATTGACAGCACTCACACCTGTTTAGAAAGAGTCATATTATATATGTATAGTATTTACAGCGCTCACACCTGTTTAGTAAGCGTCATATTATATATGTATAGTATTTATAGCACGCTCACACCTGTTTAGTAAGCATCATATTATATATGTATAGTATTGACAGCACTCACACCTGTTTAGAAAGAGTCATATTATATTTGTATAGTATTTACAGCACTCACACCTGTTTAGTAAGCATCATATTATATATGTATAGTATTACAGCGCTCACACCTGTTTAGTAAGCGTCATATTATATATGTATAGTATTTACAGCGCTCACACCTGTTTAGTAAGCGTCATATTATATATGTACAGTATTTACAGCACTCACACCTGTTTAGTAAGAGACATATTATATATGTATAGTATTTACAGCACTCACACCTGTTTAGTAAGCATCATATTATATTTGTATAGTATTACAGCACTCACACCTGTTTAGTAAGCGTCATATTATATATGTATAGTATTTACAGCGCTCACACCTGTTTAGTAAGCGTCATATTATACATGAATAGTATTTACAGCACTCACACCTGTTTAGTAAGAGTCATATTATATATGTATGTTATTTACAGCGCTCACACCTGTTTAGTAAGTCATATTATATATGTATAGTAATTACAGCACTCACACCTGTTTAGTAAGCGTCATATTATATATGTATAGTATTTACAGCACTCACACCTGTTTAGTAAGAGTCATATTATATATGTATAGTATTTACAGCACTCACACCTGTTTAGTAAGCGTCATATTATATATGTATAGTATTTACAGCGCTCACACCTGTTTAGTAAGCGTCATATTATATATGTACAGTATTTACAGCACTCACACCTGTTGAGCTAGCGTCATATTATATATGTATAGTATTTACAGCACTCTCACCTCTTTAGAAAGAGTCATATTATATATGTATAGTATTTACAGAGCTCACACCTGTTTAGAAAGAGTCATATTATATATGTATAGTAGTTACAGCTGTCATACCTGTTTAGTAAGAGTCATATTATATATGTATAGTATTTACAACGCTCACACCTGTTTAGTAAGAGTCATATTATATGTGTATAGTAATTACAGCGATCACACCTGTTTAGTAAGAGTCATATTATATATGTATAGTAATTACAGCGCTCACACCTGTTTAGTAAGAGTCATATTATATATGTATAGTATTTACAGCACACTCACACCTGTTTAGTAAGTATCATATTATATATAGTAATTACAGCACTCACACCTGTTTAGTAAGCATCATATTATATATGTATAGTATTTACAGCACTCACACCTGTTTAGTAAGCATCATATTATATATGTATAGTATTTACAGCACTCACACCTGTTTAGTAAGCATCATATTATATATGTATAGTATTTACAGCACTCACACCTGTTTAGTAAGCATCATATTATATATGTATAGTATTTACAGCACTCACACCTGTTTAGTAAGCGTCATATTATATATGTATAGTAATTACAGCACTCACACCTGTTTAGTAAGAATCATATTATATATGTATAGTATTTACAGCGCTCACACCTGTTTAGTAAGCGTCATATTATATATGTATAGTATTTACAGCACTCACACCTGTTTAGTAAGAATCATATTATATATGTATAGTATTTACAGCACTCACACCTGTCGAATGTACTGTATTTTCCCCCCAGGGGGTCCGGCAGTCCAGGAGAGGGATGTGGGGTCCACATATTTGGAGAGAGACACCATAAAAATGCCATTAATGAATTATTGAGGAATTGGTTCCACTGCATGTTAATTATTTTTAGGTCTATTATGCACAGCTTACTCCAATTAATATTACAGAAAGAAGGTAAATAATAGAGAGATAATAAATCCTGATTTGTAATACGCAGGCAATATATAAATAATCTTCTTTAATACAATGGAATCACTGCCAAATACAAGAGCCACCTATTCATCGGACTTAATGAGTTTAACGCAGCCCGTGAAGCCGCGCAGTGCTAAGACCCGCCCCCCACTTTGTAGTGCTTTAATTGTTTTATTTGAGTGACTAATTATCTTTAAACGCTGCTCAAACAAAGCCAGCATCTATTTACATGGAAAGCCTCTCTCTCAAAGCAAAACCTTTCCATTATGTGATGAGAATCCGCCAATTAATAAACCGACTGATAAAATCATGATATGGGGGCAGGTAATGCCTCTGTTTGTGGCTGCGCAGGAAGCGGGGGTCTTTCCATGAATTCACGAGCAGCTAAACGTGTTTTATACAAAGCCGGCTTTCCTCATATGCTCCTAATACAGGATATTCATCACCTGCAGGTCTATCGTCTGTGTACCCCAAGAGAAAACACAGCATCCCCCCATCTTTAACACCGGCGCTAGTATCAGACGAGCCCATAATATGTGTACTAGATCACTGACCCCCAATGCCTGTGCCCCCAATGGCCTGGGAGCCAAATATAGAAAGTTGGCAAGTGATGGGGGTAAAAACAGGAGCAATCAGCGTGAGCTTTCCATATGTTTCCACTTTTAGAACTTTTCCTTTTCCCCCATCCCGAGCTACTCTTTACACATAACTTCCCCGTCCAAATAAAGTCTTATCCTCTAATCTGAGCATCCGATTTATTCTGGAAATTGTCTTATACCCGGATTTCTCTTTGGACTTTGCTTATTTCCTTTTTTTCCAGAGCCATTTAATATCCTCAGATCACACAACAGACCCCTGGAGCAGAATAATAATAATAATAATAATAATAATACAATATCCATTTCTGGGAATAGATTGTAACCTGTATTAATGCTGTTTCACTCTGATCCCTGCGTGTCTGTTAACTGATAAAAGAAATGAAGGGGTAAATGGCATTTCACAGTGTTATTTGTCTGGTTCAGAATATCCACAATTACCTTTCTAACCAGGTGCTAATATTCCCTGTGGTCTGCAATCCGCAGGGAGACACTTTGTGACTTGTAATCTCGCTGCTAAATTGGATGTAATTTGGAGAAGAAAAGGCAATGGGACCTGGGGAAATCACAGATAATGTAACATGTAATTGAAGATACGGGGAGGACTGACCCTCACTGGAGAGACAATGCGGCAAAATACAGGGACAAAATAGAAATGAGAGAGACGGGCGCGACATCCTCTGACACAGAGAGCGTTACATGGTGTACCAATGGCATTGGACGGAACAGTCACATGATTATCATAGAAGCCAACAGTCCTGTCTTTTTATTTGGTCCTGTCTTATCAAATTCAGATCTGTCCGGCATTAGTATCTGATGAGCACCTAACATGCGTACTAGAGTGTCAGCTCTACCACCAAGTGCACTCGTGTTTTTTGGGAGTCCTGTCTTATCAAATTTGTGTCTGTCCCGGTATTAATACTATCTATGTACAGTATGCTCAGCACTGCACGCAGGCAGCATTGTGTCTGTCCCGGTATTAATACTATCTATGTACAGTATGCTCAGCACTGCGCGCAGGCAGCATTGTGTCTGTCCCGGTATTAATACCGTCTATGTACAGTATGCTCAGCACTGCGCGCAGGCAGCATTGTGTCTGTCCCGGCATTAATACCGTCTATGTACAGTATGCTCAGCACTGCGCGCAGGCAGCATTGTGTCTGTCCCTGCATTAATACTGTCTATGTACAGTATGCTCAGCACTGCGCGCAGGCAGCATTGTGTCTGTACCGGCATTAATACTGTCTATGTACAGTATGCTCAGCACTGCGCGCAGGCAGCATTGTGTCTGTCCCGGTATTAATACCGTCTATGTACAGTATGCTCAGCACTGCGCGCAGGCAGCATTGTGTCTGTCCCGGCATTAATACCGTCTATGTACAGTATGCTCAGCACTGCGCGCAGGCAGCATTGTGTCTGTCCCGGCATTAATACTGTCTATGTACAGTATGCTCAGCACTGCGCGCAGGCAGCATTGTGTCTGTCCCGGTATTAATACTATCTATGTACAGTATGCTCAGCACTGCGCGCAGGCAGCATTGTGTCTGTCCAAGTATTAATACTATCTATGTACAGTATGCTCAGCAATGCGCGCAGGCAGCATTGTGTCTGTCCCGGTATTAATACTATCTATGTACAGTATGCTCAGCACTGTGCGCAGGAAGCATTGTGTCTGTCCCAGCATTAATACCTTCTATGTACAGTATGCTCAGAACTGCGCGCTGGCAGCATTGTGTCTGTCCCAGCATTAATACTGTCTATGTACAGTATGCTCAGCACTGTGCGCAGACAGCATTGTGTCTGTCCCAGCATTAATACCGTCTATGTACAGTATGCTCAGCACTGCGCGCAGGCAGCATTGTGTCTGTCCCCGCATTAATAATGTCTATGTACAGTATGCTCAGCACTGTGCGCAGGCAGCATTGTGTCTGTCTCGGCATCAATACTGTCTGTGTACAGTATGCTCAGCACTGTGAGCAGGCAGCATTGTGTCTGTACCGGCATTAATACGTTCTGTGTACAGTATGCTCAGCACTGTGCACAGGCAGCATTGTGTCTGTCCCAGCATTAATACCGTCTATGTACAGTATGCTCAGAAATGTGCGCAGGCAGCATTGTGTCTGTCCCAGCATTAATACTGTCTATGTTCAGTATGCTCAGCACTGCGCGCAGGCAGCATTGTGTCTGTCCTGGTATTAATACTGACTATCTACCAGCGCCCTGTACAATACTCCAAGTGAGGTCTCACCAGCGCTCTGTACAATACTCCAAGTGAGGTCTCACCAGCGCTCTGTACAATACTCCAAGTGAGGTCTCACCAGCGCTCTGTACAATACTCCAAGTGAGGTCTCACCAGCGCTCTGTACAATACTCCAAGTGAGGTCTCATCAGTGCTCTGTACAATACTCCAAGTGAGGTCTCACCAGTGCTCTGTACAATACTCCAAGTGAGGTCTCACCTTTGTACAGTAACATGTTTTTGTGAAATAAATACATTGATTTAAAAGTTCTGATATCTCTAATTTAACCTGGTGACCATTTGGTGTTGTTATGCCTGTCTGCTGACACATTGCACTGTGATGGGGGGGGGGGGGGGGGGATAGATTGCACAATGGTTAAATCCCAGGTGACATTCCTGCCGTATAACAGACATGATTCACAGTGACACAAATGTAACAATTGTTTTGTAGACAAAGACATCACACTCACACCCTTCATCAGGAGTGGGTGGGTTTTATTGTGTTTAAGGGGGGAGAATGCAACGTTTATACCAAATAACAAGCAAAACACAATATAAAAATGGAATTCACAGTAATTAAAGGAACAAGTTTACTGGCAAAGTGTAGCATTTTACAGAAGTACAAGAAACAAACAGGTAGAGATTCATGATCAGACCAAACAGTGACATTTGTTATAAAACGTTAGCAGATTTCAGTAATACAGAATATAAACCCCAACATTTAGCAATTCTCCCTGGCCTCCTCTCTGCACAGGGCCGAGGTCTGGCTTCTCCATTTGAGCAGGTGCTGTAGGATTTGGCCGTGCGCACTGTTTGGCGCACTGTTTGGCGCACTGTTTGGCGCACTGTTTGGCGCACTGTTTGGCGCACTGTTTGGCGCACTGTTTGGCGCACTGTTGGTACCATCACCGCGGAGGCTGCTGCTCTCTCGCTTTCCAAAGCGCAGTCCAAATGGGTTAAAGTTAAACTTGCTCCTGGTGAAGCGAAGCTGACAGGAGATCTGACTCTCGATCTGCCCCTCGTGGAGGAAGAAGCAGATATTGGGGTGCTGCGGCCAGTTTAAGGTTACTGGATATAAACTCCTTTTCACATGGGCATCGCTCTCAGGGTAAGTGGCATCTGGAGGTGAAGAGACAACATTAATCACATAGAAACGATAAAAAAGAATCAATGGAGCGGTCACCATGGGAACCAATGTTCCTGCTGATTCCAGTCACCATGGGAACCAATGTTCCTGCTGATTCCAGTCACCATGGGAACCAATGTTCCTGCTGATTCCAGTCACCATGGGAACCAATGTTCCTGCTGATTTCAGTCACCATGGGAACCAATGCTCCTGCTGATTTCAGTCACCATGGGAACCAATGCTCCTGCTGATTCCAGTCACCATGGGAACCAATGCTCCTGCTGATTTCAGTCACCATGGGAACCAATGTTCCTGCTGATTTCAGCCACCATGGGAACCAATGTTCCTGCTGATTCCAGTCACCATGGGAACCAATGTTCCTGCTGATTCCAGTCACCATGGGAACCAATGTTCCTGCTGATTCCAGTCACCATGGGAACCAATGTTCCTGCTGTTTTTTTGAGGTTACTTTTTAGCCTTAAGTTTGAAATGTTCAGTTCCCTGTGATTCCCTTTCATGAACAAAACCCTCAAACCTCTGTGTAATGAGGAGGTCTGGAGTAGAGTTCTAAAAGTGGAGAAATCAGCAGGAACATTCTATTGGTTTCCACAGTGACTGCAGAACATTCTATTGGTTTCCGCGGTGACTGAGGAACATTCTATTGGTTTCCGTGGTGACTGCAGAACATTCTATTGGTTTCCACAGTGACTGTGGAACGTTCTGTTGGTTTCCACGGTGATTGCGGAACATTCTATTGGTTTCCGCTGTGACTGTGGAACATTCTATTGGTTTCCACAGTGACTGTGGAATGTTCTATTGGTTTCCGCGGTGACTGTGGAACATTCTATTGGTTTCCGCGGTGACTGCGGAACATTCTATTGGTTTCCACGGTCACTGCTGAATATATATACACAGAATTATTCTTTATTAATTACTCCCACCGTGAAACAGAGAAATAACATACACACACACACACACATTTATATATATACATACATACACATACATACATACATACACATACCATAACAGACATGATTCACAGTGACACAAATGTAACAATTGTTTTGTAGACAAAGACATCACACTCACACCCTTCATCAGGAGTGGGTGGGTTTTATTGTGTTTAAGGGGGGAGAATGCAACGTTTATACCAAATAACAAGCAAAACACAATATAAAAATGGAATTCACAGTAATTAAAGGAACAAGTTTACTGGCAAAGTGTAGCATTTTACAGAAGTACAAGAAACAAACAGGTAGAGATTCATGATCAGACCAAACAGTGACATTTGTTATAAAACGTTAGCAGATTTCAGTAATACAGAATATAAACCCCAACATTTAGCAATTCTCCCTGGCCTCCTCTCTGCACAGGGCCGAGGTCTGGCTTCTCCATTTGAGCAGGTGCTGTAGGATTTGGCCGTGCGCACTGTTTGGCGCACTGTTTGGCGCACTGTTTGGCGCACTGTTTGGCGCACTGTTTGGCGCACTGTTTGGCGCACTGTTTGGCGCACTGTTGGTACCATCACCGCGGAGGCTGCTGCTCTCTCGCTTTCCAAAGCGCAGTCCAAATGGGTTAAAGTTAAACTTGCTCCTGGTGAAGCGAAGCTGACAGGAGATCTGACTCTCGATCTGCCCCTCGTGGAGGAAGAAGCAGATATTGGGGTGCTGCGGCCAGTTTAAGGTTACTGGATATAAACTCCTTTTCACATGGGCATCGCTCTCAGGGTAAGTGGCATCTGGAGGTGAAGAGACAACATTAATCACATAGAAACGATAAAAAAGAATCAATGGAGCGGTCACCATGGGAACCAATGTTCCTGCTGATTCCAGTCACCATGGGAACCAATGTTCCTGCTGATTCCAGTCACCATGGGAACCAATGTTCCTGCTGATTCCAGTCACCATGGGAACCAATGTTCCTGCTGATTTCAGTCACCATGGGAACCAATGCTCCTGCTGATTTCAGTCACCATGGGAACCAATGCTCCTGCTGATTCCAGTCACCATGGGAACCAATGCTCCTGCTGATTTCAGTCACCATGGGAACCAATGTTCCTGCTGATTTCAGCCACCATGGGAACCAATGTTCCTGCTGATTCCAGTCACCATGGGAACCAATGTTCCTGCTGATTCCAGTCACCATGGGAACCAATGTTCCTGCTGATTCCAGTCACCATGGGAACCAATGTTCCTGCTGTTTTTTTGAGGTTACTTTTTAGCCTTAAGTTTGAAATGTTCAGTTCCCTGTGATTCCCTTTCATGAACAAAACCCTCAAACCTCTGTGTAATGAGGAGGTCTGGAGTAGAGTTCTAAAAGTGGAGAAATCAGCAGGAACATTCTATTGGTTTCCACAGTGACTGCAGAACATTCTATTGGTTTCCGCGGTGACTGAGGAACATTCTATTGGTTTCCGTGGTGACTGCAGAACATTCTATTGGTTTCCACAGTGACTGTGGAACGTTCTGTTGGTTTCCACGGTGATTGCGGAACATTCTATTGGTTTCCGCTGTGACTGTGGAACATTCTATTGGTTTCCACAGTGACTGTGGAATGTTCTATTGGTTTCCGCGGTGACTGTGGAACATTCTATTGGTTTCCGCGGTGACTGCGGAACATTCTATTGGTTTCCACGGTCACTGCTGAATATATATACACAGAATTATTCTTTATTAATTACTCCCACCGTGAAACAGAGAAATAACATACACACACACACACACATTTATATATATACATACATACACATACATACATACATACACATACATACACAAACATACATACATACATACATACATACACACACACACACATTTATATATATACATACATACATACATACATACATACACATACATACATACATACATACATACATATACATACACACATACATACATACATACACACATACATACATACATACACATACATACATACATACATACACATACATACATACACATACATACATACACATACATACATACACACACATACATACATACATACATACATACATACACATACATGCATACATACATAAATACATACATACACATACATACATACACATATACACATACATGCACATACATACATACATACATACACATACATACACATACATACATGCATACATACATACATACACATACATACATACATACATACATACATGCATACATACACATACAGACATACATACACATACATACACATACATACACATACATACATGCATACATACATACATACACATACATACATACATACATACATGCATACATATATATACATACATACATACACATACATACATACATACATACATACACATACATACACATACATACATGCATACATACATACATACACATACATACATACATACACATACATGCATACATACATACATACATACATACATACATACACATACATACACATACATACATGCATACATACATACATACACATACATACATACATACACATACATGCATACATACATACAAACATACACATACATACATACATACATACATACATACATACATACACATACATACATACATACATACATACATACATACACATACATACATACATACATACATACATACACATACATACATACATACATACATACATACATATACATACACACATACATACATACATACACACATACATACATCCATACACATACATACATACATACATACATACATACATACACATACATACATACACATACATACACATACATACATACACATACATACATACACACACATACATACATACATACATACATACACATACATGCATACATACATACATACACATACATACACATACATACATACATGTGGGTGATTGGAAATATTATTACCTGAAATGTCCTCAGTTTCCTGGTTCCAATGAAACATTTTTCCGAAGCAGTCATCTTGGTAAATAGCCAGTGAGATGAATAGGACGAGCAGTATCTTAGACATGTCCTAAACAGAGAGTTACAGGTCAGACCATCCCTGGCATTGGCTGAGCATTTAACTATACATAGTGCAGGGATGTCCTCAGTTACATATTGCACATGGCATATAAGACAGAAACGACACAAAGGGTTTAGGGGATTTAAGACGAGATGCTCATTATCCTGGGTGGGATAGCTGTATATTATATAACAGTCCTGGCAGCAATGTTAGAACACCTTACACGACAAACATGCCCCCCACCCCACATAGGGGTATAATAAAACATGCCACCCACCCCACATAGGGGTATAATAAAACATGCCCCCCACCCCACATAGGGGTATAATAAAACATGCCCCCCACCCCACATAAGGGTATAATAAAACATGTCCCCCACCCCACATAGGGGTATAATAAAACATGCCCCCCACCCCACATAGGGGTATAATAAAACATGCCACCCACCCCAGATAGGGGTATAATAAAACATGCCCCCCACCCCACATAGGGGTATAATAAAACATGCCCCCCACCCCACATAGGGGTATAATAAAACATGCCACCCACCCCACATAGGGGTATAATAAAACATGTCCCTCACCCGACATAGGGGTATAATAAAACATGTCCCCCACCCCACATAGGGGTATAATAAAACATGCCACCCACCCCACATAGGGGTATAATAAAACATGCCCCCCACCCCACATAGGGGTATAATAAAACATGCCCCCCACCCCACATAGGGGTATAATAAAACATGCCACCCACCCCACATAGGGGTATAATAAAACATGCCCCCCACCCCACATAGGGGTATAATAAAACATGCCCCCCACCCCACATAGGGGTATAATAAAACATGCCCCCCACCCCACATAGGGGTATAATAAAACATGTCCCCCACCCCACATAGGGGTATAATAAAACATGCCCCCCACCCCACATAGGGGTATAATAAAACATGCCCCCCACCCCACATAGGGGTATAATAAAACATGCCCCCCACCCCACATAGGGGTATAATAAAACATGTCCCCCACCCCATACAGGGGTATAAAACATGCCCCTCACCCCACATAGGGGTATAATAAAACATGCCCCCCACCCCACACAGGGGTATAATAAAACATGCCCCCCACCCCACATAGGGGTATAATAAAACATGCCCCCCACCCCACACAGGGGTATAATAAAACATGCCCCCCACCCCACATAGGGGTATAATAAAACATGCCCCCCACCCCACATAGGGGTATAATAAAACATGTCCCCTGCTGGTGGGCTGTGTGGAAGGCTTAGCTAGCCTAGCCCCATATAACGGCTGCTTTGCAGTATGTATAGATCATCACAGCGTAGATAGCCTGCTCTATATAATGATCACACCAGTATTTGGCACAGTCTGTGTGTTATACATGACTCCACTGTGTTACAGAATTACAGCAAATTTATAGAAAAACATGCTGATGTGTCTGTCGCCTGCTTCTGACATCACCTGCTGCTTAATATGCAAATTACACATTTACCACCGACAATTAGTTCATTTGCATATCAAGTCACAAGGTGATGTCATCAGTCAGAGACAGATTTTTCCTCTTATTTTATGAATTTGCTGTAATTCTGTAGTATAAGGTATAAATCATTTTTCACGGTATGACCAGTATTTAGGTGACAGAAGCCCCTTTAACCACCTAATCTGTAAGACGGATCTAGATTACTTTAAAGTCATTTTCTGGACCAATAAAGGTGTCAGATTTTATACAACTGGATCATTACACCAAACCTGTGGACAGATCTACTGACCTGTTGTTCTTTGACTACTGGCTGCAAAGAATCCTCTGATCAAGAAGATCTCTCTGATTATCAATGAATGAGTCACTTCTAAATCTGTTTAAAACCTCTGCAGGATGAAAGCCATGAAGCAAGGTCTGGCTCTTGTTATTTATAACAGGTAAGGACTCTGAATGTTGTTTTTATATTTCCCAAAAAGTATTTGATAGTATTTTAAATAGCGTTTAAATGTAAAAAATGAGATAATAAGAAATTAAATAATAGAGAGATGTTTAACCCTTCACATCTAGTTATGGTGGACAGCTGTTTAACCCTTCACATCTAGTTATGATGGAGAGATGTCTAACCCTTCACGTCTAGTTATGATGCAGAGATGTTTAACCCTTCACGTCTAGTTATGATGGAGAGATGTTTAACCCTTCACATCCAGTTATGATGGAGAGATGTCTAACCCTTCACGTCTAGTTATGATGCAGAGATGTTTAACCCTTCACGTCTAGTTATGATGCAGAGATGTTTAACCCTTCACGTCTAGTTATGATGGAGAGATGTTTAACCCTTCACATCTAGTTATGACAGACAGATGTTTAACCCTTTGCATCTAGTTATGATGGAGAGATGTTTAACCCTTTGCATCTAGTTATGATGGAGAGATGTTTAACCCTTCACGTCTAGTTATGATGGATAGATGTTTAACCCTTCACATCTAGTTATGATGGAGAGATGTTTAACCCTTCATATCTAGTTATGATGGATAGATGTTTAACCCTTCACATCTAGTTATAATGGACGGATGTTTTACCCTTCACATCTAGTTACTATGGACAGATGTTTAACCCTTCACATCTAGTTATGATGGAGAGATGTTTAACCCTTCATGTCTAGTTATGATGGAGAGATGTTTAACCCTTCACGTCTAGTTATGATGGAGAGATGTTTAACCCTTGGCGTCTAGTTGTGATGGAGAGGTGTTTAACCCTTCACATCTAGTTATGATGGAGAGATGTTTAACACTTCCCGTCTAGTTATGATGGACAGATGTTTAACCCTTCCCGTCTAGTTATGATGGACAGATGTTTAACCCTTCACATCTAGTTATGATGGACAGATGTTTAACCCTTCATATCTAGTTATGGTGGACAGATGTTTAACCCTTCACATCTAGTTATGAAGGAGAGATGTTTAACCCTTCACATGTAGTTATGATGGAGAGTTGTTTAACCCTTCACATCTAGTTATGATGGAGAGTTGTTTAACCCTTCACATCTAGTTATGATGGAGAGATGTTTAACCCTTCACATCTAGTTATGATGGAGAGATGTTTAACCCTTCACTTCTAGTTATGATGGAGAGATGTTTAACCCTTCACGTCTAGTTATGATGGAGAGATGTTTAACCCTTCACGTCTAGTTATGATGGAGAGATGTTTAACCCTTCACGTCTAGTTATGACGGACAGATGTTTAACCCTTCACATCTAGTTATGACAGACAGATGTTTAACCCTTTGCATCTAGTTATGATGGAGAGATGTTTAACCCTTCACGTCTAGTTATGATGGAGAGATGTTGAACCCTTCACGTCTAGTTATGATGGAGAGATGTTTAAGCCTTCACATCTAGTTATGATGGACAGATGTTTAACCCTTCACATCAAGTTATGATGGAGAGATGTTTAACCCTTCATATCTAGTTATGATGGATAGATGTTTAACCCTTCACATCTAGTTATAATGGATGGATGATTTACCCTTCACATCTAGTTACTATGGACAGATGGTTAACCCTTCACATCTAGTTATGATGGAGAGATGTTTAACCCTTCATGTCTAGTTATGATGGAGAGATGTTTAACCCTTCACGTCTAGTTATGATGGAGAGATGTTTAACCCTTGGCGTCTAGTTGTGATGGAGAGGTGTTTAACCCTTCACATCTAATTATGATGGAGAGATGTTTAACACTTCCCGTCTAGTTATGATGGACAGATGTTTAACCCTTCCCGTCTAGTTATGATGGACAGATGTTTAACCCTTCACATCTAGTTGTGATGGAGAGATGTTTAACCCTTCACATCTAGTTATGATGGACAGATGTTTAGCCCTTCATATCTAGTTATGGTGGACAGATGTTTAACCCTTCACATCTAGTTATGATGGAGAGATGCTTAACCCTTCACGTGTAGTTATGATGGAGAGATGTTTAACCCTTCACATCTAGTTATGATGGAGAGATATTTAACCCTTCACGTCTAGTTATGATGGAGAGATGTTTAACCCTTCACATCTAGTTATGATGGAGAGATGTTTAACCCTTCACGTCTAGTTATGATGGAGAGATGTTTAACCCTTCACGTCTAGTTATGATGCAGAGATGTTTAACCCTTCACGTCTAGTTATGATGGAGAGATGTTTAACCCTTCACGTCTAGTTATGATGGAGAGATGTTTAACCCTTCACGTCTAGTTATGATGGAGAGATGTTTAACCCTTCACGTCTAGTTATGATGGAGAGATGTGTAACCCTTCACGTCTAGTTATGATGCAGAGATGTTTAACCCTTCACGTCTAGTTATGATGGATAGATGTTTAACCCTTCACATCTAGTTATGATGGAGAGATGTTTAACCCTTCACTTCTAGTTATGATGGAGAGATGTTTAACCCTTCACTTCTAGTTATGATGGAGAGATGTTTAACCCTTCACGTCTAGTTATGATGGAGAGATGTTTAACCCTTCACGTCTAGTTATGATGGAGAGATGTTTAACCCTTCACGTCTAGTTATGATGGAGAGATGTTTAACCCTTCCCATCTAGTTATGGTGGAGAGATGTTTAACCCTTCACGTCTAGTTATGATGGAGAGATGTTTAACCCTTCACGTCTAGTTATGATGGAGAGATGTTTAACCCTTCACGTCTAGTTATGATGGAGAGATGTTTAACCCTTCACATCTAGTTATGATGGAGAGATGTTTAACCCTTCACATCTAGTTATGATGGAGAGATGTTTAACCCTTCACGTCTAGTTATGATGGAGAGATGTTTAACCCTTCACGTCTAGTTATGATGGAGAGATGTTTAACCCTTCACGTCTAGTTATGGTGGAGAGATGTTTAACCCTTCACGTCTAGTTATGATGCAGAGATGTTTAACCATTCACGTCTAGTTATGATGGAGAGATGTTTAACCCTTTTCCCTTCTAGTTATGATGCAGAGATGTTTAATCCTTCACGTCTAGTTATGATGGAGAGTTGTTTAACCCTTCACGTCTTGTTTTCCTTCTTATTTCCCTGCAATTCTCTATTTCTTGAATAAATCCCTAGTTTGTGTTGTATTTAGAATCTCTTTCCTATCTTATTTATCTTCCATTAGTGAATATAGAATGCAATATGACCTGTAGCATCTTTTATTCAGTTAATATTTTACATATTGAGCTAAAAAACATTAATTTGCTAATTCCCAAAAATATAATCTGTGTTAACTAAATGCAGCCAAATATTCACTTGATTTCTGGAGACTCGAACCTCATCTGAAATCTAGAAAGCAGCGTTTGCAGAGTATAAAATCTAATGTGCCTTAAAACCTCTATTTCTTTCTAATCCAGACACCAATCATTTCATATACTTGTGACTGATACATTTTCTGAAGTTTTATAAATAATTTTGCTTTGTTCATTAGAAACTAAAATCCATGCAAAAGTTGTAACGACCCAGATTCTCCTTCAGGGTGGAACGTAATACTGTTACCCTAAGTGGCGACCTGTATATTATTTGGTTTGTTGCAAAGGAGAGCTACAAAATATAATAAGGGGATTGAAGGATCTTAGTTATCAAGAAAGGCTAAAGCAAGTTGCATTTATAAACGTTAGAAAAAAGGCGTCTCAGAGGGGATATGATAACATTATATAAATATGTGCAGGGCCAATATAAGGAGCTCTCCAGGGACCTGTTCATTAATAGAAATGTACAAAGAACAAGAGGTCACCCCCTGAGACTGGAAGAGCAAAGATTTCATAGACAGCAAAGGAAGGGATTCTCTACGGTAAGGACAATAAAGTTATGGAATCCACTGCCAAGAGAGGTAGTGCTATCAACCACAATAGATGCATTTACACATGGGAAAGCAGAACATACAGGGCTATTAATAATAGAATAAGCATTAATAATAGAGCTTTTTGATCCAAGGAGAAATCTGATTGCCCTTGGAGTCATGAAGAAATTCTTCCAAGCAGCAGAATTCAAAATAGCTGGGTTAGGGTATGTTTTTTCCTTTTTTTTTTTTTTGATCAAAAGAAGTTCTGTTAGTTGAAGGGTTTCACTTGATGGACAAACTAAGTGAGAGTTACTGAGTGGAATGGATAGGTGCATGCACAGCATATAGGAGTATAACTCACCTTTGTGCGGGTTCTAGTGATGGGATTTGATGTTCCTCTCAGCTGTACTTCTAGAGAGAGCAGATCCTTCACACTGCTCGCCGGCTCTGCTTTTGCTTCTCTCCTTCTGCCTTTGTGGGTTTTATGAAATTACAGTTTTCGTGAATCATGATTTAATCATTGACAATAACAAAACCCCTCGGCTGCCACCAAACAATCCTAAAGAAGCCAGAGGGACACATGATAATGTGACGACTGCCTCCTACAGCAGTGTATGCTCAGTACACCCAGCCTGGCTCCTGAGAACCTGACACCCCACGTCTAGCGCCTCTCCACTCTGATTACAAAGGTAAAGTGCGTGAAACTGTGTATTTTAAATCTTCTTACCCCAGAAAAACAATGTCTGTTTATTAAATCCTGGAACTTTATATCTGAATGTTAAACAGAGAAACTTTCTGTGAAAAGGTAGAGATCAGAGAGACGGTAATTACTGTCTGCATGATACACACGTGTGAGCCATCACACACTCACACGCTAAGTACACTCTACACACATGCACATGAAGTGAACAGGCACATGTATGTGCAAGAGATGTTATCAGATTAGAACCATTCATACCGGCTGTCCATATCCCATGCATGCTTAAACCCCTTCACTGTATTAACCTCTACCATTAGGGTTAGCTCTTCCATATATTCTTCTACACATTGTGCAGGGTCTGGCGAGTTTCTCCTGCTAGAAGAACAGAGTTGGTCCTGTATAATGCATTGTTATAAAGTGACAGTGTGTAAAGATATAACTCTGCATTATCCATGGCCAGCTGAGCTCTTCTATATATTCCTCTATACATTGTGCAGGGTCTGGCGAGTTTCTCCTGCTAGAAGAACAGAGTTGGTCCTGTATAATGCATTGTTATAAAGTGACAGTGTGTAAAGATATAACTCTGTATTATCCATGGCCAGCTGAGCTCTTCTATATATTCTATACATTGTGCAGGGTCTGGTGAGTTTCTCCTGCTAGAAGAACAGAGTTGGCCCTGTATAATGCATTGTTATAAAGTGACAGTGTGTAAAGATGTAACTCTGCATTATCCATGGCCAGCTGAGCTCTTCTATATATTCTTCTATACATTGTGCAGGGTCTGGTGAGTTTCTCCTGCTAGAAGAACAGAGTTGGCCCTGTATAATGCATTGTTATATAGTGACAGTGTGTAAAGATGTAACTCTGCATTATCCATGGCCAGCTGAGCTCTTCTATATATTCTTCTATACATTGTGCAGGGTCTGGTGAGTTTCTCCTGCTAGAAGAACAGAGTTGGTCCTGTATAATGCATTGTTATAACGTGACAGTGTGTAAAGATGTAACTCTGTTTCTCCTGCTAGAAGAACAGAGTTGGTCCTGTATAATGCATTGTTATAAAGTGACAGTGTGTAAAGATGTAACTCTGCATTATCCATGGCCAGCTGAGCTCTTCCATATATTATTCTATACATTGTGCAGGGTCTGGCGAGTTTCTCCTGCTAGAAGAACAGAGTTGGTCCTGTATAATGCATTGTTATAAAGTGACAGTGTGTAAAGATGTAACTCAGCATTATCCATGGCCAGCTGAGCTCTTCTATATATTCCTCTATACATTGTGCAGGGTTTGGTGAGTTTCTCCTGCTAGAAGAACAGAGTTGGTCCTGTATAATGCATTGTTATAAAGTGACAGTGTGTAAAGATGTAACTCTGCATTATCCATGACCAGCTGAGCTCTTCTATATATTCTTATATACATTGTGCAGGGCCTGGTGAGTTTCTCCTGCTAGAAGAACAGAGTTGGTCCTGTATAATGCATTGTTATAAAGTGACAGTGTGTAAAGATGTAACTCTGCATTATCCATGGCCAGCTGATCTCTTCTATATATTCTTCTATACATTGTGCAGGGTCTGGTGAGTTTCTCCTACTAGAAGAACAGGGTTGGCCCTGTATAATGCATTGATATAAAGTGACAGTGTGTAAAGATGTAACTCTGCATTATCCATGGCCAGCTGAGCTCTTCTATATATTCTTCTATACATTGTGCAGGGTCTGGTGAGTTTCTGCTGCTAGAAGAACAGAGTTGGCCCTGTATAATGTATTGTTATAAAGTGACAGTATGTAAAGAAGTAACTCAGCATTATCCATGGCCAGCTGAGCTCTTCTATATATTCTTCTATACATTGTGCAGGGTCTGGTGAGTTTCTGCTGCTAGAAGAACAGAGTTGGCCCTGTATAATGTATTGTTATAAAGTGACAGTGTGTAAAGATGTAACTCTGCATTATCCATGGCCAGCTGAGCTCTTCTATATATTCCTCTATACATTGTGCAGGGTCTGGGGAGTTTCTCCTGCTAGAAGAACAGAGTTGGTCCTGTCTAATGCATTGTTATAAAGTGACAGTGTGTAAAGATGTAACTGCATTATCCATGGCCAGCTGAGCTCTTCTATATATTCCTCTATACATTGTGCAGGGTCTGGTGAGTTTCTCCTGCTAGAAGAACAGAGTTGGCCCTGTATAATGCATTGTTATAAAGTGACAGTGTCTAAAGATGTAACTCTGCATTATCCATGGCCAGCTGAGCTCTTCTATATATTCCTCTATACATTGTGCAGGGTCTGGCGAGTTTCTCCTGCTAGAAGAACAGAGTTGGTCCTGTATAATGCATTGTTATAAAGTGACAGTGTGTAAATATGTAACTCTGCATTATCCATGGCCAGCTGAGCTCTTCCATATATTCTTCTATACATTGTGCAGGGTCTGGCGAGTTTCTCCTGCTAGAAGAACAGAGTTGGTCCTGTATAATGCATTGTTATAAAGTGACAGTGTGTAAAGATGTAACTCAGCATTATCCATGGCCAGCTGAGCTCTTCTATATATTCCTCTATACATTGTGCAGGGTTTGGTGAGTTTCTCCTGCTAGAAGAACAGAGTTGGTCCTGTATAATGCATTGTTATAAAGTGACAGTGTGTAAAGATGTAACTCTGCATTATCCATGGCCAGCTGAGCTCTTCTATATATTCTTCTATACATTGTGCAGGGTCTGGTGAGTTTCTGCTGCTAGAAGAACAGAGTTGGCCCTGTATAATGTATTGTTATAAAGTGACAGTGTGTAAAGAAGTAACTCAGCATTATCCATGGCCAGCTGAGCTCTTCTATATATTCTTCTATACATTGTGCAGGGTCTGGTGAGTTTCTGCTGCTAGAAGAACAGAGTTGGCCCTGTATAATGTATTGTTATAAAGTGACAGTGTGTAAAGATGTAACTCTGCATTATCCATCGCCAGCTGATCTCTTCTATATATTCCTCTATACATTGTGCAGGGTCTGGGGAGTTTCTCCTGCTAGAAGAACAGAGTTGGTCCTGTCTAATGCATTGTTATAAAGTGACAGTGTGTAAAGATGTAACTCTGCATTATCCATGGCCAGCTGAGCTCTTCTATATATTCTTCTATACATTGTGCAGGGTCTGGTGAGTTTCTCCTGCTAGAAGAACAGAGTTGGTCCTGTATAATGCATTGTTATAAAGTGACAGTGTGTAAAGATGTAACTCTGCATTATCCATGGCCAGCTGAGCTCTTCTATATATTCTTCTATACATTGTGCAGGGTCTGGTGAGTTTCTCCTGCTAGAAGAACAGAGTTGGTCCTGTATAATGCATTGTTATAAAGTGACAGTGTGTAAAGATGTAACTCTGCATTATCCATGGCCAGCTGAGCTCTTCTATATATTCTTCTATACATTGTGCAGGGTCTGGTGAGTTTCTCCTGCTAGAAGAACAGAGTTGGTCCTGTATAATGCATTGTTATAAAGTGACAGTGTGTAAAGATGTAACTCTGCATTATCCACGGCCAGCTGAGCTCTTCTATATATTCTTCTATACATTGTGCAGGGTCTGGTGAGTTTCTCCTGCTAGAAGAACAGAGTTGGCCCTGTATAATGCATTGTTATATAGTGACAGTGTGTAAAGATGTAACTCTGCATTATCCATGGCCAGCTGAGCTCTTCTATATATTCTTCTATACATTGTGCAGGGTCTGGTGAGTTTCTCCTGCTAGAAGAACAGAGTTGGTCCTGTATAATGCATTGTTATAAAGTGACAGTGTGTAAAGATGTAACTCTGCATTATCCATGGCCAGCTGAGCTCTTCTATATATTCTTCTATACATTGTGCAGGGTCTGGTGAGTTTCTCCTGCTAGAAGAACAGAGTTGGCCCTGTATAATGCATTGTTATATAGTGACAGTGTGTAAAGATGTAACTCTGCATTATCCATGGCCAGCTGAGCTCTTCTATATATTCTTCTATACATTGTGCAGGGTCTGGTGAGTTTCTCCTGCTAGAAGAACAGAGTTGGTCCTGTATAATGCATTGTTATAAAGTGACAGTGTGTAAAGATGTAACTCTGCATTATCCATGGCCAGCTGAGCTCTTCTATATATTCTTCTATACATTGTGCAGGGTCTGGTGAGTTTCTCCTGCTAGAAGAACAGAGTTGGCCCTGTATAATGCATTGTTATATAGTGACAGTGTGTAAAGATGTAACTCTGCATTATCCATGGCCAGCTGAGCTCTTCTATATATTCTTCTATACATTGTGCAGGGTCTGGTGAGTTTCTCCTGGTAGAAGAACAGAGTTGGTCCTGTATAATGCATTGTTATATAGTGACAGTGTGTAAAGATGTAACTCTGCATTATCCATGGCCGGCTGAGCTCTTCTATATATTCTTCTATACATTGTGCAGGGCCTGGTGAGTTTCTCCTGCTAGAAGAACAGAGTTGGTCCTGTATAATGCATTGTTATATAGTGACAGTGTGTAAAGATGTAACTCTGCATTATCCATGGCCGGCTGAGCTCTTCTATATATTCTTCTATACATTGTGCAGGGCCTGGTGAGTTTCTCCTGCTAGAAGAACAGAGTTGGCCCTGTATAATGCATTGTTATATAGTGACAGTGTGTAAAGATGTAACTCTGCATTATCCATGGCCGGCTGAGTTCCAGCAGGAGTATCTCTCCAGGTTTATCCCCTGTGGCACAATGTGATCAGTGTCTGTAGAGCTGGATGTTTAATATATTTTAATGCAATGTATAAATCGCTCTTCTCCTCGCACCGTATATCTCTGATGAAATCCACACAGCGCAGACCAGTCCGGTTATTTATTTATTTTAATTACAGAATGAAAGCGTTGTTCTAGGGGGAAATGACTTGCAGAGATTGAGGTGGTCTCACTGACGCACCGTACAGACAAGGGCTCGTCCTGGACTGCAGCCCACACACCCAGCTGGACAGTGCAGATCTAACTGTCTCTGGAGGGATCTGATTGTCTGTTACTGAGTTTAGAGATTCCCCCAGACTATGTCTTTAAATTGGTTTAATATGAGCTGACGCCTGCTTCTCCATGATAAAGTTTCCCGTTTCGTAGCAAAAATCCCCACCGGGGGGAAGAGTTAAATTATTCCCTTTAAATATTCTGAAGAGCCTTAGTGAAAGTGACTGGGGGCTGCCATCTCTCATCGTGGGCTTTATAAAGTGGTCTTTGCTGTGTCATGTGACATAAAGGCATGTTAATATTACACCCCCCCAATCTGAGCACAGTCTTTGCTGACTACAAGGCTGTATGAAGTGACCACATGTCACACCTGTGACATACATGAAGCATTAACACCTGTAACATACATGAAGCAAGTTATTCCAGGTATTTACTACTCTTTACAGCCTCAGCCTTTACTACTTCCGCTGGAAGGTTATTCCAGGTATCTACTACTCTTTACAGCCTCAGCCTTTACTACTTCCGCTGGAAGGTTATTCCAGGTATCTACTACTCTTACAGTGTCAGCCTTTACTGCTTCCACTCAGTGGCGTCCCGAGGGGGGGGCGGCCCGCCCCGGGTGCCACTGACTAGGGGGGTGCCACCGGTGCTGCCGGCACCCCCCGCGCTGCTTACCTTTTTTTTTTTTTCTTTTTCAGGCGGCCGCATCCTCTGGATGCGACCGCCGGGTGGGGGGAAAAAACAAAAAAATCACAGCGACCGGATGTGACGATACGTCACATCCGGCGACTGTGTTTCCCTCCTCCGTGCAGGAGGGAAGAGAAGACTGCACGGAGGAGTCGTCCGTCCGGGAGAAGCAGCGATTTGGTAAGTGATGGGGGGGGGGGGGGGGAGGGAAGCAGTGGCACAATATTACAGGCATCTGGCTGGCACTGTATTACTGGGTTCTGGCTGGCACTGTATTACTTGGCATCTGGCTGGCACAATATTACAGGCATCTGGCTGGCACTATATTACTGGGTTCTGGCTGGCACAATATTACTGGGTTCTGGCTGGCACTGTATTACTTGGCATCTGGCTGGCACTGTATTACTGGGCATCTGGCTGGCACTATATTACTGGGCATCTGGTTGGCACTGTATTACTGGGCATCTGGCTGGCACTATATTACAGGCATCTGGCTGGCACTATATTACTTGGCATCTGGCTGGCACTATATTACAGGCATCTGGCTGGCACTATATTACTGGGTTCTGGCTGGCAAAATATTACTGGGTTCTGGCTGGCACTGTATTACTTGGCATCTGGCTGGCACTATATTACTTGGCATCTGGCTGGCACTGTATTACTGGGCATCTGGCTGGCACTATATTACTGGGTTCTGACTGGCACTATATTACTTGGCATCTGGCTGGCACTATATTACTTTGCATCTGGCTGGCACTATATTACTTGGCATCTGGCTGGCACTATATTACAGGCATCTGGCTGGCACTATATTACTGGGTTCTGGCTGGCACAATATTACTGGGTTCTGGCTGGCACTGTATTACTTGGCATCTGGCTGGCACTATATTACTTGGCATCTGGCTGGCACTGTATTACTGGGCATCTGGCTGGCACTATATTACTGGGTTCTGACTGGCACTATATTACTTGGCATCTGGCTGGCACTATATTACTTGGCATCTGGCTGGCACTATATTACAGGCATCTGGCTGGCACTATATTACAGGCATCTGGCTGGCACTATATTACTTGGCATCTGGCTGGCACTATATTACAGGCATCTGGCTGGAAATATATTACTTGGCATCTGGCTGGCACTATATTGGCATCTGGCTGGCACTATATTACTTGTCATCTGGCTGGCACTATATTACAGGCATCTGGTTGGCACTATATTACAGGCATCTGGCTGGCACTATATTACTTGGCATCTGGCTGGCACTATATTACAGGCATCTGGCTGGCACAATATTACTGGGCATCTGGCTGGCACTATATTACTTGGCATCTGGCTGGCACAATATTCCTGGGCATATGACTGTTACAATATTCCTGGGCACTGAGTGGCACACTATTACTGGGCACTGACTGGCACACTATTACTGGGCTCTGACTGGCACACTATTACTGGGCACTGACTGGCACAATATTTCTGGGCATCTGACTGGCACAATATTCCTGGGCATCTGACTGGCACAATATTCATGGGCATATGACTGGCATAATATTCCTGGGCTTCTGGCTGGCATAATATTCGTGGGCACTGACTGGCACAAAATTACTTGGCATCTGACTGGCATAATATTCCTGGGCACTCACTGGCACAATATTACTGGGCATCTGACTGGCACAATATTCCTGGGCTCTGAGTGGCACACTATTACTGGGCTCTGAGTGGCACAATATTCCTGGGCACTGACTTGCACACTATTACTGGGCACTGACTGGCACACTATTACTGGGCTCTGACTGGCACTATATTCCTGGGCTCTGACTAGCACAATATTCCTGGTATCTGACTGGCACAATATTCCTGGTATCTGACTGGCACAATATTACTGGGTTCTGAGTGGCACACTATTACTGGGCTCTGAGTGGCACACTATTACTGGGCTCTGAGTGGCACACTATTACTGGGCTTTGACTGGCACTATATTACTGGGTTCTGAGTGGCACTATATTACTGGGCTTTGACTGGCACACTATTACTGGGCTCTGAGTGGCACACTATTACTGGGCTCTGACTGGCACTTACTGGGCTCTGAGTGGCACAATATTACTGGTATCTGACTGGCACAATATTACTGGTATCTGACTGACACAATATTACTGGTATCTGACTGGCACACTATTCCTGGTATCTATAATTGTACAATTTTCAAACATTGAAAAAATTGTGGGTGTTTTCTTGCATTTTTATTATGGGGGTGGGGGGGGGGGGGGGTGCCACACTCAGGATCCGCCCCGGGTGCCAAATGCTCTAGGTACGCACCTGCTTCCACTGGAAGGTTATTCCAGGTATCTACTACTCTTTACAGCATCAGCCTTTACTACTTCCGCTGGAAGGTTATTCCAGGTATCTACTACTCTTTACAGCATCAGCCTTTACTACTTCCGCTGAAAGGTTATTCCAGGTATCTACTACTCTTTACAGTGTTCGCCTTTAATGCTTCCGCTGGAAGGTTATTCCAGGTATCTACTACTCTTTACAGCATCAGCCTTTACTACTTCCGCTGAAAGGTTATTCCAGGTATCTACTACTCTTTACAGCGTCAGCCTTTACTGCTTCCGCTGGAAGGTTATTCCAGGTATCTACTACTCTTTACAGAGTCAGCCTTTACTGCTTCCGCTGGAAGGTTATTCCGGGTATCTACTACTCTTTACAGCATCAGCCGTTACTGCTTCCGCTGGAAGGTTATTCCGGGTATCTACTACTCTTTACAGTGTCAGCGGTTAATGCTTCCGCTGGAAGGTTATTCCGGGTATCTACTACTCTTTACAGTGTCAGCCTTTACTGCTTCCGCTGGAAGGTTATTCCAGGTATCTACTACTCTTTACAGTGTCAGCCTTTACTGCTTCCGCCTGGAGGTTATTCCAGGTATCTACTACTCTTTACAGTGTCAGCCTTTACTTCCGCTGGGAGGTTATTCCAGGTATCTACTACTCTTTACAGTGTCAGCCTTTACTGCTTCCGCTGGAAGGTTATTCCAGGTATCTACCACTCTTTATAGAGTCGGCCTTTACTGCTTCCGCTGGAAGGTTATTCCAGGTATCTACCACTCTTTATAGAATCGGCCTTTACTGCTTCCACTGGAAGGTTATTCCAGGTATTGACTACTCTTTACAGATTGCAATGCATTATACTTTCTCTGGACTTTTAAACTAATAATCCTAATAAATGTGAGTAATTAATGTCTCTCTGTTCTTGTCATGGTACTTACATGTTATATACACTTATATTATGGATTTAAAATTCTTATTATTTAAAAAAAAATAAAAATAAATAAAAGTAAACTCATAATATTTGTCTGATATAAATTGGGGTTTTATTTAAGATGGATTCCGTGGAATGTATAATGCCAGCATTGGAAGCCATTAAACTAAATGCTGAATGTGTGTAAATTATAACCAATTACAGGTCTATTAAACGGCATTATCTGGATTATAATGATTTCTCAGTAATGTTCACATTGAGTGTCACTCACATAGTGTGCAAGTCATACAACCCCCCTGGAATTCAGCAGGAATAGACCCTGGGAGCAGAGACTTTATTAATGAACTGATTACACATTGGGCAGCAGCAGGGACTGAGATGGTATTTTACTCTATGTTAGACTTTATTCTGTATGTTGGTACCCCTCTAATGGATTCTGTTTATTCTGTATCTTGGTACCCCTCTAATGGATTCTGTTTATTCTGTATCTTGGTACCCCTCTAATGGATTCTGTTTATTCTGTATCTTGGTACCCCTCTAATGGATTCTGTTTATTCTGTGTCTTGGTACCCCTCTAATGGATTCTGTTTATTCTGTATCTTGGTACCCCTCTAATGGATTCTGTTTATTCTGTATCTTGGTACCCCTCTAATGGATTCTGTTTATTCTGTATCCTGGTACCCCACTAATGGATTCTGTTTATTCTGTATCTTGGTACCCCTCTAATGGATTCTGTTTATTCTGTATCTTGGTACCCCTCTAATGGATTCTGTTTATTCTGTATCTTGGTACCCCTCTAATGGATTCTGTTTATTCTGTATCTTGGTACCCCTCTAATGGATTCTGTTTATTCTGTATCTTGGTACCCCTCTAATGGATTCTGTTTATTCTGTATCTTGGTACCCCTCTAATGGATTCAGTTTATTCTGTATCTTGGTACCCCTCTAATGGATTCTGTTTATTCTGTATCTTGGTACCCCACTAATGGATTCTGTTTATTCTGTACCTTGGTACCCCACTAATGGATTCTGTTTATTCTGTATCTTGGTACCCCTCTAATGGATTCTGTTTATTCTATATCTTGGTACCCCTCTAATGGATTCTGTTTATTCTGTATCTTGGTACCCCTCTAATGGATTCTGTTTATTCTGTATCTTGGTACCCCACTAATGGATTCTGTTTATTCTGTATCTTGGTACCCCTCTAATGGATTCTGTTTGTTCTGTATCTTGGTACCCCTCTAATGGATTCTGTTTGTTCTGTATCTTGGTACCCCTCTAATGGATTCTGTTTATTCTGTATCTTGGTACCCCTCTAATGGATTCTGTTTGTTCTGTATCTTGGTACCCCTCTAATGGATTCTGTTTATTCTGTATCTTGGTACCCCTCTAATGGATTCTGTTTATTCTGTATCTTGGTACCCCTCTAATGGATTCTGTTTATTCTATATCTTGGTACCCCTCTAATGGATTCTGTTTATTCTGTATCTTGGTACCCCTCTAATGGATTCTGTTTATTCTGTATCTTGGTACCCCACTAATGGATTCTGTTTATTCTGTATCTTGGTACCCCTCTAATGGATTCTGTTTGTTCTGTATCTTGGTACCCCTCTAATGGATTCTGTTTGTTCTGTATCTTGGTACCCCTCTAATGGATTCTGTTTATTCTGTATCTTGGTACCCCTCTAATGGATTCTGTTTGTTCTGTATCTTGGTACCCCTCTAATGGATTCTGTTTATTCTGTATCTTGGTACCCCTCTAATGGATTCTGTTTATTCTGTATCTTGGTACCCCTCTAATGGATTCTGTTTATTCTATATCTTGGTACCCCTCTAATAGATTCTGTTTATTCTGTATCTTGGTACCCCTCTAATGGATTCTGTTTATTCTGTATCTTGGTACCCCTCTAATGGATTCTGTTCATTCTGTATCTTGGTACCCCTCTAATGGATTCTGTTTATTCTGTATCTTGGTACCCTTCTAATGGATTCTGTTTATTCTGTATCTTGGTACCCCTCTAATGGATTCTGTTTATTCTGTATCTTGGTACCCCTCTAATGGATTCTGTTTATTCTGTATCTTGGTACCCCTCTAATGGATTCTGTTTATTCTGTACCATAGCCTGCACCATGCTGGGTTTCATCGTCCCTGCTTGAACTCAGGTAGCTGTAATATAATATCTGATAGGGAGGGTTTGGGTGCTATCACAGCCAGCAGACATGCAAAAGATCTGTTCCCGCCATAGACTTGACAAAAAGCCATCATTTTACTGGTCTGCAGGTAAAATACAGGCCAGGGGGCAACTGGAACCAATACCAGAGGCCAGAGAACTGTTACTGCCCCATGGAGACCCCTGAAATGACCTCTCTGGCTTCTAGAGATAGCTCTAAACTAAAGCCTGCTGATTTCAGTCGTCATGGGAACCAATGCTCCTGCTGATTCCAGTCACCATGGAAACCAATGTTCCTGCTGATTCATGTCACCATGGAAACCAATGCTCCTGCTGATTCCAGTCACCATGGAAACCAATGTAATATTCCAGCTGACTCCAGTCGCCATGGAAACCAATGTTCCTGCAGATTCATGTCACTATGGAAACCAATGTTCCTGCTGATTCATGTCACCATGGAAACCAATGTTCCTGCTGATTCCAGTCACCATGGAAACCAATGTTCCTGCTGATTCCAGTCACTATGGAAACCAATGTTCCTGCTGATTCATGTCACCATGGAAACCAATGCTGCTGCTGATTGTTCCACTTTTAGAACTTTACCCTAGAATGTATTTCTGACAAATGCCCCAGAAAAGCACCAAACCAAAAAGTACCGTAACTCTATAATCTGCACAGACTACCATGGGATGGTACAGACTCATTTCTGGAGGAATTCGAGAACCAAAGTCCTCCCAAAAAGAAAAAACAAGTACCCTGGTGGGGTCGCTGACATAATCATGGAGGGGACAGGACAAGAAGCCTTGACCCCGCCCCCTACCAGCCCTCCCCTCGTTCAGGTAGCCCTGCACCCTCTCTATAATAAATGTGAACCAGCTCCATATAAAATAAATCAGGGGCCAGCGCTAACAGAATCCATCTTTAATAAAACCCCGTTATAAATCAGACATATATACTAAAGGCTGATTCTGCTTTTATTGTGTTGTCTGTTTTAAATGACCAGCATTTCCCATCCAGACTGTTAGTGAGTAGAGAGGGCAGGTGTGACAGATCTCCTGGCTAATCATTGCTGGGGGGCAAGTGACAGGCTGCAGGGTTAGTCTATGTCATAGCAGTTGGTCATCCCTGAGATTCACTCACAAGCTGATGATCAGCCCAGGATCAGCTCACAGCTTGGATTAGGTCACTTCACACATCCAAGAGGGATTAATCTCTAATGCTTCGTGTCAGGCAGAGAGCCACGTCTAATCCCCAGATTATCTAGAAAAACCATCTTCCCTTCGAAACGTTTATTCCGAGAGAATCCTGAATGGAAACTCGCTGCTCGGTCTGAGCTAACTGGAACAGCATCCAAATGTCTCTCACCAGATCTCTGTCTGTCACCTCTCTGAATGGTCTTCCTCAGTGGGAAGATGAAGATCTACCTGTGGAAGACTTGTTATTGTTCGAGATCTCCTGGGAAGTGGCAAATAAAGGTCTGTAAATACAAAGCCCCCCCTAGCTTAGTCTATGTAAGTTGTACTTGTCTCCTGTAATTTTAAAAATGAAAATGATTTCACCGGGGCTCCTTAATTCAGTGACATTCCAATAGGGAGGGGCTTGGAGAGATGGGAGGGGCGTGGAGAGATGGGCAGGACTGTTGCTATAGTGACAGCAGTCACTCTATTACACTTTATTTGCAGTGTTGAGGAATAAAAAGATCAGATCTGTCGCTTTCCTGACATTACATGATACAGAGCTTATCATCATATGTGGAACAGACCTTTCAATGTTACTTATTCTCTGTACACAACATAAACAGTGTATGTATGATAGATGATTAGAGGAGGAAAGGTTTATATATAATATCAGGAAGTATTACTTTACTGAGAGGGTAGTGGATGTATGGAATAGCCTTCCAGTAGAAGTGGTAGAGGTTAATACAGTGAAGGAGTTTAAGCATGCGTGGGATAAAGGCTATCCTAGATATAAGATAAGGTCAGGGACTAATGAAAGTATTACATTACTGAGAGGGTAGTGGGTGTATGGAATAGTCTTCCAGTAGAAGTGGTAGAGGTAAATACAGTGATGGAGTTTAAGCATGCATGGGATAGGTATAAGGCTATCCTAGATATAAGATAAGGTCAGGGACTAATGAAAGTATTACTGTACTGAGAGGGTAGTGGGTGTATGGAATAGTCTTCCAGTAGAAGTGGTAGAGGTTAATACAGTGATGGAGTTTAAGCATGCATGGGATAGGTATAAGGCTATCCCAGATATAAGATAAGGTCAGGGACTAATGAAAGTATTACATTACTGAGAGGGTAGTGGATGTATGGAAAAGTCTTCCAGTAGAAGTGGTAGAGGTTAATACAGTGAAGGAGTTTAAGCATGCGTGGGATAGGTATAAGGCTATCCTAGATATACGATAAGGCCAGGGACTAATGAAAGTATTACTTTACTGAGAGGGTAGTGGATGTATGGAATAGTCTTCCAGTAGAAGTGGTAGAGGTTAATACAGTGAAGGAGTTTAAGCATGCATGGGATAGGTATAAGGCTATCCTAGATATAAGATAAGGTCAGGGACTAATGAAAGTATTACTTTACTGAGAGGGTAGTGGATCTATGGAATAGTCTTCCAGTAGAAGTGGTAGAGGTTAATGCAGTGAAGGAGTTTAAGCATGCATGGGAAAGGTATAAGGCTATCCTAGATATAAGATAAGGTCAGGGACTAATGAAAGTATTACTGTACTGAGAGGGTAGTGGGTGTATGGAATAGTCTTCCAGTAGAAGTGGTAGAGGTTAATACAGTGATGGAGTTTAAGCATGCATGGGATAGGTATAAGGCTATCCCAGATATAAGATAAGGTCAGGGACTAATGAAAGTATTACATTACTGAGAGGGTAGTGGATGTATGGAAAAGTCTTCCAGTAGAAGTGGTAGAGGTTAATACAGTGAAGGAGTTTAAGCATGCGTGGGATAGGTATAAGGCTATCCTAGATATACGATAAGGCCAGGGACTAATGAAAGTATTACTTTACTGAGAGGGTAGTGGATGTATGGAATAGTCTTCCAGTAGAAGTGGTAGAGGTTAATACAGTGAAGGAGTTTAAGCATGCATGGGATAGGTATAAGGCTATCCTAGATATAAGATAAGGTCAGGGACTAATGAAAGTATTACTTTACTGAGAGGGTAGTGGATCTATGGAATAGTCTTCCAGTAGAAGTGGTAGAGGTTAATGCAGTGAAGGAGTTTAAGCATGCATGGGAAAGGTATAAGGCTATCCTAGATATAAGATAAGGCCAGGGACTAATGAAAGTATTACTTTACTGAGAGGGTAGTGGATGTATGGAATAGTCTTTCAGTAGAAGTATATGAGGTTAATACAGTGAAGGAGTTTAAGCATGCGTGGGATAGGTATAAGGCTATCCTAGATATAAGATAAGGCCAGGGACTAATGAAAGTATTACTTTACAGAGAGGGTAGTGGATGTAAGGAATAGTCTTCCAGTAGAAGTGGTAGATTTTGATACAGTGAAGGAGTTTAAGCATGCATGGGATAGGTAGAAGACTATCCTAGATATAAGATAAGACCAGGGACTAATGAAAGTATTACATTACTGAGAGGGTAGTGGATCTATGGAATAGTCTTCCAGTAGAAGTGGTAGAGGTTAATGCAGTGAAGGAGTTTAAGCATGCATGGGAAAGGTATAAGGCTATCCTAGATATAAGATAAGGCCAGGGACTAATGAAAGTATTACTTTACTGAGAGGGTAGTGGATGTATGGAATAGTCTTTCAGTAGAAGTATATGAGGTTAATACAGTGAAGGAGTTTAAGCATGCGTGGGATAGGTATAAGGCTATCCTAGATATAAGATAAGGCCAGGGACTAATGAAAGTATTACTTTACAGAGAGGGTAGTGGATGTAAGGAATAGTCTTCCAGTAGAAGTGGTAGATTTTGATACAGTGAAGGAGTTTAAGCATGCATGGGATAGGTATAAGACTATCCTAGATATAAGATAAGACCAGGGACTAATGAAAGTATTACATTACTGAGAGGGTAGTGGATGCATGGAATAGTCTTCCAGTAGAAGTGGTAGAGGTTAATACAGTGAAGGAGTTTAACCATGCGTGGGATAGGTATAAGGCTATCCTAGATATAAGATAAGGCCAGGGACTAATGAAAGTATTACTTTACTGAGAGGGTAGTGGGTGTATGGAATAGTCTTCCAGTAGAAGTGGTAGAGGTTAATACAGTGAAGGAGTTTAAGCATGCATGGGATAGGTATAAGGACATCCTAGATATAAGATAAGGCCAGGGACTAATGAAAGTATTACATTACTGAGAGGGTAGTGGATGTATGGAATAGTCTTCCAGTAGAAGTGGTAGAAGTTAATACAGTGAAGGAGTTTAAGCATGCATGGGATAGGTATAAGGCTATCCTAGATATAAGATAAGGCCAGGGACTAATGAAAGTATTACATTAATGAGAGGGTAGTGGATGCATGGAATAGTCTTCCAGTAGAAGTGGTAGAGGTTAATACAGTGAAGGAGTTTAAGCATGCATGGGATAGGTATAAGGCTATCCTAGATAAAGGATAATTCCAGGGACTAATGAAAGTATTACTTTACTGAGAGGGTAGTGGATGCATGGAATTAGGGTTGCCACTTGGCCGGTATTTTACCGGCAGGCCGGTAAAAAAATTGGCATCAGGCCAATGTTAACTCTATGGAGACAGTACCATTGGCGGTATTTTTTTGAAGAAAAGGAGGTAACCCTACATGGAATAGTCTTCCACATTCTATGTAAAATACATATATATATATATATATAAGAAGCAGATATTTTGTAGTGTATAGTTTAATGCAGAGGTATTTCCTATATGATAATGTTTATATAAAGAGTTTACCAGTCATGACCCTTCCACCTTTATCAGTTGACCCTGATGTGCATTAGACAAATAGGTATCAAAGTCGGTATCTGTAGTTAATGGATGACTGATCTGTTTACAGAAGCCTGGTAAATCCAGCTATTTGCCCAGGATGGAGAGACAAAGTACAGTGAGGGGGTCACCCGGGGGAGAGGTGACTGGGGACAGGGATCAACCTCTGTGTGTGAGCAGGGAGTAGTGTTGCCAAAAATTTGCTTTGAGGCCAGTGTTAAGCCCCTAAATGCAATCGCCTGGCACCCGGGGTGGTTTGTGGAATGGTGGCAGATATAGCTGGAAGCCAATTACCGATGCAAACAAGCCCTGTACCAGTAGTAGTTCCATTAGCCACTGAGTTCTAAGAGTGCTATAAGTAATTTAAACCACTAGATGGCAGCCTGCCACTAATTTATGGCAGGCTGTGTATTAATGTCCAGGACTCTCCCATACTAGAGAATAAAAGGTTCCGGTACTCTCCTATACTAGAGAATAAAAGGTTCCGGTACTCTCCTATACTAGAGAATAAAAGGTTCCGGAGCTCTCCCATACTAGAGAATAAAAGGTGCCGGTACTCTCCTATACTAGAGAATAAAAGGTTCCGGTACTCTCCTATACTAGAGAATAAAAGGTTCCAGTACTCTCCTATACTAGAGAATAAAAGGTTGCGGTACTCTCCTATACTAGAGAATAAAAGGTTCCAGTACTCTCCTATACTAGAGAATAAAAGGTTCCCGTACTCTCCTATACTAGAGAATAAAAGGTTCCAGTACTCTCCTATACTAGAGAATAAAAGGTTCCCGTACTCTCCTATACTAGGGAATAAAAGGTTCCGGTACTCTCCTATACTAGAGAATAAAAGGTTCCCGTACTCTCCTATACTAGAGAATAAAAGGTTCCAGTACTCTCCTATACTAGAGAATAAAAGGTTCCCGTACTCTCCTATACTAGGGAATAAAAGGTTCTGGTACTCTCCTATACTAGAGAATAAAAGGTTCCGGTACTCTCCTGTACTAGGGAATAAAAGGTTCCTGTACTCTCCTATACTAGAGAATAAAAGGTTCCAGTACTCTCCTATACTAGAGAATAAAAGGTTCCCGTACTCTCCTATACTAGAGAATAAAAGGTTCCCGTACTCTCCTATACTAGAGAATAAAAGGTTCTGGTACTCTCCTATACTAGAGAATAAAAGGTTCCGGTACTCTCCTATACTGGGGAATAAAGGGTTCCGGTACTCTCCTATACTAGAGAATAAAAGGTTCCGGTACTCTCCTATACTAGAAAATAAAAGGTCCCGGTACTCTCCTATACTAGAGAATAAAAGGTTCCCGTACTCTCCTATACTGGGGAATAAAAGGTTCCGGTACTCTCCTATACTAGGGAATAAAAGGTTACGGTACTCTCCTATACTGGGGAATAAAGGGTTCCGGTACTCTCCTATACTAGAGAATAAAAGGTTCCGGTACTCTCCTATACTAGAGAATAAAAGGTCCCGGTACTCTCCTATTCTAGAGAATAAAAGGTTCCGGTACTCTCCCATACTAGAGAATAAAAGGTTCCAGTACTCTCCTATACTAGAGAATAAAAGGTTCCCGTACTCTCATATACTAGAGAATAAAAGGTTCCCGTACTCTCCTATACTAGAGAATAAAAGGTTCTGGTACTCTCCTATACTAGAGAATAAAAGGTTCCGGTACTCTCCTATACTAGGGAATAAAAGGTTCCAGTACTCTCCTATACTAGAGAATAAAAGGTTCCCGTACTCTCCTATACTAGAGAATAAAAGGTTCCCGTACTCTCCTATACTAGAGAATAAAAGGTTCTGGTACTCTCCTATACTAGAGAATAAAAGGTTCCGGTACTCTCCTATACTGGGGAATAAAGGGTTCCGGTACTCTCCTATACTAGGGAATAAAAGGTTCCAGTACTCTCCTATACTAGGGAATAAAAGGTTCCGGTACTCTCCTATACTAGGGAATAAAAGGTTCCAGTACTCTCCTATACTAGAGAATAAAAGGTTCGGTACTCTCCTATACTAGAGAATAAAAGATTCCGGTACTCTCCTATACTAGAGAATAAAAGGTTCCCGTACTCTCCTATACTAGAGAATAAAAGGTTCCCGTACTCTCCTATACTAGAGAATAAAAGGTTCTGGTACTCTCCTATACTAGAGAATAAAAGGTTCCGGTACTCTCCTATACTGGGGAATAAAGGGTTCCGGTACTCTCCTATACTAGAGAATAAAAGGTTCCGGTACTCTCCTCTACTAGAAAATAAAAGGTCCCGGTACTCTCCTATACTAGAGAATAAAAGGTTCCCGTACTCTCCTATACTGGGGAATAAAAGGTTCCGGTACTCTCCTATACTAGGGAATAAAAGGTTACGGTACTCTCCTATACTGGGGAATAAAGGGTTCCGGTACTCTCCTATACTAGAGAATAAAAGGTTCCGGTACTCTCCTATACTAGAGAATAAAAGGTCCCGGTACTCTCCTATTCTAGAGAATAAAAGGTTCCGGTACTCTCCCATACTAGAGAATAAAAGGTTCCGGTACTCTCCTATACTAGGGAATAAAAGGTTCCGGTACTCTTCTATACCAGAGAATAAAAGGTTCCGGTACTCTCCTATACTAGGGAATAAAAGGTTCCCGTACTCTCCTATACTGGGGAATAAAAGGTTCCGGTACTCTCTTATACTAGGGAATAAAAGGTTCCGGTACTCTCCTGTACTAGGGAATAAAAGGTTCCCGTACTCTCCTATACTGGGGAATAAAAGGTTCCGGTACTCTCCTATACTAGAGAATAAAAGGTTCCCGTACTCTCCTATACTGGGGAATAAAAGGTTCCGGTACTCTCCTATACTAGGGAATAAAAGGTTCCGGTACTCTCCTATACTAGAGAATAAAAGGTTCCGGTACTCTCCTATACTAGAGAATAAAAGGTTCCGGTACTCTCCTATACTAGGGAATAAAAGGTTCCCGTACTCTCCTATACTGGGGAATAAAAGGTTCCGGTACTCTCCTATACTAGGGAATAAAAGGTTCCGGTACTCTCCTATACTAGAGAATAAAAGGTTCCCGTACTCTCCTATACTAGAGAATAAAAGGTTCCGGTACTCTCCTATACTAGAGAATAAAAGGTTCCCGTACTCTCCTATACTAGAGAATAAAAGTTTCCGGTACTCTCCTATACTGGGGAATAAAAGGTTCCGGTACTCTCCTATACTAGGGAATAAAAGGTTTCGGTACTCTCCTATACTAGGGAATAAAAGGTTCAGGTACTCTCCTATACTAGAGAATAAAAGGTTCCCGTACTCTCCTATACTGGGGAATAAAAGGTTCCGGTACTCTCCTATACTAGGGAATAAAAGGTTCCGGTACTCTCCTATACTAGAGAATAAAAGGTTCCCGTACTCTCCTATACTAGAGAATAAAAGGTTCCGGTACTCTCCTATACTAGAGAATAAAAGGTTCCCGTACTCTCCTATACTAGAGAATAAAAGGTTCCGGTACTCTCCTATACTAGGGAATAAAAGGTTCCCGTACTCTCCTATACTGGGGAATAAAAGGTTCCGGTACTCTCCTATACTAGGGAATAAAAGGTTCCGGTACTCTCCTATACTAGGTAATAAAAGGTTCAGGTACTCTCCTATACTAGAGAATAAAAGGTTCCCGTACTCTCCTATACTGGGGAATAAAAGGTTCCGGTACTCTCCTATACTAGGGAATAAAAGGTTCCGGTACTCTCCTATACTAGGGAATAAAAGGTTCCGGTACTCTCCCATACTAGGGAATAAAAGGTTCCGGTACTCTCCTATACTAGAGAATAAAAGGTTCCGGTACTCTCCTATACTAGAGAATAAAAGGTTCCGGTACTCTCCTATACTAGAGAATAAAATGTTCCGGTACTCTCCTATACTAGAGAATAAAAGGTTCCGGTACTCTCCTATACTAGGGAATAAAAGATTCTGGTACTCTCCTATAGTAGAGAATAAAAGGTTCCGGTACTCTCATATACTAGGGAATAAAAGGTTCCAGTACTCTCCTATACTAGAGAATAAAAGGTTCCGGTACTCTCCTATACTAGAGAATAAAAGGTTCCGGTACTCTCCTATACTAGAGAATAAAAGGTTCCGGTACTCTCCTATACAAGGGAATAAAAGGTTCCGGTACTCTCCTATACTAAGGAATAAAAGGTTCCGGTACTCTCCTATACTAGGGAATAAAAGGTTCACGTACTCTCCTATACTGGAGAATAAAAGGTTCCAGTACTCTCCTATACTGGGGAATAAAAGGTTCCGGTACTCTCCTATACTGGGGAATAAAAGGTACCGGTACTCTCCCATACTAGGGAATAAAAGGTTACGATACTCTCCTATACTAGAGAATAAAAGGTTCCGGTACTCTCCTATACTGGGGAATAAAAGGTTCCGGTACTCTCCTATACTAGGGAATAAAAGGTTCCAGTACTCTCCTATACTAGGGAATAAAAGGTTCCGGTACTCTCCTATACTAGAGAATAAAAGGTTCCGGTACTCTCCCATACTAGGGAATAAAAGGTTACGGTACTCTCCTATACTAGGGAATAAAAGGTTCTGGTACTCTCCTATAGTAGAGAATAAAAGGTTCCGGTACTCTCCTATACTGGGGAATAAAAGGTACCGGTACTCTCCCATACTAGGGAATAAAAGGTTCCGGTGCTCTCCCATACTAGAGAATAAAAGGTTCCGGTACTCTCCTATACTAGGGAATAAAAGGTTCCTGTACTCTCCTATACTGGGGAATAAAAGGTACCGGTACTCTCCTATACTGGGGAATAAAAGGTTCCGGTACTCTCGTATACTAGAGAATAAAAGGTTCCGGTACTCTCCTATACTGGGGAATAAAAGGTTCCGGTACTCTCCTATACTGGGGAATAAAAGGTTCCGGTACTCTCCTATACTAGAGAATAAAAGGTTCCGTTACTCTCCTATACTAGGGAATAAAAGGTTCCGGTACTCTCCTATACTGGGGAATAAAAGGTTCCGGTACTCTCCTATACTAGAGAATAAAAGGTTCCGTTACTCTCCTATACTAGGGAATAAAAGGTTCCGTTACTCTCCTATACTAGGGAATAAAAGGTTCCAGTACTCTCCTATACTAGAGAATAAAAGGTTCCGTTACTCTCCTATACTAGGGAATAAAAGGTTCCGTTACTCTCCTATACTGGGGAATAAAAGGTTCCGGTACTCTCCTATACTAGAGAATAAAAGGTTCCGTTACTCTCCTATACTAGGGAATAAAAGGTTCCGGTACTCTCCTATACTGGGGAATAAAAGGTTCCGGTACTCTCCTATACTAGAGAATAAAAGGTTCCGTTACTCTCCTATACTAGGGAATAAAAGGTTCCGTTACTCTCCTATACTAGGGAATAAAAGGTTCCAGTACTCTCCTATACTAGAGAATAAAAGGTTCCGTTACTCTCCTATACTAGGGAATAAAAGGTTCCGTTACTCTCCTATACTAGGGAATAAAAGGTTCCGGTACTCTCCTATACTAGAGAATAAAAGGTTCCGTTACTCTCCTATACTAGGGAATAAAAGGTTCCGTTACTCTCCTATACTAGGGAATAAAAGGTTCCAGTACTCTCCAATACTAGAGAATAAAAGGTTCCGGTACTCTCCTATACTGGGGAATAAAAGGTTCCGGTACTCTCCTATACTAGGGAATAAAAGGTTCCGTTACTCTCCTATACTAGGGAATAAAAGGTTCCGGTACTCTCCTATACTAGAGAATAAAAGGTTCCGGTACTCTCCTATAATGGGGAATAAAAGGTTCCAGTACTCTCCTATACTAGAGAATAAAAGGTTCAGGTACTCTCCTATACTAGAGAATAAAAGGTTCCGGTACTCTCCTATACTAGGGAATAAAAGGTTCCAGTACTCTCCTATACTAGAGAATAAAAGGTTCCGGTACTCTCCTATACTAGAGAATAAAAGGTTCCGGTACTCTCCTATACTAGGGAATAAAAGGTTCCGGTACTCTCCTATACTAGAGAATAAAAGGTTCCGGTACTCTCCTATACTAGAGAATAAAAGGTTCCGGTACTCTCCTATAATGGGGAATAAAAGGTTCCGGTATTCTCCTATACTAGAGAATAAAAGGTTCCGGTACTCTCCTATACTAGAGAATAAAAGGTTCCGGTACTCTCCTATACTAGAGAATAAAAGGTTCCGGTACTCTCCTATACTAGAGAATAAAAGGTTCCGGTACTCTCCTATACTAGAGAATAAAAGGTTCCGGTACTCTCCTATACTAGAGAATAAAAGGTTCCGGTACTCTCCTATACTAGAGAATAAAAGGTTCCGGTACTCTCCTATACTAGGGAATAAAAGGTACCGGTACTCTCCTATACTAGGGAATAAAAGGTTCCAGTACTCTCCTATACTAGAGAATAAAAGGTTCCCGTACTCTCCTATACTAGAGAATAAAAGGTTCCGGTACTCTCCTATACTAGGGAATAAAAGGTTCTTGTACTCTCCTATGCTAGAGAATAAAAGGTACCGGTACTCTCCTGTACTAGGGAATAAAAGGTTCCGGTACTCTCCTATACTAGAGAATTAAAGGTTCCGGTACTCTCCTATACTAGGGAATAAAAGGTACCGGTACTCTCCTATACTAGAGAATAAAAGGTTCCGGTACTCTCCTATACTAGAGAATAAAAGGTTCCGGTACTCTCCTATACTAGAGAATAAAAGGTTCCGGTACTCTCCTATACTGGGGAATAAAAGGTTCCGTTACTCTCCTATACTAGGGAATAAAAGGTTCCGGTACTCTCCTATACTAGAGAATAAAAGGTTCCGGTACTCTCCTATACTGGGGAATAAAAGGTTCCGTTACTCTCCTATACTAGGGAATAAAAGGTTCTGGTACTCTCCTATACTAGGGAATAAAAGGTTCTGGTACTCTCCTATACTAGAGAATAAAAGGTTCCGGTACTCTCCTATACTGGGGAATAAAAGGTTCCGGTACTCTCCTATACTAGAGAATAAAAGGTTCCGGTACTCTCCTATACTGGGGAATAAAAGGTTCCGGTACTCTCCTATACTAGGGAATAAAAGGTTCCAGTACTCTCCTATACTAGGGAATAAAAGGTTCCGGTACTCTCCTATACTAGAGAATAAAAGGTTCCGGTACTCTCCTATACTAGAGAATAAAAGGTTCCAGTACTCTCCTATACTAGAGAATAAAAGGTTCCAGTACTCTCCTATACTAGAGAATAAAAGGTTCCGGTAGTCTCCTATACTAGGGAATAAAAGGTTCCAGTACTCTCCTATACTAGGGAATAAAAGGTTCCGGTACTCTCCTATACTAGAGAATAAAAGGTTCCGGTAGTCTCCTATACTAGAGAATAAAAGGTTCCCGTACTCTCCTATACTAGAGAATAAAAGGTTCCGGTACTCTCCTATACTAGAGAATAAAAGGTTCCAGTACTCTCCTATACTAGAGAATAAAAGGTTCCAGTACTCTCCTATACTAGAGAATAAAAGGTTCCGGTAGTCTCCTATACTAGGGAATAAAAGGTTCCAGTACTCTCCTATACTAGGGAATAAAAGGTTCCGGTACTCTCCTATACTAGAGAATAAAAGGTTCCGGTAGTCTCCTATACTAGAGAATAAAAGGTTCCCGTACTCTCCTATACTAGGGAATAAAAGGTTCCGGTACTCTCCTATACTATAGAATAAAAGGTTCCAGTACTCTCCTATACTAGAGAATAAAAGGTTCCAGTACTCTCCTATACTAGAGAATAAAAGGTTCCGGTAGTCTCCTATACTACGGAATAAAAGGTTCCAGTACTCTCCTATACTAGGGAATAAAAGGTTCTGGTACTCTCCTACACTTGAGAATAAAAGGTTCCAGTACTCTCCTATACTAGAGAATAAAAGGTTCCAGTACTCTCCTATACTAGAGAATAAAAGGTTCCAGTACTCTCCTATACTAGAGAATAAAAGGTTCCGGTAGTCTCCTATACTAGGGAATAAAAGGTTCCAGTACTCTCCTATACTAGAGAATAAAAGGTTCCGGTAGTCTCCTATACTAGAGAATAAAAGGTTCCCGTACTCTCCTATACTAGGGAATAAAAGGTTCCGGTACTCTCCTATACTATAGAATAAAAGGTTCTGGTACTCTCCAATACTAGAGAATAAAAGGTTCCTGTACTCTCCTATACTAGGGAATAAAAGGTTCTGTTACTCTCCTGTACTAGAGAATAAAAGGTTCCGGTACTCTCCTATACTAGAGAATAAAAGGTTCCGGTACTCTCCTATACTAGAGAATAAAAGGTTCTGGTACTCTCCTGTACTAGAGAATAAAAGGTTCCGGTACTTTCCTATACTAGGGAATAAAAGGTTCCGGTACTCTCCTATACTAGGGAATAAAAGGTTCTGGTACTCTCCTATACTAGGGAATAAAAGGTTCTGGTACTCTCCCATACTAGAGAATAAAAGGTTCCTGTACTCTCCTATACTAGGGAATAAAAGGTTCTGGTACTCTCCTGTACTAGAGAATAAAAGGTTCCTGTACTCTCCTATACTAGGGAATAAAAGGTTCTGGTACTCTCCTGTACTAGAGAATAAAAGGTTCCGGTACTCTCCTATACTAGGGAATAAAAGGTTCCGGTACTCTCCTATACTAGGGAATAAAAGGTTCTGGTACTCTCCTATACTAGGGAATAAAAGGTTCCAGTACTCTCCTATACTAGAGAATAAAAGGTTCCGGTACTCTCCTGTATTAGAGAATAAAAGGTTCTGGTACTCTCCTATACTAGAGAATAAAAGGTTCTGGTACTCTCCTATACTAGGGAATAAAAGGTTCCGGTACTCTCCCATACTAGAGAATAAAAGGTTCCGGTACTCTCCTATACTAGAGAATAAAAGGTTCCGGTACTCTCCTATACTAGAGAATAAAAGGTTCCGGTACTCTCCTATACTAGGGAATAAAAGGTACCGGTACTCTCCTATACTAGGGAATAAAAGGTTCCGGTACTCTCCTATACTAGAGAATAAAAGGTTCCGGTACTCTCCTATACTAGAGAATAAAAGGTTCCGGTACTCTCCTATACTAGAGAATAAAAGGTTCCGGTACTCTCCTATACTAGGGAATAAAAGGTTCCGGTACTCTCCTATACTAGGGAATAAAAGGTTCTGGTACTCTCCTATACTAGGGAATAAAAGGTTCCGTTACTCTCCTATACTAGGGAATAAAAGGTTCCGGTACTCTCCTATACTAGGGAATAAAAGGTTCCGTTACTCTCCTATACTAGGGAATAAAAGGTTCCGTTACTCTCCTATACTAGGGAATAAAAGGTTCCAGTACTCTCCTATACTAGGGAATAAAAGGTTCCGGTACTCTCCTATACTAGGGAATAAAAGGTTCCGGTACTCTCCTATACTAGAGAATAAAAGGTTCCGTTACTCTCCTATACTAGGGAATAAAAGGTTCCAGTACTCTCTTATACTAGGGAATAAAAGGTTCCTGTACTCTCCTATACTAGGGAATAAAAGGTTCCGTTACTCTCCTATACTAGAGAATAAAAGGTTCCGGTACTCTCCTATACTAGAGAATAAAAGGTTCCGGTACTCTCCTATACTAGAGAATAAAAGGTTCCGGTACTCTCCTATACTAGAGAATAAAAGGTTCCGGTACTCTCCTATACTGGGGAATAAAAGGTTCCGTTACTCTCCTATACTAGGGAATAAAAGGTTCTGGTACTCTCCTATACTAGGGAATAAAAGGTTCTGGTACTCTCCTATACTAGAGAATAAAAGGTTCCGGTACTCTCCTATACTGGGGAATAAAAGGTTCCGGTACTCTCCTATACTAGAGAATAAAAGGTTCCGGTACTCTCCTATACTGGGGAATAAAAGGTTCCGGTACTCTCCTATACTAGGGAATAAAAGGTTCCAGTACTCTCCTATACTAGGGAATAAAAGGTTCCGGTACTCTCCTATACTAGAGAATAAAAGGTTCCGGTACTCTCCTATTCTAGAGAATAAAAGGTTCCAGTACTCTCCTATACTAGAGAATAAAAGGTTCCAGTACTCTCCTATACTAGAGAATAAAAGGTTCCGGTAGTCTCCTATACTAGGGAATAAAAGGTTCCAGTACTCTCCTATACTAGGGAATAAAAGGTTCCGGTACTCTCCTATACTAGAGAATAAAAGGTTCCGGTAGTCTCCTATACTAGAGAATAAAAGGTTCCCGTACTCTCCTATACTAGAGAATAAAAGGTTCCGGTACTCTCCTATACTAGAGAATAAAAGGTTCCAGTACTCTCCTATACTAGAGAATAAAAGGTTCCAGTACTCTCCTATACTAGAGAATAAAAGGTTCCGGTAGTCTCCTATACTAGGGAATAAAAGGTTCCAGTACTCTCCTATACTAGGGAATAAAAGGTTCCGGTACTCTCCTATACTAGAGAATAAAAGGTTCCGGTAGTCTCCTATACTAGAGAATAAAAGGTTCCCGTACTCTCCTATACTAGGGAATAAAAGGTTCCGGTACTCTCCTATACTATAGAATAAAAGGTTCCAGTACTCTCCTATACTAGAGAATAAAAGGTTCCAGTACTCTCCTATACTAGAGAATAAAAGGTTCTGGTAGTCTCCTATACTAGGGAATAAAAGGTTCCAGTACTCTCCTATACTAGGGAATAAAAGGTTCTGGTACTCTCCTACACTAGAGAATAAAAGGTTCCAGTACTCTCCTATACTAGAGAATAAAAGGTTCCAGTACTCTCCTATACTAGAGAATAAAAGGTTCCAGTACTCTCCTATACTAGAGAATAAAAGGTTCCGGTAGTCTCCTATACTAGGGAATAAAAGGTTCCAGTACTCTCCTATACTAGAGAATAAAAGGTTCCGGTAGTCTCCTATACTAGAGAATAAAAGGTTCCCGTACTCTCCTATACTAGGGAATAAAAGGTTCCGGTACTCTCCTATACTATAGAATAAAAGGTTCTGGTACTCTCCAATACTAGAGAATAAAAGGTTCCTGTACTCTCCTATACTAGGGAATAAAAGGTTCTGGTACTCTCCTGTACTAGAGAATAAAAGGTTCCGGTACTCTCCTATACTAGAGAATAAAAGGTTCCGGTACTCTCCTATACTAGAGAATAAAAGGTTCTGGTACTCTCCTGTACTAGAGAATAAAAGGTTCCGGTACTTTCCTATACTAGGGAATAAAAGGTTCCGGTACTCTCCTATACTAGGGAATAAAAGGTTCTGGTACTCTCCTATACTAGGGAATAAAAGGTTCTGGTACTCTCCCATACTAGAGAATAAAAGGTTCCTGTACTCTCCTATACTAGGGAATAAAAGGTTCTGGTACTCTCCTGTACTAGAGAATAAAAGGTTCCTGTACTCTCCTATACTAGGGAATAAAAGGTTCTGGTACTCTCCTGTACTAGAGAATAAAAGGTTCCGGTACTCTCCTATACTAGGGAATAAAAGGTTCCGGTACTCTCCTATACTAGGGAATAAAAGGTTCTGGTACTCTCCTATACTAGGGAATAAAAGGTTCCAGTACTCTCCTATACTAGAGAATAAAAGGTTCCGGTACTCTCCTGTATTAGAGAATAAAAGGTTCTGGTACTCTCCTATACTAGAGAATAAAAGGTTCTGGTACTCTCCTATACTAGGGAATAAAAGGTTCCGGTACTCTCCCATACTAGAGAATAAAAGGTTCCGGTACTCTCCTATACTAGAGAATAAAAGGTTCCGGTACTCTCCTATACTAGAGAATAAAAGGTTCCGGTACTCTCCTATACTAGGGAATAAAAGGTACCGGTACTCTCCTATACTAGGGAATAAAAGGTTCCGGTACTCTCCTATACTAGAGAATAAAAGGTTCCGGTACTCTCCTATACTAGAGAATAAAAGGTTCCGGTACTCTCCTATACTAGAGAATAAAAGTTTCCGGTACTCTCCTATACTAGGGAATAAAAGGTTCCGGTACTCTCCTATACTAGGGAATAAAAGGTTCTGGTACTCTCCTATACTAGGGAATAAAAGGTTCCGTTACTCTCCTATACTAGGGAATAAAAGGTTCCGGTACTCTCCTATACTAGGGAATAAAAGGTTCCTGTACTCTCCTATACTAGGGAATAAAAGGTTCCGTTACTCTCCTATACTAGGGAATAAAAGGTTCCAGTACTCTCCTATACTAGGGAATAAAAGGTTCCGGTACTCTCCTATACTAGAGAATAAAAGGTTCTGGTACTCTCCTATACTAGGGAATAAAAGGTTCCGGTACTCTCCTATACTAGGGAATAAAAGGTTCCAGTACTCTCCTATACTAGAGAATAAAAGGTTACGGTACTCTCCTATACTAGAGAATAAAAGGTTCCGGTACTCTCCTATACTAGAGAATAAAAGGTTCCGGTACTCTCCTATACTAGGGAATAAAAGGTTCCGGTACTCTCCTATGCTAGAGAATAAAAGGTTCCAGTACTCTCCAATACTAGAGAATAAAAGGTTCCGGTACTCTCCTATACTAGAGAATAAAAGGTTCCGGTACTCTCCTATACTAGGGAATAAAAGGTTCCGGTACTCTCCTATGCTAGAGAATAAAAGGTTCCAGTACTCTCCAATACTAGAGAATAAAAGGTTCCGGTACTCTCCTATACTAGAGAATAAAAGGTTCCCGTACTCTCCTATACTAGAGAATAAAAGGTTCCGGTACTCTCCTATACTAGAGAATATAAGGTTCCGGTACTCTCCTATACTAGAGAATAAAAGGTTCCAGTACTCTCCAATACTAGAGAATAAAAGGTCCCGGTACTCTCCTATACTAGAGAATAAAAGGTTCCAGTACTCTCCTATACTAGGGAATAAAAGGTTCCGGTGCTCTCCTATACTAGGGAATAAAAGGTTCCAGTACTCTCCTATACTAGAGAATAAAAGGTCCCGGTACTCTCCTATACTAGAGAATAAAAGGTTCCAGTACTCTCCTATACTAGGGAATAAAAGGTTCCGGTGCTCTCCTATACTAGGGAATAAAAGGTTCCAGTACTCTCCAATACTAGAGAATAAAAGGTTCCGGTACTCTCCTATGCTAGAGAATAAAAGGTTCCAGTACTCTCCTATACTAGGGAATAAAAGGTTCCGGTGCTCTCCTATACTAGGGAATAAAAGGTTCCAGTACTCTCCTATACTAGAGAATAAAAGGTTCCGGTACTCTCCTATACTAGAGAATAAAAGGTTCCAGTACTCTCCAATACTAGAGAATAAAAGGTCCCGGTACTCTCCTATACTAGAGAATAAAAGGTTCCAGTACTCTCCAATACTAGAGAATAAAAGGTCCCGGTACTCTCCTATACTAGAGAATAAAAGGTTCCAGTACTCTCCTATACTAGGGAATAAAAGGTTCCGGTGCTCTCCTATACTAGGGAATAAAAGGTTCCAGTACTCTCCTATACTAGAGAATAAAAGGTTCCGGTACTCTCCTATACTAGAGAATAAAAGGTTCCAGTACTCTCCTATACTAGAGAATAAAAGGTTCCGGTACTCTCCCATACTAGAGAATAAAGGATCCGGTACTCTCCTATACTAGAGAATAAAAGGTTCCGGTACTCTCCTATACTAGAGAATAAAAGGTTCCGGTACTCTCCTATACTAGAGAATAAAAGGTTCCAGTACTCTCCTATACTAGAGAATAAAAGGTTCCGGTACTCTCCTATACTAGAGAATAAAAGGTTCCAGTACTCTCCTATACTAGAGAATAAAAGGTTCCGGTACTCTCCTATACTAGAGAATAAAAGGTTCCGGTACTCTCCTATACTAGAGAATAAAAGGTTCCGGTACTCTCCTATACTAGAGAATAAAAGGTTCCGGTACTCTCCTATACTAGGGAATAAAAGGTTCCGGTACTCTCCTATACTAGAGAATAAAAGGTTCCGGTACTCTCCTATACTAGAGAATAAAAGGTTCCAGTACTCTCCTATACTAGAGAATAAAAGGTTCCGGTACTCTCCTATACTAGAGAATAAAAGGTTCCGGTACTCTCCTATACTAGAGAATAAAAGGTTCCGGTACTCTCCTATACTAGGGAATAAAAGGTTCCTGTACTCTCCTATACTAGAGAATAAAAGGTTCTGGTACTCTCCTATACTAGGGAATAAAAGGTTCCAGTACTCTCCTATACTAGAGAATAAAAGGTTCCGGTACTCTCCTATACTAGAGAATAAAAGGTTCCGGTACTCTCCTATACTAGAGAATAAAAGGTTCCGGTACTCTCCTATACTAGAGAATAAAAGGTTCCAGTACTCTCCTATACTAGAGAATAAAAGGTTCCGGTACTCTCCTATACTAGAGAATAAAAGGTTCCGGTACTCTCCTATACTAGAGAATAAAAGGTTCCGGTACTCTCCTATACTAGGGAATAAAAGGTTCCTGTACTCTCCTATACTAGGGAATAAAAGGTTCCCATTCTCTTGCAGTCGGGGGTATCTATACTGTGATCCAGACTAAAGCCAAGATTACCGGAGATGAATGGGGGGAGAATTATTTCATGATTGGTCCATATTACGAGCAGAATGTGAAAACTCAGGTGGAAATCTGTGACCCTCCAAGTGCTGCGATTTCCAAGGCGATTGATGTCTTACAGGCCAACGGGTGTCAGGTAAGGAATCTTCTCTCCCGGGATCCAGAGCTGCCTATTAACAGATCCTGTTAAAGTCTTTACACAGCGTTATCTCTGATCCCTGCGAGGGATCTGTCATGTACTGAGCTGATTACAGTTATAACACACACATTCGTCTTATAGAATTCCTTTAATTCAGCTAAATATTTAGTGTAATCACTGGCTCCCCTCCAACTTATTGATACCACAACTGTTTGAATTGCATTATGTAATGGCTGGCTGAGTGTCATGGGAAATATAGTGGAGAGTTTGTTTTGCCCATGTAATTATTAGATAACATGCCAGTTATTTGGGATACAGTTGGCCATAAGTTGGCTGAGTGTCATGGGAAATGTAGTCTACGCAGCTCAGTTTTCCAGGGCTGGGGGAGTAGGAGGTGGGGTGGTGGGAACAGATCCCCCCCACATCTCACTGTATGATGTATACACTACGGAATAGGTGCCCTGGTCAAAGGTCAACCTTCGTGCCCCCACAGGTGTATTTCGGCAGGTGGCTCATCGAAGGAAGCCCCTATGTGGTGCTGTTTGATATCGGGTCAGCGGCCTGGAATCTGGACCGATGGAAGGGGGAATTCTGGGAAGCCTGCAGCGTGGGGATCCCTTTCAGCGACCGAGAAGCCAACGATGCCCTAATATTCGGATCACTGACCGCCTGGTTCTTAAAGGAGGTACCACATCCTAACCGCGTCCTCCACCCGTCACTGACATCCTAACCGCATCCTCCACCCGTCACTAACATCCTAACCATGTCCTCCACCCAGCACTGACATCATAACCGCGTCCTCCACCCGTCACTGACATCCTAACCGCATCCTCCACCCAGCACTGACATCATAACCGCGTCCTCCACCCGTCACTGACATCCTAACCGCATCCTCCACCCAGCACTGACATCATAACCGCGTCCTCCACCCGTCACTGACATCCTAACCGCATCCTCCACCCAGCACTGACATCATAACCGCGTCCTCCACCCGTCACTGACATCCTAACCGCGTCCTCCACCCGTCACTGACATCCTAACCGCGTCCTCCACCCGTCACTGACATCCTAACCGTGTCCTCCACCCAGCACTGACATCATAACCGCATCCTCCACCCGTCACTAACATCCTAACCATGTCCTCCACCCGTCACTGACATCCTAACCGCGTCCTCCACCCAGCACTGACATCATAACCGCGTCCTCCACCCGTCACTGACATCCTAACCGTGTCCTCCACCCAGCACTGACATCATAACCGCGTCCTCCACCCGTCTCTAACAGCCTAACCGCGTGCTCCACCCGTCTCTAACAGCCTAACCGCGTGCTCCACCCGTCACTGACATCCAAACCGCATCCTCCACCCGTCACTGACATCCTAACCGAGTCCTCCACCCGTCACTGACATCCTAACCGAGTCCTCCACCCGTCACTGACATCCTAACCGAGTCCTCCACCCGTCACTGACATCCTAACCGAGTCCTCCACCCGTCACTGACATCCTAACCGAGTCCTCCACCCGTCACTGACATCCTAACCGCATCCTCCACCCGTCACTGACATCCTAACCGAGTCCTCCACCCGTCACTGACATCCTAACCGAGTCCTCCACCCGTCACTGACATCCTAACCGAGTCCTCCACCCGTCACTGACATCCTAACAGAGTCCTCCACCCGTCACTGACATCCTAACCGCGTCCTCCACCCGTCACTGACATCCTAACCGCGTCCTCCACCCGTCACTGACATCCTAACCAAGTCCTCCACCCAGCACTGACATCCTAACAGTTTATCTGGATCAGCGGCAGGCCACCTGATTCAATCTATTTGATCTTTAAATCTAGTATTTGGGGGGAAGGTGTCACCAGAACCAACCAGATTATTTGTTGGGCACCGGTGTCCATCCAGCACTGCGGCTCCCCCCACACACAGGGCAGTATTTAGGGGGCGAGGGGACAATTAACTGAATATTAACTCTTTCCTTTCAGCTCTCAGACCACGTCCAGGAGAAACCAAACCTCATTGCCCATTTCCACGAATGGCAGGCAGGCACAGGGTTAATTCTGACGCGTTACCGGAAGCTTCCTGTGGCCACCATCTTTACAACACACGCCACGCTGCTGGGGAGATACCTGTGCGCAGCCAATGTGGACTTTTACAACAAACTGGACCAGGTAAGGAGGGGAACATACAACTCCCAGAACCCTCAGCCATGTGGATCTGAATTACACTTCCCTTTTCCTTTGTGTAATGGGGTTTGTGTGACACAGAGCATGATAGTAACCGAGAGGAGCAGCCATATTAGACCTGCTGAGCCCCAGCGGGAGATATTCTGTGTAGCACTGTATGTACGCAGCGTCCAGAGTACAATAGTAACCGAGAGGAGCAGCCATATTAGACCTGCTGAGCCCCAGCGGGAGATATTCTGTGTAGCACTGTATGTGCGCAGCGTCCAGAGTATGATAGTAACCGAGAGGAGCAGCCATATTAGATCTGCTGAGCCCCAGCGGGAGATATTCTGTGTAGCACTGTATGTGCGCAGCGTCCAGAGCATGATAGTAACCGAGAGGAGCAGCCATATTAGACCTGCTGAGCCCCAGAGGGAGATATTCTGTGTAGCACTGTATGTGCGCAGCGTCCAGAGTACAATAGTAATAGAGAGGAGCAGCCATATTAGACCTGCTGAGCCCCAGCGGGAGATATTCTGTGTAGCACTGTATGTGCGCAGCGTCCAGAGCATGATAGTAACCGAGAGGAGCAGCCATATTAGACCTGCTGAACACCAGCGGGAGATATTCTGTGTAGCACTGTATGTGCGCAGCGTCCAGAGTACAATAGTAATAGAGAGGAGCAGCCATATTAGACCTGCTGAGCCCCAGCGGGAGATATTCTGTGTAGCACTGTATGTGCGCAGCGTCCAGAGCATGATAGTAACCGAGAGGAGCAGCCATATTAGACCTGCTGAGCCCCAGAGGGAGATATTCTGTGTAGCACTGTATGTGCGCAGCGTCCAGAGCATGATAGTAACCGAGAGGAGCAGCCATATTAGATCTGCTGAGCCCCAGCGGGAGATATTCTGTGTAGCACTGTATGTGCGCAGCGTCCAGAGTACAATAGTAACCGAGAGGAGCAGCCATATTAGACCTGCTGAGCCCCAGCGGGAGATATTCTGTGTAGCACTGTATGTGCGCAGCGTCCAGAGCATGATAGTAACCGAGAGGAGCAGCCATATTAGACCTGCTGAGCCCCAGAGGGAGATATTCTGTGTAGCACTGTATGTGCGCAACGTCCAGAGTACAATAGTAATAGAGCGGAGCAGCCATATTAGACCTGCTGAGCCCCAGCGGGAGATATTCTGTGTAGCACTGTATGTGCGCAGCGTCCAGAGCATGATAGTAACCGAGAGGAGCAGCCATATTAGACCTGCTGAGCACCAGCGGGAGATATTCTTTGTAGCACTGTATGTGTGCAGCGTCCAGAGTACAATAGTAATAGAGAGGAGCAGCCATATTAGACCTGCTGAGCCCCAGCGGGAGATATTCTGTGTAGCACTGTATGTGCGAAGTGTCCAGAGCATGATAGTAATAGAGAGGAGCAGCCATATTAGACCTGCTGAGCACCAGCGGGAGATATTCTTTGTAGCACTGTATGTGTGCAGCGTCCAGAGTACAATAGTAATAGAGAGGAGCAGCCATATTAGACCTGCTGAGCCCCAGCGGGAGATATTCTGTGTAGCACTGTATGTGCGAAGTGTCCAGAGCATGATAGTAATAGAGAGGAGAAGACATATTAGACCTGCTGAGCCCCAGCGGGAGATATTCTGTGTAGCACTGTATGTGCGCAGCGTCCAGAGTACAATAGTAATAGAGAGGAGCAGCCATATTAGACCTGCTGACCCCCAGCGGGAGATATTCTGTGTAGCACTGTATGTGCGCAGCGTCCAGAGTACAATAGTAATAGAGAGGAGCAGCCATATTAGGCCTGCTGAGCCCCAGCTGGAGATATTCTATGTAGCACTGTATGTGCGCAGCATCCAGAGTACAATAGTAACCGAGAGGAGCAGCCATATTAGACCTGCTGAGCCCCAGCGGGAGATATTCTGTGTAGCACTGTATGTGCGCAGCGTCCAGAGTATGATAGTAACTGAGAGGAGCAGCCATATTAGACCTGCTGAGCCCCAGCGGGAGATATTCTGTGTAGCACTGTATGTACGCAGCGTCCAGAGTACAATAGTAATAGAGAGGAGCAGCCATATTAGACCTGCTGAGCCCCAGCGGGAGATATTCTGTGTAGCACTGTATGTGCGCAGCGTCCAGAGCATGATAGTAACCGAGAGGAGCAGCCATATTAGACCTGCTGAGCCCCAGCGGGAGATATTCTGTGTAGCACTGTATGTGCGCAGCGTCCAGAGCATGATAGTAACCGAGAGGAGCAGCCATATTAGACCTGCTGAGCCCCAGCGGGAGATATTCTGTGTAGCACTGTATGTGTGCAGCGTCCAGAGTACAATAGTAATAGAGAGGAGCAGCCATATTAGACCTGCTGAGCCCCAGCGGGAGATATTCTATGTAGCACTGTATGTGCGCAGCATCCAGAGTACAATAGTAACCGAGAGGAGCAGCCATATTAGACCTGCTGAGCCCCAGCGGGAGATATTCTGTGTAGCACTGTATGTGCGCAACGTCCAGAGTACAATAGTAATAGAGAGGAGCAGCCATATTAGACCTGCTGAGCCCCAGCAGGAGATATTCTGTGTAGCACTGTATGTGCGCAGCGTCCAGAGCATGATAGTAACCGAGAGGAGCAGCCATATTAGACCTGCTGAGCCCCAGAGGGAGCTATTCTGTGTAGCACTGTATGTGCGCAGCGTCCAGAGCATGATAGTAACCGAGAGGAGCAGCCATATTAGACCTGCTGAGCCCCAGCGGGAGATATTCTGTGTAGCACTGTATGTGCGCAGCGTCCAGAGCATGATGGTAACCGAGAGGAGCAGCCATATTAGACCTGCTGAGCCCCAGCGGGAGATATTCTGTGTAGCACTGTATGTGTGCAGCGTCCAGAGTACAATAGTAATAGAGAGGAGCAGCCATATTAGACCTGCTGAGCCCCAGCGGGAGATATTCTGTGTAGCACTGTATGTGCGCAGCGTCCAGAGTACAATAGTAATAGAGAGGAGCAGCCATATTAGACCTGCTGAGCCCCAGCGGGAGATATTCTGTGTAGCACTGTATGTGCGCAGCGTCCAGAGTATGATAGTAACCGAGAGGAGCAGCCATATTAGATCTGCTGAGCCCCAGCGGGAGATATTCTGTGTAGCACTGTATGTGCGCAGCGTCCAGAGCATGATAGTAACCGAGAGGAGCAGCCATATTAGACCTGCTGAGCCCCAGCAGGAGATATTCTGTGTAGCACTGTATGTGCGCAGCGTCCAGAGTACAATAGTAACCGAGAGGAGCAGCCATATTAGACCTGCTGAGCCCCAGCGGGAGATATTCTGTGTAGCACTGTATGTGCGCAGCGTCCAGAGCATGATAGTAACCGAGAGGAGCAGCCATATTAGACCTGCTGAGCCCCAGCGGGAGATATTCTGTGTAGCACTGTATGTGTGCAGCGTCCAGAGCATGATAGTAATAGAGAGGAGCAGCCATATTAGACCTGCTGACCCCCAGCGGGAGATATTCTGTGTAGCACTGTATGTGCGCAGCGTCCAGAGCATGATAGTAACCGAGAGGAGCAGCCATATTAGACCTGCTGAGCCCCAGAGGGAGATATTCTGTGTAGCACTGTATGTGTGCAGCGTCCAGAGCATGATAGTAACCGAGAGGAGCAGCCATATTAGACCTGCTGAGCCCCAGAGGGAGATATTCTGTGTAGCACTGTATGTGCGCAACGTCCAGAGTACAATAGTAATAGAGCGGAGCAGCCATATTAGACCTGCTGACCCCCAGCTGGAGATATTCTGTGTAGCACTGTATGTGCGCAGCGTCCAGAGTACAATAGTAACCGAGAGGAGCAGCCATATTAGACCTGCTGAGCCCCAGCGGGAGATATTCTGTGTAGCACTGTATGTGCGCAGCGTCCAGGACATGATAGTAACCGAGAGGAGCAGCCATATTAGACCTGCTGAGCCCCAGAGGGAGATATTCTGTGTAGCACTGTATGTGCGCAACGTCCAGAGTACAATAGTAATAGAGCGGAGCAGCCATATTAGACCTGCTGACCCCCAGCGGGACATATTCTGTGTAGCACTGTATGTGCGCAGCGTCCAGAGTACAATAGTAATAGAGAGGAGCAGCCATATTAGACCTGCTGAGCCCCAGCGGGAGATATTCTGTGTAGCACTGTATGTGCGCAGCGTCCAGAGTACAATAGTAACCGAGAGGAGCAGCCATATTAGACCTGCTGAGCCCCAGCGGGAGATATTCTGTGTAGCACTGTATGTGCGCAGCGTCCAGGACATGATAGTAACCGAGAGGAGCAGCCATATTAGACCTGCTGAGCCCCAGAGGGAGATATTCTGTGTAGCACTGTATGTGCGCAACGTCCAGAGTACAATAGTAATAGAGCGGAGCAGCCATATTAGACCTGCTGACCCCCAGCGGGACATATTCTGTGTAGCACTGTATGTGCGCAGCGTCCAGAGTACAATAGTAATAGAGAGGAGCAGCCATATTAGACCTGCTGAGCCCCAGCGGGAGATATTCTGTGTAGCACTGTATGTGCGCAGCGTCCAGAGCATGATAGTAACCGAGAGGAGCAGCCATATTAGACCTGCTGAGCCCCAGAGGGAGATATTCTGTGTAGCACTGTATGTGCGCAGCGTCCAGAGCATGATAGTAACCGAGAGGAGCAGCCATATTAGATCTGCTGAGCCCCAGCGGGAGATATTCTGTGTAGCACTGTATGTGCACAGCGTCCAGAGTACAATAGTAACCGAGAGGAGCAGCCATATTAGACCTGCTGAGCCCCAGCGGGAGATATTCTGTGTAGCACTGTATGTGCGCAGCGTCCAGAGCATGATAGTAACCGAGAGGAGCAGCCATATTAGACCTGCTGAGCCCCAGAGGGAGATATTCTGTGTAGCACTGTATGTGCGCAACGTCCAGAGTACAATAGTAATAGAGCGGAGCAGCCATATTAGACCTGCTGAGCCCCAGCGGGAGATATTCTGTGTAGCACTGTATGTGCGCAGCGTCCAGAGCATGATAGTAACCGAGAGGAGCAGCCATATTAGACCTGCTGAGCCCCAGCGGGAGATATTCTTTGTAGCACTGTATGTGTGCAGCGTCCAGAGTACAATAGTAATAGAGAGGAGCAGCCATATTAGACCTGCTGAGCCCCAGCGGGAGATATTCTGTGTAGCACTGTATGTGCGAAGTGTCCAGAGCATGATAGTAATAGAGAGGAGAAGCCATATTAGACCTGCTGAGCCCCAGCGGGAGATATTCTGTGTAGCACTGTATGTGCGCAGCGTCCAGAGTACAATAGTAATAGAGAGGAGCAGCCATATTAGACCTGCTGACCCCCAGCGGGAGATATTCTGTGTAGCACTGTATGTGCGCAGCGTCCAGAGTACAATAGTAATAGAGAGGAGCAGCCATATTAGACCTGCTGAGCCCCAGCGGGAGATATTCTGTGTAGCACTGTATGTGCGCAGCGTCCAGAGTATGATAGTAACTGAGAGGAGCAGCCATATTAGACCTGCTGAGCCCCAGCGGGAGATATTCTGTGTAGCACTGTATGTACGCAGCGTCCAGAGTACAATAGTAATAGAGAGGAGCAGCCATATTAGACCTGCTGAGCCCCAGCGGGAGATATTCTGTGTAGCACTGTATGTGCGCAGCGTCCAGAGCATGATAGTAACCGAGAGGAGCAGCCATATTAGACCTGCTGAGCCCCAGCGGGAGATATTCTGTGTAGCACTGTATGTGTGCAGCGTCCAGAGTACAATAGTAATAGAGAGGAGCAGCCATATTAGACCTGCTGAGCCCCAGCGGGAGATATTCTATGTAGCACTGTATGTGCGCAGCATCCAGAGTACAATAGTAACCGAGAGGAGCAGCCATATTAGACCTGCTGAGCCCCAGCGGGAGATATTCTGTGTAGCACTGTATGTGCGCAACGTCCAGAGTACAATAGTAATAGAGAGGAGCAGCCATATTAGACCTGCTGAGCCCCAGCAGGAGATATTCTGTGTAGCACTGTATGTGCGCAGCGTCCAGAGCATGATAGTAACCGAGAGGAGCAGCCATATTAGACCTGCTGAGCCCCAGAGGGAGCTATTCTGTGTAGCACTGTATGTGCGCAGCGTCCAGAGCATGATAGTAACCGAGAGGAGCAGCCATATTAGACCTGCTGAGCCCCAGCGGGAGATATTCTGTGTAGCACTGTATGTGCGCAGCGTCCAGAGCATGATGGTAACCGAGAGGAGCAGCCATATTAGACCTGCTGAGCCCCAGCGGGAGATATTCTGTGTAGCACTGTATGTGTGCAGCGTCCAGAGTACAATAGTAATAGAGAGGAGCAGCCATATTAGACCTGCTGAGCCCCAGCGGGAGATATTCTGTGTAGCACTGTATGTGCGCAGCGTCCAGAGTACAATAGTAATAGAGAGGAGCAGCCATATTAGACCTGCTGAGCCCCAGCGGGAGATATTCTGTGTAGCACTGTATGTGCGCAGCGTCCAGAGTATGATAGTAACCGAGAGGAGCAGCCATATTAGATCTGCTGAGCCCCAGCGGGAGATATTCTGTGTAGCACTGTATGTGCGCAGCGTCCAGAGCATGATAGTAACCGAGAGGAGCAGCCATATTAGACCTGCTGAGCCCCAGCAGGAGATATTCTGTGTAGCACTGTATGTGCGCAGCGTCCAGAGTACAATAGTAACCGAGAGGAGCAGCCATATTAGACCTGCTGAGCCCCAGCGGGAGATATTCTGTGTAGCACTGTATGTGCGCAGCGTCCAGAGCATGATAGTAACCGAGAGGAGCAGCCATATTAGACCTGCTGAGCCCCAGCGGGAGATATTCTGTGTAGCACTGTATGTGTGCAGCGTCCAGAGCATGATAGTAATAGAGAGGAGCAGCCATATTAGACCTGCTGACCCCCAGCGGGAGATATTCTGTGTAGCACTGTATGTGCGCAGCGTCCAGAGCATGATAGTAACCGAGAGGAGCAGCCATATTAGACCTGCTGAGCCAAAGAGGGAGATATTCTGTGTAGCACTGTATGTGTGCAGCGTCCAGAGCATGATAGTAACCGAGAGGAGCAGCCATATTAGACCTGCTGAGCCCCAGAGGGAGATATTCTGTGTAGCACTGTATGTGCGCAACGTCCAGAGTACAATAGTAATAGAGCGGAGCAGCCATATTAGACCTGCTGACCCCCAGCGGGAGATATTCTGTGTAGCACTGTATGTGCGCAGCGTCCAGAGTACAATAGTAACCGAGAGGAGCAGCCATATTAGACCTGCTGAGCCCCAGCGGGAGATATTCTGTGTAGCACTGTATGTGCGCAGCGTCCAGGACATGATAGTAACCGAGAGGAGCAGCCATATTAGACCTGCTGAGCCCCAGAGGGAGATATTCTGTGTATCACTGTATGTGCGCAACGTCCAGAGTACAATAGTAATAGAGCGGAGCAGCCATATTAGACCTGCTGACCCCCAGCGGGACATATTCTGTGTAGCACTGTATGTGCGCAGCGTCCAGAGTACAATAGTAATAGAGAGGAGCAGCCATATTAGACCTGCTGAGCCCCAGCGGGAGATATTCTGTGTAGCACTGTATGTGCGCAGCGTCCAGAGCATGATAGTAACCGAGAGGAGCAGCCATATTAGACCTGCTGAGCCCCAGAGGGAGATATTCTGTGTAGCACTGTATGTGCGCAGCGTCCAGAGCATGATAGTAACCGAGAGGAGCAGCCATATTAGATCTGCTGAGCCCCAGCGGGAGATATTCTGTGTAGCACTGTATGTGCACAGCGTCCAGAGTACAATAGTAACCGAGAGGAGCAGCCATATTAGACCTTCTGAGCCCCAGCGGGAGATATTCTGTGTAGCACTGTATGTGCGCAGCGTCCAGAGCATGATAGTAACCGAGAGGAGCAGCCATATTAGACCTGCTGAGCCCCAGAGGGAGATATTCTGTGTAGCACTGTATGTGCGCAACGTCCAGAGTACAATAGTAATAGAGCGGAGCAGCCATATTAGACCTGCTGAGCCCCAGCGGGAGATATTCTGTGTAGCACTGTATGTGCGCAGCGTCCAGAGCATGATAGTAACCGAGAGGAGCAGCCATATTAGACCTGCTGAGCCCCAGCGGGAGATATTCTTTGTAGCACTGTATGTGTGCAGCGTCCAGAGTACAATAGTAATAGAGAGGAGCAGCCATATTAGACCTGCTGAGCCCCAGCGGGAGATATTCTGTGTAGCACTGTATGTGCGAAGTGTCCAGAGCATGATAGTAATAGAGAGGAGAAGCCATATTAGACCTGCTGAGCCCCAGCGGGAGATATTCTGTGTAGCACTGTATGTGCGCAGCGTCCAGAGTACAATAGTAATAGAGAGGAGCAGCCATATTAGACCTGCTGACCCCCAGCGGGAGATATTCTGTGTAGCACTGTATGTGAGCAGCGTCCAGAGTACAATAGTAATAGAGAGGAGCAGCCATATTAGACCTGCTGAGCCCCAGCGGGAGATATTCTGTGTAGCACTGTATGTGCGCAGCGTCCAGAGTATGATAGTAACTGAGAGGAGCAGCCATATTAGACCTGCTGAGCCCCAGCGGGAGATATTCTGTGTAGCACTGTATGTACGCAGCGTCCAGAGTACAATAGTAATAGAGAGGAGCAGCCATATTAGACCTGCTGAGCCCCAGCGGGAGATATTCTGTGTAGCACTGTATGTGCGCAGCGTCCAGAGCATGATAGTAACCGAGAGGAGCAGCCATATTAGACCTGCTGAGTGCCAGCGGGAGATATTCTGTGTAGCACTGTATGTGCGCAGCGTCCAGAGCATGATAGTAACCGAGAGGAGCAGCCATATTAGACCTGCTGAGCCCCAGCGGGAGATATTCTGTGTAGCACTGTATGTGTGCAGCGTCCAGAGTACAATAGTAATAGAGAGGAGCAGCGATATTAGACCTGCTGAGCCCCAGCGGGAGATATTCTGTGTAGCACTGTATGTGCGCAGCGTCCAGAGTACAATAGTAATAGAGAGGAGCAGCCATATTAGACCTGCTGAGCCCCAGCGGGAGATATTCTTTGTAGCACTGTATGTGCGCAGCGTCCAGAGTATGATAGTAACCGAGAGGAGCAGCCATATTAGATCTGCTGAGCCCCAGCGGGAGATATTCTGTGTAGCACTGTATGTGCGCAGCGTCCAGAGCATGATAGTAACCGAGAGGAGCAGCCATATTAGACCTGCTGAGCCCCAGCAGGAGATATTCTGTGTAGCACTGTATGTGCTCAGTGTCCAGAGTACAATAGTAACCGAGAGGAGCAGCCATATTAGACCTGCTGAGCCCCAGCGGGAGATATTCTGTGTAGCACTGTATGTGCGCAGCGTCCAGAGCATGATAGTAACCGAGAGGAGCAGCCATATTAGACCTGCTGAGCCCCAGCGGGAGATATTCTGTGTAGCACTGTATGTGCGCAACGTCCAGAGTACAATAGTAATAGAGAGGAGCAGCCATATAAGACCTGCTGAGCCCCAGCAGGAGATATTCTGTGTAGCACTGTATGTGCGCAGCGTCCAGAGCATGATAGTAACCGAGAGGAGCAGCCATATTAGACCTGCTGAGCCCCAGAGGGAGCTATTCTGTGTAGCACTGTATGTGCGCAGCGTCCAGAGCATGATAGTAACCGAGAGGAGCAGCCATATTAGACCTGCTGAGCCCCAGCGGGAGATATTCTGTGTAGCACTGTATGTGCGCAGCGTCCAGAGCATGATGGTAACCGAGAGGAGCAGCCATATTAGACCTGCTGAGCCCCAGCGGGAGATATTCTGTGTAGCACTGTATATGTGCAGCGTCCAGAGTACAATAGTAATAGAGAGGAGCAGCCATATTAGACCTGCTGAGCCCCAGCGGGAGATATTCTGTGTAGCACTGTATGTGCGCAGCGTCCAGAGTACAATAGTAATAGAGAGGAGCTGCCATATTAGACCTGCTGAGCCCCAGCGGGAGATATTCTGTGTAGCACTGTATGTGCGCAGCGTCCAGAGTATGATAGTAACCGAGAGGAGCAGCCATATTAGATCTGCTGAGCCCCAGCGGGAGATATTCTGTGTAGCACTGTATGTGCGCAGTGTCCAGAGCATGATAGTAACTGAGAGGTGCAGCCATATTAGACCTGCTGAGCCCCAGCAGGAGATATTCTGTGTAGCACTGTATGTGCGCAGCGTCCAGAGTACAATAGTAACCGAGAGGAGCAGCCATATTAGACCTGCTGAGCCCCAGCGGGAGATATTCTGTGTAGCACTGTATGTGCGCAGCGTCCAGAGCATGATAGTAACCGAGAGGAGCAGCCATATTAGACCTGCTGAGCCCCAGCGGGAGATATTCTGTGTAGCACTGTATGTGTGCAGCGTCCAGAGCATGATAGTAATAGAGAGGAGCAGCCATATTAGACCTGCTGACCCCCAGCGGGAGATATTCTGTGTAGCACTGTATGTGCGCAGCGTCCAGAGCATGATAGTAAACGAGAGGAGCAGCCATATTAGACCTGCTGAGCCCCAGAGGGAGATATTCTGTGTAGCACTGTATGTGTGCAGCGTCCAGAGCATGATAGTAACCGAGAGGAGCAGCCATATTAGACCTGCTGAGCCCCAGAGGGAGATATTCTGTGTAGCACTGTATGTGCGCAACGTCCAGAGTACAATAGTAATAGAGCGGAGCAGCCATATTAGACCTGCTGACCCCCAGCGGGAGATATTCTGTGTAGCACTGTATGTGCGCAGCGTCCAGAGTACAATAGTAACCGAGAGGAGCAGCCATATTAGACCTGCTGAGCCCCAGCGGGAGATATTCTGTGTAGCACTGTATGTGCGCAGCGTCCAGGACATGATAGTAACCGAGAGGAGCAGCCATATTAGACCTGCTGAGCCCCAGAGGGAGATATTCTGTGTAGCACTGTATGTGCGCAACGTCCAGAGTACAATAGTAATAGAGCGGAGCAGCCATATTAGACCTGCTGACCCCCAGCGGGAGATATTCTGTGTAGCACTGTATGTGCGCAGCGTCCAGAGTACAATAGTAATAGAGAGGAGCAGCCATATTAGACCTGCTGAACCCCAGCGGGAGATATTCTGTGTAGCACTGTATGTGCGCAGCGTCCAGAGTACAATAGTAATAGAGAGGAGCAGCCATATTAGACCTGCTGAGCCCCAGCGGGAGATATTCTGTGTAGCACTGTATGTGCGCAGCATCCAGAGTACAATAGTAACCGAGAGGAGCAGCCATATTAGACCTGCTGAGCCCCAGCGGGAGATATTCTGTGTAGCACTGTATGTGCGCAGCGTCCAGAGTATGATAGTAACTGAGAGGAGCAGCCATATTAGACCTGCTGAGCCCCAGCGGGAGATATTCTGTGTAGCACTGTATGTACGCAGCGTCCAGAGTACAATAGTAATAGAGAGGAGCAGCCATATTAGACCTGATGAGCCCCAGCGGGAGATATTCTGTGTAGCACTGTATGTGCGCAGCGTCCAGAGCATGATAGTAACCGAGAGGAGCAGCCATATTAGACCTGCTGAGCCCCAGCGGGAGATATTCTGTGTAGCACTGTATGTGCGCAGCGTCCAGAGCATGATAGTAACCGAGAGGAGCAGCCATATTAGACCTGCTGAGCCCCAGCGGGAGATATTCTGTGTAGCACTGTATGTGTGCAGCGTCCAGAGTACAATAGTAATAGAGAGGAGCAGCCATATTAGACCTGCTGAGCCCCAGCAGGAGATATTCTGTGTAGCACTGTATGTGCGCAGCGTCCAGAGTACAATAGTAATAGAGAGGAGCAGCCATATTAGACCTGCTGAACCCCAGCGGGAGATATTCTGTGTAGCACTGTATGTGTGCAGCGTCCAGAGTATGATAGTAACCGAGAGGAGCAGCCATATTAGATCTGCTGAGCCCCAGCGGGAGATATTCTGTGTAGCACTGTATGTGCGCAGCGTCCAGAGCATGATAGTAACCGAGAGGAGCAGCCATATTAGACCTGCTGAGCCCCAGCAGGAGATATTCTGTGTAGCACTGTATGTGCGCAGCGTCCAGAGTACAATAGTAACCGAGAGGAGCAGCCATATTAGACCTGCTGAGCCCCAGCGGGAGATATTCTGTGTAGCACTGTATGTGCGCAGCGTCCAGAGCATGATAGTAACCGAGAGGAGCAGCCATATTAGACCTGCTGAGCCCCAGCGGGAGATATTCTGTGTAGCACTGTATGTGCGCAGCGTCCAGAGCATGATAGTAACCGAGAGGAGCAGCCATATTAGACCTGCTGAGCCCCAGCGGGAGATATTCTGTGTAGCACTGTATGTGCGCAGCGTCCAGAGCATGATAGTAACCGAGAGGAGCAGCCATATTAGACCTGCTGAGCCCCAGAGGGAGCTATTCTGTGTAGCACTGTATGTGCGCAGCGTCCAGAGCATGATAGTAACCGAGAGGAGCAGCCATATTAGACCTGCTGAGCCCCAGCGGGAGATATTCTGTGTAGCACTGTATGTGCGCAGCGTCCAGAGCATGATAGTAACCGAGAGGAGCAGCCATATTAGACCTGCTGAGCCCCAGGGGGAGATATTCTGTGTAGCACTGTATGTGTGCAGCGTACAGAGTACAATAGTAATAGAGAGGAGCAGCCATATTAGACCTGCTGAGCCCCAGCGGGAGATATTCTGTGTATCACTGTATGTGCGCAGCGTCCAGAGTACAATAATAATAGAGAGGAGCTGCCATATTAGACCTGCTGAGCCCCAGCGGGAGATATTCTGTGTAGCACTGTATGTGCGCAGCGTCCAGAGTATGATAGTAACCGAGAGGAGCAGCCATATTAGATCTGCTGAGCCCCAGCGGGAGATATTCTGTGTAGCACTGTATGTGCGCAGCGTCCAGAGCATGATAGTAACCGAGAGGAGCAGCCATATTAGACCTGCTGAGCCCCAGCAGGAGATATTCTGTGTAGCACTGTATGTGCGCAGCGTCCAGAGTACAATAGTAACCGAGAGGAGCAGCCATATTAGACCTGCTGAGCCCCAGCGGAGATATTCTGTGTAGCACTGTATGTGCGCAGCGTCCAGAGCATGATAGTAATAGAGAGGAGCAGCCATATTAGACCTGCTGAGCCCCAGCGGGAGATATTCTGTGTAGCACTGTATGTGTGCAGCGTCCAGAGCATGATAGTAATAGAGAGGAGCAGCCATATTAGACCTGCTGACCCCCAGCGGGAGATATTCTGTGTAGCACTGTATGTGCGCAGCGTCCAGAGCATGATAGTAACCGAGAGGAGCAGCCATATTAGACCTGCTGAGCCCCAGAGGGAGATATTCTGTGTAGCACTGTATGTGTGCAGCGTCCAGAGCATGATAGTAACCGAGAGGAGCAGCCATATTAGACCTGCTGAGCCCCAGAGGGAGATATTCTGTGTAGCACTGTATGTGCGCAACGTCCAGAGTACAATAGTAATAGAGCGGAGCAGCCATATTAGACCTGCTGACCCCCAGCGGGAGATATTCTGTGTAGCACTGTATGTGCGCAGCGTCCAGAGTACAATAGTAACCGAGAGGAGCAGCCATATTAGACCTGCTGAGCCCCAGCGGGAGATATTCTGTGTAGCACTGTATGTGCGAAGTGTCCAGAGCATGATAGTAATAGAGAGGAGAAGCCATATTAGACCTGCTGAGCCCCAGCTGGAGATATTCAGTGTAGCACTGTATGTGCGCAGCGTCCAGAGTACAATAGTAACCGAGAGGAGCAGCCATAATAGACCTGCTGAGCCCCAGCGGAGATATTCTGTGTAGCACTGGATGTGCGCAGCGTCCAGAGCATGATAGTAATAGAGAGGAGCAGCCATATTAGACCTGCTGAGCCCCAGCGGGAGATATTCTGTGTAGCACTGTATGTGCGCAGCGTCCAGAGCATGATAGTAACCGTGAGGAGCAGCCATATTAGACCTGCTGAGCCCCAGCGGGAGATATTCTGTGTAGCACTGTATGTGCGCAGCGTCCAGAGCATGATAGTAACTGAGAGGAGCAGCCATATTAGACCTGCTGAGCCCCAGCGGGAGATATTCTGTGTAGCACTGTATGTGCGCAGCGTCCAGAGTACAATAGTAACCGAGAGGAGCAGCCATATTAGACCTGCTGAGCCCCAGCGGGAGATATTCTGTGTAGCACTGTATGTGCGCAGCGTCCAGAGCATGATAGTAACCGAGAGGAGCAGCCATATTAGACCTGCTGAGCACCAGCGGGAGATATTCTGTGTAGCACTGTATGTGCGCAGCGTCCAGAGTACAATAGTAATAGAGAGGAGCAGCCATATTAGACCTGCTGAGCCCCAGCGGGAGATATTCTGTGTAGCACTGTATGTGCGCAGCGTCCACAGCATGATAGTAACTGAGAGGAGCAGCCATATTAGACCTGCTGAGCACCAGCGGGAGATATTCTGTGTAGCACTGTATGTGCGCAGCGTCCAGAGTACAATAGTAATAGAGAGGAGCAGCCATATTAGATCTGCTGAGCCCCAGCGGGAGATATTCTGTGTAGCACTGTATGTGCGCAGCGTCCAGAGCATGATAGTAACTGAGAGGAGCAGCCATATTAGACCTGCTGAGCCCCAGCGGGAGATATTCTGTGTAGCACTGTATGTGCGCAGCGTCCAGAGCATGATAGTAACTGAGAGGAGCAGCCATATTAGATCTGCTGAGCCCCAGCGGGAGATATTCTGTGTAGCACTGTATGTGCGCAGCGTCCAGAGTACAATATTAATAGAGAGGAGCTGCCATATTAGACCTGCTGAGCCCCAGCGGGAGATATTCTGTGTAGCACTGTATGTGCGCAGCGTCCAGAGCATGATAGTAACCGAGAGGAGCAGCCATATTAGACCTGCTGAGCCCCAGCGGGAGATATTCTGTGTAGCACTGTATGTGCGCAGCGTCCAGAGCATGATAGTAACCGAGAGGAGCAGCCATATTAGACCTGCTGAGCCCCAGCGGGAGATATTCTGTGTAGCACTGTATGTGCGCAGCGTCCAGAGCATGATAGTAACCGAGAGGAGCAGCCATATTAGACCTGCTGAGCCCCAGAGGGAGATATTCTGTGTAGCACTGTATGTGCGCAGCGTCCAGAGCATGATAGTAACCGAGAGGAGCAGCCATATTAGACCTGCTGAGCCCCAGCGGGAGATATTCTGTGTAGCACTGTATGTGCGCAGCGTCCAGAGAATGATAGTAACCGAGAGGAGCAGCCATATTAGACCTGCTGAGCCCCAGCGGGAGATATTCTGTGTAGCACTGTATGTGTGCAGCGTCCAGAGTACAATAGTAATAGAGAGGAGCAGCCATATTAGACCTGCTGAGCCCCAGCGGGAGATATTCTGTGTAGCACTGTATGTGCGCAGCGTCCAGAGTACAATAGTAATAGAGAGGAGCAGCCATATTAGACCTGCTGAGCCCCAGAGGGAGATATTCTGTGTAGCACTGTATGTGCGCAGCGTCCAGAGCATGATAGTAACCGAGAGGAGCAGCCATATTAGACCTGCTGAGCCCCAGCGGGAGATATTCTGTGTAGCACTGTATGTGCGCAGCGTCCAGAGAATGATAGTAACCGAGAGGAGCAGCCATATTAGACCTGCTGAGCCCCAGCGGGAGATATTCTGTGTAGCACTGTATGTGTGCAGCGTCCAGAGTACAATAGTAATAGAGAGGAGCAGCCATATTAGACCTGCTGAGCCCCAGCGGGAGATATTCTGTGTAGCACTGTATGTGCGCAGCGTCCAGAGTACAATAGTAATAGAGAGGAGCAGCCATATTAGACCTGCTGAGCCCCAGCGGGAGATATTCTGTGTAGCACTGTATGTGCGCAGCGTCCAGAGTATGATAGTAACCGAGAGGAGCAGCCATATTAGATCTGCTGAGCCCCAGCGGGAGATATTCTGTGTAGCACTGTATGTGCGCAGCGTCCAGAGCATGATAGTAACCGAGAGGAGCAGCCATATTAGACCTGCTGAGCCCCAGAAGGATATTCTGTGTAGCACTGTATGTGCGCAGCGTCCAGAGTACAATAGTAACCGAGAGGAGCAGCCATATTAGACTTGCTGAGCCCCAGCGGAGATATTCTGTGTAGCACTGTATGTGCGCAGCGTCCAGAGCATGATAGTAACCGAGAGGAGCAGCCATATTAGACCTGCTGAGCCCCAGCGGGAGATATTCTGTGTAGCACTGTATGTGCGCAGCGTCCAGAGCATTATAGTAACCGAGAGGAGCAGCCATATTAGACCTGCTGAGCCCCAGAGGGAGATATTCTGTGTAGCACTGTATGTGTGCAGCGTCCAGAGCATGATAGTAACCGAGAGGAGCAGCCATATTAGATCTGCTGAGCCCCAGAGGGAGATATTCTGTGTAGCACTGTATGTGCGCAACGTCCAGAGTACAATAGTAATAGAGCGGAGCAGCCATATTAGACCTGCTGACCCCCAGCGGGAGATATTCTGTGTAGCACTGTATGTGCGCAGCGTCCAGAGTACAATAGTAACCGAGAGGAGCAGCCATATTAGACCTGCTGAGCCCCAGCTGGAGATATTCTGTGTAGCACTGTATGTGCGCAGCGTCCAGAGCATGATAGTAACCGAGAGGAGCAGCCATATTAGACCTGCTGAGCCCCAGAGGGAGATATTCTGTGTAGCACTGTATGTGCGCAACGTCCAGAGTACAATAGTAATAGAGCGGAGCAGCCATATTAGACCTGCTGACCCCCAGCGGGAGATATTCTGTGTAGCACTGTATGTGCGCAGCGTCCAGAGTACAATAGTAATAGAGAGGAGCAGCCATATTAGACCTGCTGAGCCCCAGCGGGAGATATTCTGTGTAGCACTGTATGTGCGCAGCGTCCAGAGTACAATAGTAATAGAGAGGAGCAGCCATATTAGACCTGCTGAGCCCCAGCGGGAGATATTCTGTGTAGCACTGTATGTGCGCAGCGTCCAGAGTACAATAGTAACCGAGAGGAGCAGCCATATTAGACCTGCTGAGCCCCAGCGGAGATATTCTGTGTAGCACTGTATGTGCGCAGCGTCCAGAGCATGATAGTAACCGAGAGGAGCAGCCATATTAGACCTGCTGAGCCCCAGCGGGAGATATTCTGTGTAGCACTGTATGTGCGCAGCGTCCAGAGTACAATAGTAATAGAGAGGAGCAGCCATATTAGATCTGCTGAGCCCCAGCGGGAGATATTCTGTGTAGCACTGTATGTGCGCAGCGTCCAGAGCATGATAGTAACTGAGAGGAGCAGCCATATTAGACCTGCTGAGCCCCAGCGGGAGATATTCTGTGTAGCACTGTATGTGCGCAGCGTCCAGAGCATGATAGTAACTGAGAGGAGCAGCCATATTAGATCTGCTGAGCCCCAGCGGGAGATATTCTGTGTAGCACTGTATGTGCGCAGCGTCCAGAGTACAATATTAATAGAGAGGAGCTGCCATATTAGACCTGCTGAGCCCCAGCGGGAGATATTCTGTGTAGCACTGTATGTGCGCAGCGTCCAGAGCATGATAGTAACCGAGAGGAGCAGCCATATTAGACCTGCTGAGCCCCAGCGGGAGATATTCTGTGTAGCACTGTATGTGCGCAGCGTCCAGAGCATGATAGTAACCGAGAGGAGCAGCCATATTAGACCTGCTGAGCCCCAGCGGGAGATATTCTGTGTAGCACTGTATGTGCGCAGCGTCCAGAGCATGATAGTAACCGAGAGGAGCAGCCATATTAGACCTGCTGAGCCCCAGAGGGAGATATTCTGTGTAGCACTGTATGTGCGCAGCGTCCAGAGCATGATAGTAACCGAGAGGAGCAGCCATATTAGACCTGCTGAGCCCCAGCGGGAGATATTCTGTGTAGCACTGTATGTGCGCAGCGTCCAGAGAATGATAGTAACCGAGAGGAGCAGCCATATTAGACCTGCTGAGCCCCAGCGGGAGATATTCTGTGTAGCACTGTATGTGTGCAGCGTCCAGAGTACAATAGTAATAGAGAGGAGCAGCCATATTAGACCTGCTGAGCCCCAGCGGGAGATATTCTGTGTAGCACTGTATGTGCGCAGCGTCCAGAGTACAATAGTAATAGAGAGGAGCAGCCATATTAGACCTGCTGAGCCCCAGAGGGAGATATTCTGTGTAGCACTGTATGTGCGCAGCGTCCAGAGCATGATAGTAACCGAGAGGAGCAGCCATATTAGACCTGCTGAGCCCCAGCGGGAGATATTCTGTGTAGCACTGTATGTGCGCAGCGTCCAGAGAATGATAGTAACCGAGAGGAGCAGCCATATTAGACCTGCTGAGCCCCAGCGGGAGATATTCTGTGTAGCACTGTATGTGCGCAGCGTCCAGAGTATGATAGTAACCGAGAGGAGCAGCCATATTAGATCTGCTGAGCCCCAGCAGGAGATATTCTGTGTAGCACTGTATGTGCGCAGCGTCCAGAGCATGATAGTAACCGAGAGGAGCAGCCATATTAGACCTGCTGAGCCCCAGAAGGATATTCTGTGTAGCACTGTATGTGCGCAGCGTCCAGAGTACAATAGTAACCGAGAGGAGCAGCCATATTAGACTTGCTGAGCCCCAGCGGAGATATTCTGTGTAGCACTGTATGTGCGCAGCGTCCAGAGCATGATAGTAACCGAGAGGAGCAGCCATATTAGACCTGCTGAGCCCCAGCGGGAGATATTCTGTGTAGCACTGTATGTGCGCAGCGTCCAGAGCATTATAGTAACCGAGAGGAGCAGCCATATTAGACCTGCTGAGCCCCAGAGGGAGATATTCTGTGTAGCACTGTATGTGTGCAGCGTCCAGAGCATGATAGTAACCGAGAGGAGCAGCCATATTAGACCTGCTGAGCCCCAGAGGGAGATATTCTGTGTAGCACTGTATGTGCGCAACGTCCAGAGTACAATAGTAATAGAGCGGAGCAGCCATATTAGACCTGCTGACCCCCAGCGGGAGATATTCTGTGTAGCACTGTATGTGCGCAGCGTCCAGAGTACAATAGTAACCGAGAGGAGCAGCCATATTAGACCTGCTGAGCCCCAGCTGGAGATATTCTGTGTAGCACTGTATGTGCGCAGCGTCCAGAGCATGATAGTAACCGAGAGGAGCAGCCATATTAGACCTGCTGAGCCCCAGAGGGAGATATTCTGTGTAGCACTGTATGTGCGCAACGTCCAGAGTACAATAGTAATAGAGCGGAGCAGCCATATTAGACCTGCTGACCCCCAGCGGGAGATATTCTGTGTAGCACTGTATGTGCGCAGCGTCCAGAGTACAATAGTAATAGAGAGGAGCAGCCATATTAGACCTGCTGAGCCCCAGCGGGAGATATTCTGTGTAGCACTGTATGTGCGCAGCGTCCAGAGTACAATAGTAATAGAGAGGAGCAGCCATATTAGACCTGCTGAGCCCCAGCGGGAGATATTCTGTGTAGCACTGTATGTGCGCAGCGTCCAGAGTACAATAGTAACCGAGAGGAGCAGCCATATTAGACCTGCTGAGCCCCAGCGGAGATATTCTGTGTAGCACTGTATGTGCGCAGCGTCCAGAGCATGATAGTAACCGAGAGGAGCAGCCATATTAGACCTGCTGAGCCCCAGCGGGAGATATTCTGTGTAGCACTGTATGTGCGCAGCGTCCAGAGCATTATAGTAACCGAGAGGAGCAGCCATATTAGACCTGCTGAGCCCCAGAGGGAGATATTCTGTGTAGCACTGTATGTGTGCAGCGTCCAGAGCATGATAGTAACCGAGAGGAGCAGCCATATTAGACCTGCTGAGCCCCAGAGGGAGATATTCTGTGTAGCACTGTATGTGCGCAACGTCCAGAGTACAATAGTAATAGAGCGGAGCAGCCATATTAGACCTGCTGACCCCCAGCGGGAGATATTCTGTGTAGCACTGTATGTGCGCAGCGTCCAGAGTACAATAGTAACCGAGAGGAGCAGCCATATTAGACCTGCTGAGCCCCAGCTGGAGATATTCTGTGTAGCACTGTATGTGCGCAGCGTCCAGAGCATGATAGTAACCGAGAGGAGCAGCCATATTAGACCTGCTGAGCCCCAGAGGGAGATATTCTGTGTAGCACTGTATGTGCGCAACGTCCAGAGTACAATAGTAATAGAGCGGAGCAGCCATATTAGACCTGCTGACCCCCAGCGGGAGATATTCTGTGTAGCACTGTATGTGCGCAGCGTCCAGAGTACAATAGTAATAGAGAGGAGCAGCCATATTAGACCTGCTGAGCCCCAGCGGGAGATATTCTGTGTAGCACTGTATGTGCGCAGCGTCCAGAGTACAATAGTAATAGAGAGGAGCAGCCATATTAGACCTGCTGAGCCCCAGCGGGAGATATTCTGTGTAGCACTGTATGTGCGCAGCGTCCAGAGTACAATAGTAACCGAGAGGAGCAGCCATATTAGACCTGCTGAGCCCCAGCGGGAGATATTCTGTGTAGCACTGTATGTGCGCAGCGTCCAGAGTACAATAGTAACCGAGAGGAGCAGCCATATTAGACCTGCTGAGCCCCAGCGGGAGATATTCTGTGTAGCACTGTATGTGCGCAGCGTCCAGAGCATGATAGTAACCGAGAGGAGCAGCCATATTAGACTTGCTGAGCCCCAGCGGGAGATATTCTGTGTAGCACTGTATGTGCGCAGCGTCCAGAGTACAATAGTAATAGAGAGGAGCAGCCATATTAGACCTGCTGAGCCCCAGCGGGAGATATTCTGTGTAGCACTGTATGTGCGAAGTGTCCAGAGCATGATAGTAATAGAGAGGAGAAGCCATATTAGACCTGCTGAGCCCCAGCTGGAGATATTCAGTGTAGCACTGTATGTGCGCAGCGTCCAGAGTACAATAGTAACCGAGAGGAGCAGCCATATTAGACCTGCTGAGCCCCAGCGGAGATATTCTGTGTAGCACTGTATGTGCGCAGCGTCCAGAGCATGATAGTAATAGAGAGGAGCAGCCATATTAGACCTGCTGAGCCCCAGCTGGAGATATTCAGTGTAGCACTGTATGTGCGCAGCGTCCAGAGTACAATAGTAACCGAGAGGAGCAGCCATATTAGACCTGCTGAGCCCCAGCGGAGATATTCTGTGTAGCACTGTATGTGCGCAGCGTCCAGAGCATGATAGTAATAGAGAGGAGCAGCCATATTAGACCTGCTGAGCCCCAGCGGGAGATATTCTGTGTAGCACTGTATGTGCGCAGCGTCCAGAGCATGATAGTAACCGAGAGGAGCAGCCATATTAGACCTGCTGAGCCCCAGCGGGAGATATTCTGTGTAGCACTGTATGTGCGCAGCGTCCAGAGCATGATAGTAACTGAGAGGAGCAGCCATATTAGACCTGCTGAGCCCCAGCGGGAGATATTCTGTGTAGCACTGTATGTGCGCAGCGTCCACAGCATGATAGTAACCGAGAGGAGCAGCCATATTAGACCTGCTGAGCCCCAGCGGGAGATATTCTGTGTAGCACTGTATGTGCGCAGCGTCCAGAGCATGATAGTAACCGAGAGGAGCAGCCATATTAGACCTGCTGAGCCCCAGCGGGAGATATTCTGTGTAGCACTGTATGTGCGCAGCGTCCAGAGCATGATAGTAAACGAGAGGAGCAGCCATATTAGATCTTTAATAAACCTCCGTGGGGCAGACTCCATGGGTCAGGCTCCGTGGGTCAGGCTCTATGGGTTAGACTCCGTGGGTCAGGCTCCGTGTCTCAGGCTCCGTGGGTCAGGCTCTTTAATAAACCTCCGTGGGGCAGACTCCAGGGGTCAGGCTCCGTGGGTCAGGCTCTATGGGTCAGGCTCCGTGGGTCAGGCTCTGTGGGTCAGGCTCCGTGGGTCAGGCTCCGTGGTGGGCCAGGCTCCGTGGGCCAGGCTCCGTGGGTCAGGCTCCGTGGGTCAGGCTCCGTGGGTCAGGTTCCGTGGGTCAGGCTCCGTGGGTCAGGCTCTATGGGTCAGACTCCGTGGGTCAGGCTCTGTGGGTCAGGCTCTGTGGGTCAGGCTCCGTGGGTCAGGCTCCGTGGGTCAGACTCCGTGGGTCAGGCTCCGTGGGTCAGGCTCCGTGGGTCAGGCTCTATGGGTCAGACTCCGTGGGTCAGGCTCCGTGGGTCAGGTTCCGTGGTGGGCCAGGCTCCGTGGGTCAGGCTCCGTGGGTCAAGCTCCGTGGGTCAGGGCCTGTCAGTTGAGATGACCTATGTGCTCATTGTACAGATTGACAAACCTGTGGCATTGAGATATGAGGGGGTGAGACCTGCCCTTTGTAAAGGTTATGGAGCAGACGTATTTGACCTTACTGTCTCTGCGCCAGTTTAGATGCAGCTCTATCCGACTGCTCTGGCCTTTGGGCTGCCGTGACCTTTACAGACCGGAGAAGTCTCATTAGAACAACTACAATATCATGAAAGGTTTCCATTTGTCAGAAACGTATATAGCTGGCTAGAAACTGTCCGATAACTGCGCCCTGGCATCATGCGTTGGATTAACAAATGTCACAGGGGGTAATAGACTGGGAGGGTTACTATAAATCAAATCTTCACTAGAGGGGGGCTACGTAACTGGGGGACACAATAACTCTGTTATCTACAAGTTTTACACACAGAGCTATATAACTATACCCTGTAATATAAACCGTTACACATATATAGATACACTGTAATATAAACAGTTACACATACAGGGAGTGCAGAATTATTAGGCAAGTTGTATTTTTGAGGATTAATTTTATTATTGAACAACAACCATGTTCTCAATGAACCCAAAAAACTCATTAATATCAAAGCTGAATATTTTTGGAAGTAGTTTTTAGTTTGCAAACAGTTACACATATATAGAGATACACTGAAATATACAAACAGTTACACATATATAGATACACTGTAAAATACAAACAGTTACACATATATATAGATACACTGTAATATAAACCGTTACACACATATATAAAGTTACAATGTAATATAAAAACAGTTACACATATATAAAGATACACTGTACACTGTAATATACAAACAGTTACACAAATATATAGATACACTGTAATATACAAACAGTTACACATATATATATAGATAAACAGTAATATTCAAACAGTTACACATATATGTAAACTGTAATATACAAACAGTTACACATATATAGATACACTGTAATATACAAACAATTACACATATATATATATATATAGATACACTGTAATATACAAACAGTTACACAAATATATATAGATACACTGTAATATACACAGAGTTACACACATATATATAGATACACTGTAATATACAAACAGTTACATATATATAGATACACTGTAATAAACAAACAGTTACACATATATATAGATACACTGTAATATACACACAGTTACACATATATATAGATGCACTGTAATATACAAACAGTTACACATATATAGATACACTGTAATATACAAACAGTTACACATATACATGGATACACTGTAATATACACACAGTTACACATATATATAGATACACTGTAATACAAACAGTTACATATATATATATAGATACACTGTAATACAAACAGTTACACATATATATAGATACACTGTAATATACAAACAGTTACACACATATATAGATACACTGTAATACAAACAGTTACACACATATATAGATACACTGTAATATAAAAACAGTTACACATATATATAGATACACTGTAATATACAAACAGTTACACATATATGTAGATACACTGTAATATACAAACAGTTACACATATATGCAGATACACTGTAATATACAGTTACACACATATATATAGATACACTGTAATATACACACAGTTACACATATATATAGATACACTGTAATATACAAACAGTTACAAATATATAGATACACTGTAATATACAAACAGTTACACATATATAGATACACTGTAATACAAACAGTTACACATATATATAGATACACTGTAATATACAAACAGTTACACATATATAGATACACTGTAATATACAAACAGTTACACATATATAGATACAATGTAATATACAAACATTTATACATATATAGATACACTGTAATATACAAACAGTTACACATATACATAGATACACTGTAATATACACACAGTTACCCATACTGTATATATAGATACACTGTAATACAAACAGTTACACATATACATAGATACACTGTAATACAAACAGTTACACTTATATATAGATACACTGTAATACAAACAGTTACACATATATATATATATAGATACACTGTAATACAAACAGTTACACATATACATAGATACACTGTAATACAAACAGTTACACTTATATATAGATACACTGTAATACAAACAGTTACACATATATATATATATATAGATACACTGTAATACAAACAGTTACACATATATATGGATACACTGTAATATACAAACAGTTAAACATATATATAGATACACTGTAATACAAACAGTTACACATATACATAGATACACTGTAATACAAACAGTTACACTTTTATATAGATACACTGTAATATAAACAGTTACACATATATATATAGATACACTGTAATACAAACAGTTACATATATATAGATACACTGTAATATACACACAGTTACACATATATATAAATACACTGTAATACAAACAGTTACACATATATATAGATACACTGTAATATACACACAGTTACACATATATATAGATACACTGTAATATACACACAGTTACACATATATATTAATACACTGTAATACAAACAGTTACATATATATAGATACACTGTAATATACACACAGTTACACATATATATATAAATACACTGTAATACAAACAGTTACACATATATATAGATACACTGTAATATACACACAGTTACACATATATATAAATACACTGTAATACAAACAGTTACACATATATATAGATACACTGTAATATACACACAGTTACACATATATATTAATACACTGTAATACAAACAGTTACATATATATAGATACACTGTAATATACACACAGTTACACATATATATAAATACACTGTAATACAAACAGTTACATATATATAGATACACTGTAATACAAACAGTTACACATATATAGATACACTGTAATATACACACAGTTACACATATATATAAATACACTGTAATACAAACAGTTACACATATATAGATACACTGTAATATACACACAGTTACACATATATATAGATACACTGTAATATACAAACAGTTACACATATATAGATACACTGTAATATACACACAGTTACACATATATATAGATACACTGTAATATACACACAGTTACATATATATATATAGATACACTGTAATATACACACAGATACACATATATATAGATACACTGTAATACAAACAGTTACACACATATATAGATACACTGTAATATACACATAGTTACACATATATATAGATACACTGTAATATACACACAGTTACATATATATATATATAGATACACTGTAATACAAACAGTTACACATATATATAGATACACTGTAATATACACACAGTAACACATATATAGATACACTGTAATATACACACAGTAACACATATATAAATACACTGTAATATGTGTGTGATTGCAGACTGCATGGCTAGGTGTTTGATTTTATACACCTGAATTGAATCATTATGCGGTGTGTCCCAATACGTTTGTCCATATAGTATATATACAGTATATGTGTCTGTATCTAACGTGATATCGCCTCACTCCTCTCATGGTGGGGTTTATCTCACACTCAGTTTAGTACATGGCAGGATTATGATCTCTGATGGCCAGTGTAACGTCTCTCTTTCCTGCTTTGTTTTTCTAGTTTGACATTGACAGAGAGGCGGGGCAGAGGCAGATTTACCATCGTTACTGCATGGAGCGTGCGTCTGTACACTGCGCCCATGTATTTACCACCGTGTCCCAGATCACCGCCATCGAGGCCGAGCACATGCTGAAGCGTAAGGCAGGTGAGACCCCGAAGGTTCCCCCCCGTAACCATGCGCAGACCTCCGGCACGCAAGGAGTTACACTCAATATCATGTTGTGATTGGACGCTCGTTATCCCAGCGCCAAACGCGGTCTTCTTAAAATGGCGGTGTTTTGTGTCTTGCTTTAGATGTGATCACTCCGAACGGACTCAATATTAAGAAATTCTCTGCCATGCACGAGTTCCAGAATCTGCACGCTATGTACAAAGCTCGCATCCAGGAATTCATCCGCGGACATTTCTACGGGTAAGGGGGGGACACAACGTGTTAATGTTTCAGGATCTTAAATCCAAAATAGACTCCAATTATCTAAATACAATAAATTATCAAAAATTATCCATAAATTGGGGTCCTGTATGAAGGTCAGATGTGGGGGCAAGGTCTAAAAGTGGAGCAGCCACCATGGAAACCAATGGAATGTTCCGATGTCACCATGGAAACCAATGGAATGTTCCGATGTCACCATGGAAACCAATGGAATGTTCCGATGTCACCATGGAAACCAATGGAATGTGCCAATGCCACCATGGAAACCAATGGAATGTTCCGATGTCACCATGGAAACCAATAGAATCTTCTGATGCCACCATGGAAATCAGTGGAATGTTCCGCTGTCACCATGGAATCCAATGAAATGTTCCTGACATCACTTTTAGAACTTTACCCCAGAATCATCATGGAAACTAATAGAATGTTCCTGCTAGTGACATCACTTTTAGAACTTTACCCCCAGAATCACATGGAACCCAACGGAATGTTGCTGCTGATGACATCACTTTTAGAACTTTACCCCCAGAATCACCATGGAAACCAATGGAATGTCCCTGCTGATTACATCACTTTTAGAACTTTACCCCCAGAATCACCATGGAAACCAATGGAATGTTCCTGCTGATTACATCACTTTTAGAAATTTACCCCCAGAACCACCATGGCAACCAATGGAATGTTCCTGCTGATGACATCACTTTTAGAACTTTACCCCCAGAATCACCATGGAAACCAATGGAATGTTCCTGCTGATGACATCACTTTTAGAACTTTACACCCCAGAATCACCATGGAAACCAATGGAATGTTCCTGCTGATGACATCACTTTTAGAACTTTACCCCCCAGAATCACCATGGAAACCAATGGAATGTTCCTGCTGATGACATCACTTTTAGAACTTTACCCCCAGAATCACCATGGAAACCAATGGAATGTTCCTGATGATGACATCACTTTTAGAACTTTACCCCCCAGAATCACCATGGAAACCAATGGAATGTTCCTGCTGATGACATCACTTTTAGAACTTTACCCCCCCAGAATCACCATGGAAACCAATGGAATGTTCCTGCTGATGACATCACTTTTAGAACTTTACCCCCAGAATCACCATGGAAACCAATGGAATGTTCCTGCTGATGACATCACTTTTAGAACTTTACCCCCAGAATCACCATGGGAGCCAATGGAATGTTCCTGCTGATGACATCACTTTTAGAACTTTACCCCCAGAATAACCATGGAAACCAATGGAATGTTCCTGCTGATTCCATCACTTATAGAGCTTTACCCCAGATATGACCTTTATACAGAGACCCCATTGTGTTAATGTGTTTTAAAATGAGTCTGTATCGTCTCCTGATTATGACATCACTTTGTGGCTTGATTTGCAAATAAACTGCCTTCAGTGGGTAATGTGTCATTTGCATATGAAGACACTGCAGTTCTGCTCACACTATGGGGGGTCCGGGGGTCTCTCTATAGATGGAATTCCCGAGACAAGCACAATGTACAGATATTATATTCCCACTTTCACAGTTTAACATAAACCTACACATTATTTCTACTGAGAATAGATCATGATGAAGCCTGATTTATACATTGTGTCGGCAGAATCGCAGCACATTCAAAGCTGTCAGAGAAATATCTGGTGTGAATCTGTCTTCGGCTTGTGACATCACCTGACGCTTCACATGCAAAGTAACACATTTTCAGAGGGAAATGCTTGATTGTCAAATCAAGTCACAAGCAGATGTCAGGACACACAGACTCATTCAGAACAGATATTTCTCCTATATTTATGTATTTACTGCAATTCTGCCAACATAATGTGTAGAATGATTCTTCTGTACATTCCCAGTTTAAGCACTGTTTAGGGGACAGTTCCTTTCAGTAATGTTTCGTTCAGTGATGGCTATCCTTGGCACTGCAGATGTGTGTGAAATACATAACCCAGCCTTTAGACTGACTGAGCATCATGGGATGTTCCCATCTGCAGTGCCAAGGTTAGTCATCACTGGCTTGGAAAATGGAGTCACAGAAAAATAGACTTTGTCACGGGCAGATAAGAACCATATCTATTCTGTAAAATTATCTGAATACTTTCATTAGCTGGAAAGCTGGTCCATGCATCAACTACCCTCCCTGTAAAGTAATACTTTCATTAGTCCTTGGTCTTATCTTATATCTAGGATAGCCTTATACCTATCCCATGCATGCTTAAACTCCTTCACTGTATTAACCTCTACCACTTCTACTGGAAGACTATTCCATGCATCCACTACCCTCTCAGTAATGTAATACTTTCATTAGTCCCTGACCTTATCTTATATCTAGGATAGCCTTATACCTATCCCACGCATGCTTAAACTCCTTCACTGTATTAACCTCTACCACTTCTACTGGAAGACTATTCCATACATCCACTACCCTCTCAGTAATGTAATACTTTCATTAGTCCCTGGCCTTACCTTGTATCTAGGATAGCCTTATACCTATCCCATACATGCTTAAACTCCTTCACTTTATTAACCTCTACCACTTCTACTGGAAGACTATTACATACATCCACTACCCTCTCAGTAATGTAATACTCTCATTAGTCCCTGGCCTTATCTTATATCTAGGATAGCCTTATACCTATCCCATGCATGCTTAAACCCCTTCACTGTATTAACCTCTACCACTTCTACTGGAAGACTATTCCATGCATCCACTACCCTCTCAGTAATGTAATACTTTCATTAGTCCCTGGCCTTATCTTATATCTAGGATAGCCTTATACCTATCCCATGCATGCTTAAACTCCTTCACTGTATTAACCTCTACCACTTCTACTGGAAGACTATTCCATACATCCACTACCCTCTCAGTAATGTAATACTTTCATTAGTTCCTGGCCTTATCTTATATCTAGGATAACCTTATACCTATCCCACGCATGCTTAAACTCCTTCACTGTATTAACCTCTACCACTTCTACTGGAAGACTATTCCATGCATCCACTACCCTCTCAGTAATGTAATACTTTCATTAGTCCCTGGCCTTATCTTATATCTAGGATAGCCTTATACCTATCCCATACATGCTTAAACTCCTTCACTGTATTAACCTCTACCACTTCTACTGGAAGAATATTCCATACATCCACTACCCTCTCAGTAAAGTAATACTCTCATTAGTCCCTGGCCTTATCTTATATCTAGGATAGCCTTATACCTATCCCATACATGCTTAAACTCCTTCACTGTATTAACCTCTACCACTTCTATTGGAAGACTATTCCATACATCCACTACCCTCTCAGTAATGTAATACTCTCATTAGTCCCTGGCCTTATCTTATATCTAGGATAGCCTTATACCTATCCCATGCATGCTTAAACCCCTTCACTGTATTAACCTCTACCACTTCTACTGGAAGATTATTCCTTGCATCCACTACACTCTCAGTAATGTAATACTTTCATTAGTCCCTGGCCTTATCTTATATCTAGGATAGCCTTATACCTATCAAATGCATGCTTAAACTCCTTCACTGTATTAAACTCTACCACTTCTACTGGAAGACTATTCCATACATCCACTACCCTCTCAGTAATGTAATACTTTCATTAGTCCCTGGCCTTATCTTATATCTAGGATAACCTTATACCTATCCCAAGCATGCTTAAACTCCTTCACTGTATTAACCTCTACCACTTCTACTGGAAGACTATTCCATGCATCCACTACCCTCTCAGTAATGTAATACTTTCATTAGTCCCTGGCCTTATCTTATATCTAGGATAGCCTTATACCTATCCCATGCATGCTTAAACTCCTTCACTGTATTAACCTCTACCACTTCTACTGGAAGACTATTCCATGCATCCACTACTCTCTCAGTAAATTAATACTTTCATTAGTCCCTGGCCTTATCTTATATCTAGGATAGCCTTATACCTATCCCATGCATGCTTAAACTCCTTCACTGTATTAACCTCTACCACTTCTACTGGAAGACTATTCCATGCATCCACTACCCTCTCAGTAAGTAATACTTCCATTAGTCCCTGGCCTTATCTTATATCTAGGATAGCCTTATACCTATCCCATGCATGCTTAAACTCCTTCACTGTATTAACCTCTACCACTTCTACTGGAAGACTATTCCATGCATCCACTACCCTCTCAGTAATGTAATACTTTCATTAGTCCCTGGCCTTATCTTATATCTAGGACAGCCTTATACCTATCCCATGCATGCTTAAACTCCTTTACTGTATTAACCTCTACCACTTCTACTGGAAGACTATTCCATACATCCACTACCCTCTCAGTAATGTAATACTTTCATTAGTCCCTGACCTTATCTTATATCTAGGATAGCCTTATACCTATCCCATGCATGCTTAAACTCCTTTACTGTATTAACCTCTACCACTTCTACTGGAAGACTATTCCATACATCCACTACCCTCTCAGTAAAGTAATACTTCCTGATATTAGGTTCTCGTCTTCCTCCGCTAGTCCTGACAGTGATTTGTGTCTCTGTTTAGACACTTAGATTTCAATCTGGAGAAGACGCTGTTTTTCTTTATTGCTGGACGCTACGAATATTCCAATAAAGGAGCAGACATCTTCCTGGAGGCCCTGTCAAGGCTGAACTTCCTGCTGCGGGTGAGATGGGCGAGAGGCATTAATGGAATAACCCTAAAGGGACTGTATCACCCAAACACTGCTTATACTGTGACTGTATCACCCAAACACTGCTTATACTGTGACTGTATCACCCAAACACTGCTTATACTGTGACTGTATCACCCAAACACTGCTTATACTGTGACTGTATCACCCAAACACTGCTTATACTGTGACTGTATTACCCAAACACTGCTTATACTGTGACTGTATCACCCAAACACTGCTTATACTGTGACTGTATCACCCAAACACTGCTTATACTGTGACTGTATCACCCAAACACTGCTTATACTGTGACTGTATCACCCAAACACTGCTTATACTGTGACTGTATCACCCAAACACTGCTTATACTGTGACTGTATCACCCAAACACTGCTTATACTGTGACTGTATCACCCAAACACTGCTTATAATGTGACTGTATCACCTAAACACTGCTTATACTGTGACTGTATCACCCAAACACTGCTTATACTGTGACTGTATCACCTAAACACTGCTTATACTGTGACTGTATCACCCAAACACTGCTTATACTGTGACTGTATCACCCAAACACTGCTTATACTGTGACTGTATCACCCAAACACTGCTTATACTGTGACTGTATCACCCAAACACTGCTTATACTGTGACTGTATCACCCAAACACTGCTTATACTGTGACTGTATCACCCAAACACTGCTTATACTGTGACTGTATCACCCAAACACTGCTTATAATGTGACTGTATCACCTAAACACTGCTTATACTGTGACTGTATCACCCAAACACTGCTTATACTGTGACTGTATCACCTAAACACTGCTTATACTGTGACTGTATCACCTAAACACTGCTTATACTGTGACTGTGTCACCTAAACACTGCTTATACTGTGACTGTATCACCCAAACACTGCTTATACTGTGACTGTATCACCCAAACACTGCTTATACTATGACTGTATCACCCAAACACTGCTTATACTGTGACTGTATCACCCAAACACTGCTTATACTGTGACTGTGTCACCCAAACACTGCTTATACTGTGACTATCACCTAAACACTGCTTATAGTGTGACTGTATCACCCAAACACTGCTTATACTGTGACTGTATCACCTAAACACTGCTTATACTGTGACTGTGTCACCTAAACACTGCTTATACTGTGACTGTATCATCCAAACACTGCTTATACTGTGACTGTATCACCCAAACACTGCTTATACTGTGACTGTGTCACCTAAACACTGCTTATACTGTGACTGTATCACCCAAACACTGCTTATACTGTGACTGTATCACCCAAACACTGCTTATACTGTGACTGTATCACCCAAACACTGCTTATACTGTGACTGTATCACCCAAACACTGCTTATACTGTGACTGTATCACCCAAACACTGCTTATACTGTGACTGTATCACCCAAACACTGCTTATACTGTGACTGTATCACCCAAACACTACTTATACTGTGACTGTATCACCCAAACACTGCTTATACTGTGACTGTATCACCTAAACACTGCTTATACTGTGACTGTATCACCCAAACACTGCTTATACTGTGACTGTATCACCCAAACACTGCTTATACTGTGACTGTATCACCCAAACACTGCTTATACTGTGACTGTATCACCCAAACACTGCTTATACTGTGACTGTATCACCCAAACACTGCTTATACTGTGACTGTATCACCCAAACACTGCTTATACTGTGACTGTATCACCCAAACACTGCTTATACTGTGACTGTGTCACCTAAACACTGCTTATACTGTGACTGTATCACCCAAACACTGCTTATACTGTGACTGTATCACCCAAACACTGCTTATACTATGACTGTATCACCCAAACACTGCTTATACTGTGACTGTATCACCCAAACACTGCTTATACTGTGACTGTGTCACCCAAACACTGCTTATACTGTGACTATCACCTAAACACTGCTTATAGTGTGACTGTATCACCCAAACACTGCTTATACTGTGACTGTATCACCTAAACACTGCTTATACTGTGACTGTGTCACCTAAACACTGCTTATACTGTGACTGTATCATCCAAACACTGCTTATACTGTGACTGTATCACCCAAACACTGCTTATACTGTGACTGTATCACCCAAACACTGCTTATACTGTGACTGTATCACCCAAACACTGCTTATACTGTGACTGTATCACCCAAACACTGCTTATACTGTGACTGTATCACCCAAACACTGCTTATACTGTGACTGTATCACCCAAACACTGCTTATACTGTGACTGTATCACCCAAACACTGCTTATACTGTGACTGTATCACCCAAACACTGCTTATACTGTGACTGTATCACCCAAACACTGCTTATAATGTGACTGTATCACCTAAACACTGCTTATACTGTGACTGTATCACCCAAACACTGCTTATACTGTGACTGTATCACCTAAACACTGCTTATACTGTGACTGTATCACCTAAACACTGCTTATACTGTGACTGTGTCACCTAAACACTGCTTATACTGTGACTGTATCACCCAAACACTGCTTATACTGTGACTGTATCACCCAAACACTGCTTATACTATGACTGTATCACCCAAACACTGCTTATACTGTGACTGTATCACCCAAACACTGCTTATACTGTGACTGTGTCACCCAAACACTGCTTATACTGTGACTATCACCTAAACACTGCTTATAGTGTGACTGTATCACCCAAACACTGCTTATACTGTGACTGTATCACCTAAACACTGCTTATACTGTGACTGTGTCACCTAAACACTGCTTATACTGTGACTGTATCATCCAAACACTGCTTATACTGTGACTGTATCACCCAAACACTGCTTATACTGTGACTGTGTCACCTAAACACTGCTTATACTGTGACTGTATCACCCAAACAATGCTTATACTGTGACTGTATCACCCAAACACTGCTTATACTGTGACTGTATCACCCAAACACTGCTTATACTGTGACTGTATCACCCAAACACTGCTTATACTGTGACTGTATCACCCAAACACTGCTTATACTGTGACTGTATCACCCAAACACTGCTTATACTGTGACTGTATCACCCAAACACTGCTTATACTGTGACTGTATCACCCAAACACTACTTATACTGTGACTGTATCACCCAAACACTGCTTATACTGTGACTGTATCACCTAAACACTGCTTATACTGTGACTGTATCACCCAAACACTACTTATACTGTGACTGTATCACCCAAACACTGCTTATACTGTGACTGTATCACCTAAACACTGCTTATACTGTGACTGTATCACCCAAACACTGCTTATACTGTGACTGTATCACCCAAACACTGCTTATACTGTGACTGTATCACCCAAACACTGCTTATACTGTGACTGTATCACCCAAACACTGCTTATACTGTGACTGTATCACCCAAACACTGCTTATACTGTGACTGTATCACCCAAACACTGCTTATACTGTGACTGTATCACCCAAACACTGCTTATACTGTGACTGTGTCACCTAAACACTGCTTATACTGTGACTGTATCACCCAAACACTGCTTATACTGTGACTGTATCACCCAAACACTGCTTATACTATGACTGTATCACCCAAACACTGCTTATACTGTGACTGTATCACCCAAACACTGCTTATACTGTGACTGTGTCACCCAAACACTGCTTATACTGTGACTATCACCTAAACACTGCTTATAGTGTGACTGTATCACCCAAACACTGCTTATACTGTGACTGTATCACCTAAACACTGCTTATACTGTGACTGTGTCACCTAAACACTGCTTATACTGTGACTGTATCATCCAAACACTGCTTATACTGTGACTGTATCACCCAAACACTGCTTATACTGTGACTGTGTCACCTAAACACTGCTTATACTGTGACTGTATCACCCAAACAATGCTTATACTGTGACTGTATCACCCAAACACTGCTTATACTGTGACTGTATCACCCAAACACTGCTTATACTGTGACTGTATCACCCAAACACTGCTTATACTGTGACTGTATCACCCAAACACTGCTTATACTGTGACTGTATCACCCAAACACTGCTTATACTGTGACTGTATCACCCAAACACTGCTTATACTGTGACTGTATCACCCAAACACTACTTATACTGTGACTGTATCACCCAAACACTGCTTATACTGTGACTGTATCACCTAAACACTGCTTATACTGTGACTGTATCACCCAAACACTACTTATACTGTGACTGTATCACCCAAACACTGCTTATACTGTGACTGTATCACCTAAACACTGCTTATACTGTGACTGTATCACCCAAACACTGCTTATACTGTGACTGTATCACCCAAACACTGCTTATACTGTGACTGTATCACCTAAACACTGCTTATACTGTGACTGTATCACCTAAACACTGCTTATACTGTGACTGTATCATGCAAACACTGCTTATACTGTGACTGTATAATGCAAACACTGCTTATACTGTGACTATATCACCCAAACACTGCTTATACTGTGACTGTGTCACCCAAACACTGCTTATACTGTGACTGTGTCACCCAAACACTGCTTATACTGTGACTATCACCCAAACACTGCTTATACTGTGACTGTGACCTAAACACTGCTTATACTGTGACTGTATCACCCAAACACTGCTTATACTGTGACTGTATCACCTAAACACTGCTTATACTGTGACTGTGACCTAAACACTGCTTATACTGTGACTGTATCACCCAAACACTGCTTATACTGTGACTGTATCACCTAAACACTGCTTATACTGTGACTGTATCACCTAAACACTGCTTATACTGTGACTATCACCCAAACACTGCTTATACTGTGACTGTGACCTAAACACTGCTTATCCTGTGACTGTATCACCCAAACACTGCTTATACTGTGACTGTATCACACAAACACTGCTTATACTGTGACTGTGTCACCCAAACACTGCTGATACTGTGACTGTATCACCCAAACACTGCTTATACTGTGACTGTATCACCCAAACACTGCTTATACTGTGACTGTATCACACAAACACTGCTTATACTGTGACTGTGTCACCCAAACACTGCTGATACTGTGACTGTATCACCCAAACACTGCTTATACTGTGACTGTATCACCCAAACACTGCTTATACTGTGACTGTATCACCCAAACACTGCTTATACTGTGACTGTATCACCCAAACACTGCTTATACTGTGACTGTATCACCCAAACACTGCTTATACTGTGACTGTGTCACCCAAACACTGCTTATACTGTGACTGTATCACCTAAACACTGCTTATACTGTGACTGTATCACCCAAACACTGCTTATACTGTGACTGTATCACCCAAACACTGCTTATACTGTGACTGTATCACCCAAACACTGCTTATACTGTGACTGTGTCACCCAAACACTGCTTATACTGTGACTATATCACCCAAACACTGCTTATACTGTGACTGTATCACCCAAACACTGCTTATACTGTGACTGTATCACCCAAACACTGCTTATACTGTGACTGTATCACCCAAACACTGCTTATACTGTGACTGTATCACCCAAACACTGCTCATACTGTGACTGTATCACCTAAACACTGCTTATAGTGTGACTGTATCACCCAAACACTGCTTATACTGTGACTGTATCACCTAAACACTGCTTATACTGTGACTGTGTCACCTAAACACTGCTTATACTGTGACTGTATCACCCAAACACTGCTTATACTGTGACTGTATCACCTAAACACTGCTTATAGTGTGACTGTATCACCCAAACACTGCTTATACTGTGACTGTATCACCTAAACACTGCTTATACTGTGACTGTATCACCCAAACACTGCTTATACTGTGACTGTATCACCCAAACACTGCTTATACTATGACTGTATCACCCAAACACTGCTTATACTGTGACTGTATCACCCAAACACTGCTTATACTGTGACTGTGTCACCCAAACACTGCTTATACTGTGACTATCACCTAAACACTGCTTATAGTGTGACTGTATCACCCAAACACTGCTTATACTGTGACTGTATCACCTAAACACTGCTTATACTGTGACTGTGTCACCTAAACACTGCTTATACTGTGACTGTATCATCCAAACACTGCTTATACTGTGACTGTATCACCCAAACACTGCTTATACTGTGACTGTGTCACCTAAACACTGCTCATAGTGTGACTGTATCACCTAAACACTGCTTATACTGTGACTGTATCACCCAAACACTGCTTATACTGTGACTGTATCACCTAAACACTGCTTATAGTGTGACTGTATCACCCAAACACTGCTTATACTGTGACTGTGTCACCTAAACACTGCTCATAGTGTGACTGTATCACCTAAACACTGCTTATACTGTGACTGTATCACCCAAACACTGCTTATACTGTGACTGTAACACCCAAACACTGCTTATAGTGTGACTGTATCACCCAAACACTGCTTATACTGTGACTGTATCACCCAAACACTGCTTATACTGTGACTGTTTCACCCAAACACTGCTTATACTGTGACTGTATCACCTAAACACTGCTTATACTGTGACTGTATGACCCAAACACTGCTTATACTGTGACTGTATCACCCAAACACTGCTTATACTGTGACTGTATCACCCAAACACTGCTTATACTGTGACTGTATCACCCAAACACTGCTTATACTGTGACTGTATCACCTAAACACTGCTTATACTGTGACTGTATGACCCAAACACTGCTCATACTGTGACTGTATCACCTAAACACTGCTTATACTGTGACTGTATCACCCAAACACTGCTTATACTGTGACTGTATCACCCAAACACTGCTTATACTGTGACTGTATCACCCAAACACTGCTTATACTGTAACTGTATCACCCAAACGCTGCTTATACTGTGACTGTCACCTAAACACTGCTTATACTGTGACTGTATCACCTAAACACTGCTTATACTGTGACTGTATCACCTAAACACTGCTTATACTGTGACTGGATCACCCAAACACTGCTTATACTGTGACTGGATCACCCAAACACTGCTTATACTGTGACTGTATCACCTAAACACTGCTTATACTGTGACTGTATCACCCAAACACTGCTTATACTGTGACTGTATCATCTAAACACCGCTTATACTGTGACTGTATCACCTAAACACTGCTTATACTGTGACTATCACCTAAACACTGCTTATACTGTGACTGTATCACCCAAACACTGCTTATACTGTGACTGTATCACCTAAACACTGCTTATACTGTGACTGTATCACCCAAACACTGCTTATACTGTGACTGTATCACCCAAACACTGCTTATACTGTGACTGTATCACCCAAACACTGCTTATACTGTGACTGTATCACCCAAACACTGCTTATCCTGTGACTGTATCACCCAAACACTGCTTATACTGTGACTGTATCACCCAAACACTGCTTATACTGTGACTGTATCACCCAAACACTGCTTATCCTGTGACTGTATCACCCAAACACTGCTTATACTGTGACTGTATCACCCAAACACTGCTTATACTGTGACTGTATCACCCAAACACTGCTTATACTGTGACTGTATCACCCAAACACTGCTTATACTGTGACTGTATCACCCAAACACTGCTTATACTGTGACTGTATCACCCAAACACTGCTTATACTGTGACTGTGTCACCTAAACACTGCTTATACTGTGACTGTATCACCCAAACACTGCTTATACTGTGACTGTATCACCCAAACACTGCTTATACTGTGACTGTATCACCCAAACACTGCTTATACTGTGACTGTATCACCCAAACACTGCTTATACTGTGACTGTATCACCCAAACACTGCTTATACTGTGACTGTATCACCCAAACACTGCTCATACTGTGACTGTATCACCTAAACACTGCTTATAGTGTGACTGTATCACCCAAACACTGCTTATACTGTGACTGTATCACCTAAACACTGCTTATACTGTGACTGTGTCACCTAAACACTGCTTATACTGTGACTGTATCACCCAAACACTGCTTATACTGTGACTGTATCACCTAAACACTGCTTATAGTGTGACTGTATCACCCAAACACTGCTTATACTGTGACTGTATCACCTAAACACTGCTTATACTGTGACTGTGTCACCTAAACACTGCTTATACTGTGACTGTATCACCCAAACACTGCTTATACTGTGACTGTATCACCCAAACACTGCTTATACTATGACTGTATCACCCAAACACTGCTTATACTGTGACTGTATCACCCAAACACTGCTTATACTGTGCCTGTGTCACCCAAACACTGCTTATACTGTGACTATCACCTAAACACTGCTTATAGTGTGACTGTATCACCCAAACACTGCTTATACTGTGACTGTATCACCTAAACACTGCTTATACTGTGACTGTGTCACCTAAACACTGCTTATACTGTGACTGTATCATCCAAACACTGCTTATACTGTGACTGTATCACCCAAACACTGCTTATACTGTGACTGTGTCACCTAAACACTGCTCATAGTGTGACTGTATCACCTAAACACTGCTTATACTGTGACTGTATCACCCAAACACTGCTTATACTGTGACTGTATCACCTAAACACTGCTTATAGTGTGACTGTATCACCCAAACACTGCTTATACTGTGACTGTGTCACCTAAACACTGCTCATAGTGTGACTGTATCACCTAAACACTGCTTATACTGTGACTGTATCACCCAAACACTGCTTATACTGTGACTGTAACACCCAAACACTGCTTATAGTGTGACTGTATCACCCAAACACTGCTTATACTGTGACTGTATCACCCAAACACTGCTTATACTGTGACTGTTTCACCCAAACACTGCTTATACTGTGACTGTATCACCTAAACACTGCTTATACTGTGACTGTATGACCCAAACACTGCTTATACTGTGACTGTATCACCCAAACACTGCTTATACTGTGACTGTATCACCCAAACACTGCTTATACTGTGACTGTATCACCCAAACACTGCTTATACTGTGACTGTATCACCTAAACACTGCTTATACTGTGACTGTATGACCCAAACACTGCTCATACTGTGACTGTATCACCTAAACACTGCTTATACTGTGACTGTATCACCCAAACACTGCTTATACTGTGACTGTATCACCCAAACACTGCTTATACTGTGACTGTATCACCCAAACACTGCTTATACTGTAACTGTATCACCCAAACGCTGCTTATACTGTGACTGTCACCTAAACACTGCTTATACTGTGACTGTATCACCTAAACACTGCTTATACTGTGACTGTATCACCTAAACACTGCTTATACTGTGACTGGATCACCCAAACACTGCTTATACTGTGACTGGATCACCCAAACACTGCTTATACTGTGACTGTATCACCTAAACACTGCTTATACTGTGACTGTATCACCCAAACACTGCTTATACTGTGACTGTATCATCTAAACACCGCTTATACTGTGACTGTATCACCTAAACACTGCTTATACTGTGACTATCACCTAAACACTGCTTATACTGTGACTGTATCACCCAAACACTGCTTATACTGTGACTGTATCACCCAAACACTGCTTATACTGTGACTGTATCACCCAAACACTGCTTATACTGTGACTGTATTACCTAAACACTGCTTATACTGTGACTGTATCACCCAAACACTGCTTATACTGTGACTGTATCACCCAAACACTGCTTATACTGTGACTGTTTCACCCAAACACTGCTTATACTGTGACTGTATCACCCAAACACTGCTTATACTGTGACTGTATCACCTAAACACTGCTTATACTGGGACTGTGTCACCTTAACACTGCTTATACTGTGACTGTATCACCTAAACACTGCTTATACTGTGACTGTATCACCTAAGCACTGCTTATACTGTGACTGTATCACCCAAACACTGCTTATACTGTGACTGTATCACCCAAACACTGCTTATAGTGTGACTGTATCCCCTAAACACTGCTTATACTGTGACTGTATCACCCAAACACTGCTTATAGTGTGACTGTATCACCCAAACACTGCTTATAGTGTGACTGTATCACCCAAACACTGCTTATAGTGTGACTGTATCACCCAAACACTGCTTATAGTGTGACTGTATCACCCAAACACTGCTTATAGTGTGACTGTATCACCCAAACACTGCTTATACTGTGACTGTATCACCCAAACACTGCTTATACTGTGACTGTATCACCCAAACACTGCTTATACTGTGACTGTATCACCTAAACACTGCTTATACTGTGACTGTATCACCTAAGCACTGCTTATACTGTGACTGTATCACCCAAACACTGCTTATACTGTGACTGTATCACCCAAACACTGCTTATACTGTGACTGTATCACCCAAACACTGCTTATAGTGTGACTGTATCACCTAAACACTGCTTATACTGTGACTGTATCACCCAAACACTGCTTATACTGTGACTGTATCACCTAAACACTGCTTATACTGTGACTGTATCACCCAAACACTGCTTATACTGTGACTGTATCACCCAAACACTGCTTATACTGTGACTGTATCACCTAAACGCTGCTTATACTGTGACTGTATCACCTAAACGCTGCTTATACTGGGACTGTATCACCTAAACGCTGCTTATACTGGGACTGTATCACCCAAACACTGCTTATGCTGTGACTGTATCACCCAAACACTGCTTATACTGTGACTGTATCACCTAAACACTGCTTATACTGTGACTGTATCACCCAAACACTGCTTATACTGTGACTGTATCACCCAAACACTGCTTATACTGTGACTGTATCACCTAAACACTTCTTATACTGTGACTGTATCACCTAAACACTGCTTATACTGTGACTGTATCACCCAAACACTGCTTATACTGTGACTGGATCACCCAAACACTGCTTATACTGTGACTGGATCACCTAAACACCGCTTATGCTGTGACTGGATCACCCAAACACTGCTTATACTGTGACTGTATCACCTAAACACTGCTTATACTGTGACTGTATCACCCAAACACTGCTTATACTGTGACTGTATCACCCAAACACTGCTTATACTGTGACTGTATCACCTAAACACTGCTTATACTGTGATTGTATCACCCAAACACTGCTTATACTGTGACTGTATCACCCAAACACTGCTTATACTGTGACTGTATCACCTAAACACTGCTTATACTGTGACTGTATCACCTAAACACTGCTTATACTGTGACTGTATCACCCAAACACTGCTTATACTGTGACTGTATCACCTAAACACTGCTTATACTGTGACTGTATCACCCAAACACTGCTTATACTGTGACTGTATCACCCAAACACTGCTTATACTGTGACTGTATCACCTAAGCACTGCTTATACTGTGACTGTATCACCCAAACACTGCTTATACTGTGACTGTATCACCCAAACACTGCTTATAGTGTGACTGTATCCCCTAAACACTGCTTATACTGTGACTGTATCACCCAAACACTGCTTATAGTGTGACTGTATCACCCAAACACTGCTTATAGTGTGACTGTATCACCCAAACACTGCTTATAGTGTGACTGTATCACCCAAACACTGCTTATAGTGTGACTGTATCACCCAAACACTGCTTATAGTGTGACTGTATCACCCAAACACTGCTTATACTGTGACTGTATCACCCAAACACTGCTTATACTGTGACTGTATCACCCAAACACTGCTTATACTGTGACTGTATCACCTAAACACTGCTTATACTGTGACTGTATCACCTAAGCACTGCTTATACTGTGACTGTATCACCCAAACACTGCTTATACTGTGACTGTATCACCCAAACACTGCTTATACTGTGACTGTATCACCCAAACACTGCTTATAGTGTGACTGTATCACCTAAACACTGCTTATACTGTGACTGTATCACCCAAACACTGCTTATACTGTGACTGTATCACCTAAACACTGCTTATACTGTGACTGTATCACCCAAACACTGCTTATACTGTGACTGTATCACCCAAACACTGCTTATACTGTGACTGTATCACCTAAACGCTGCTTATACTGTGACTGTATCACCTAAACGCTGCTTATACTGGGACTGTATCACCTAAACGCTGCTTATACTGGGACTGTATCACCCAAACACTGCTTATGCTGTGACTGTATCACCCAAACACTGCTTATACTGTGACTGTATCACCTAAACACTGCTTATACTGTGACTGTATCACCCAAACACTGCTTATACTGTGACTGTATCACCCAAACACTGCTTATACTGTGACTGTATCACCTAAACACTTCTTATACTGTGACTGTATCACCTAAACACTGCTTATACTGTGACTGTATCACCCAAACACTGCTTATACTGTGACTGGATCACCCAAACACTGCTTATACTGTGACTGGATCACCTAAACACCGCTTATGCTGTGACTGGATCACCCAAACACTGCTTATACTGTGACTGTATCACCTAAACACTGCTTATACTGTGACTGTATCACCCAAACACTGCTTATACTGTGACTGTATCACCCAAACACTGCTTATACTGTGACTGTATCACCTAAACACTGCTTATACTGTGATTGTATCACCCAAACACTGCTTATACTGTGACTGTATCACCCAAACACTGCTTATACTGTGACTGTATCACCTAAACACTGCTTATACTGTGACTGTATCACCTAAACACTGCTTATACTGTGACTGTATCACCCAAACACTGCTTATACTGTGACTGTATCACCTAAACACTGCTTATACTGTGACTGTATCACCCAAACACTGCTTATACTGTGACTGTATCACCCAAACACTGCTTATACTGTGACTGTATCACCTAAACTCTGCTTATACTGTGACTGTATCACCCAAACACTGCTTATACTGTGACTGTATAACTTAAACACTGCTTATACTGTGACTGTATCACCCAAACACTGCTTATACTGTGACTGTATCACCCAAACACTGCTTATACTGTGACTGTATCACCCAACACTGCTGATACTGTGACTGTATAACCTAAACACTGCTTATACTGTGACTGTATCACCCAAACACTGCTTATATTGTGACTGTATTACCCAAACACTGCTTATACTGTGACTGTATCACCTAAACACTGCTTATACTGTGACTGTATCACCTAAACACTGCTTATACTGTGACTGAATCACACAAACACTGCTTATACTGTGACTGTATCACCAAAACACTGCTTATACTGTGACTGTGTCACCCAAACACTGCTTATACTGTGACTGTATCACCTAAACACTGCTTATACTGTGACTGTATCACCCAAACACTGCTTATACTGTGACTGTATCACCTAAACACTGCTTATACTGTGACTGTATCACCCAAACACTGCTTATACTGTGACTGTATCACCTAAACACTGCTTATACTGTGACTGTATCACCCAAACACTGCTTATACTGTGACTGTATCACCCAAACACTGCTTATACTGTGACAGTATTACCCAAACACTGCTTATACTGTGACTGTATCACTCAAACACTGCTTATACTGTGACTGTACCACCTAAACACTGCTTATACTGGGACTGTGTCACCCATGTTTTTTATATGTGTCTGTGGTTATGACATCATACCTCTCATCATACACCCCCCCCCCCCCCCCCCCCCCAAAAGCATGCCCAGTGGCACTGTAACACTACCTGACAGCTCTGTGCAGAGGTAGAGCTTGGTGGGACAGTTGTTAAGTATGTTTCATCACCTTGGCTTGAAATGTAAATTAAACAATTTTCAATGGGAAATATTTAATTTGTAGAATAAGACACATATATTTCTCTTAGTTTGTGTATTTGATGCTCACACAATGTATAGAGCATGCTTCCCTGTATTCATCATATAGTGTTTAGACTGACAGATACACTTTACAAATGTTTCTTTACAGACCTTGTTAAATTGGCCTCAGTCTTATGTGGATACAGGGAATAGCCTCCCAGCAGAGGTGTTCCTACAGTGAAAGACTTTCAGGATGTCTTTGACTGGCCTTTCAATTGGATTTGAACACACAGATTAAAGGGATTTTTTGTAACGTATTTCTGTGGCCAGGAAATTGCTGTAATCAGTATTTACACTTTCTCTGAGTCTGGAGAAATCGGCATGCAAGCCGAGGAGTCTTCCAGAATCAGTCTAGTTTGCACTCGATTCCTTGGTCGGTAGGCGCCTCTGATGCACAGTTTTCTACATTGTTCGACTGATTTGTTACCCAGTAACTGAATGATTTGGTTAATTAAAGCTTAGACAGATCTCCAGTGTCGTTTTTATTTGCAGTAAAGCACTGTGATATTTGCTCATTCATAGATGGGGTTTATTAGGTTTTTGGACAGTTAGTATTATGCATCCAGCTCGTCCTTCACGAACTGTGAATTAAAGGCCCGAAAGGGAATGAATCCAATCCAAACGCGTCTGCTCCAAAATGAAGCGATGGGTTCAGGCGTCAGCAGACCTAGTAACGTGACGTTTCTCCCCCGCGCATTTCGCTGTTACGTTTAAAGCCAGCCGAGTCCGAGTCCAGGCCGAGTCCAGAGGAATGAAAATGTCTCTGAGATAAGAATCTTTTTTTTTTTCATTCAAGAATTAGAGCTCAAATTCCCCCAAAGCAGATCTTCTCTGTGGATCCTTAGAAACAAACAACAATTATCATGTCGCAATCTCACCTTGTAAGAAAAACGCTTTAAGGGATTGGGTTTTTAATCTGGGGAAAGTTCTAAAAGTGGAGCAGGAGCTATAGAAACCAATGGAATGTTCCTGCGGATTGCATTGTCGATTTGAATGTCTGGACTCTATGATCAGAGTTACATGGAGCAGCCCTTTGCATCGTTATTTGGGGGGCTTTATTTGGATTACGTGCCCCATGTTCTGCATTACACCGTCCTAGCCATAATTATGACAGCATTGGGCACTTCTGCCACATGTGAGACAGGAGTCATTTGGGTTTATTTCTCCTGGTTTATTTGCAGAGTGTGATGTATTAAGTGGTTGTTCCCTTGTTTTGTTTGGTGCGCAGGTTCACAGGAGTGATGTCACAGTCGTGGTATTTTTTATCATGCCAACAAAGACGAATAATTTCAACGTTGAGACTCTGAAGGGTCAGGCGGTCAGGAAGCAGCTCTGGTGAGGCACGGACTGATTGAGGGACGGGGATGTGGGGGCTTTGCCCATTGATTGTTGCTCTTTTTGTGGTTTCAGGGACACTGCTCACTCCGTGAAGGAGAAGTTTGGGAAGAAGCTGTACGAGGCGTTATTAAGGTAGGAACTCGGCAGGTAAATGGAGCTTACTCACTAACCCCAGCCTGATCCTTTACCGGCTGAGGCACTAAACCCATGTGGAGGGCCTCTCCCAATATGACATGTAGGGCGCTTTATAAAGATACATGTTGCAGGGCTGTATTGAGTCATGTGAAAGGACAATTATAAGCAACAAATGTTTAGTTCTGTCTAATTGAAAGATGTCATCAACCAAGTGCAGATGTTTTAAATAGATATGCTTTAATGAAGGAATATAAATAAAGCACCTTATTGAGCGCTCTTTGCCCTGTATAGCTCTATCAGGGGGCAGACATGTTGTTTGAAATCTTTGCCCCTGATTGAGCTATATATACAAAGATTCTAAACAAAATGTCTGCCCCCTGATAGAGCTATACAGAGCAAAGATTCTAAACAACATGTCTGCCCCCTGATAGAGCTATACAGAGCAAAGATTCAAAACAACATGTCCGCCCCCTGATAGAACTATACAGAGCAAAGATTCTAAACAACATGTCCGCCCCTGATAGAGCTATACAGAGCAAAGATTCTTAACAAAATGTCTGCCCCCTGATAGAGCTATACAGAGCAAAGATTCTAAACAACATGTCTGCCCCCTGATAGAGCAATGCAGAGCAAAGATTCTAAACAACATGTCCGCCCCCTGATAGAACTATACAGAGCAAAGATTCTAAACAACATGTCTGCCCCTGATAGAGCTATACAGAGCAAAGATTCAAAACAACATGTCCGCCCCCTGATAGAGCTATACAGAGCAATGATTCTAAACAACATGTCCTGCCCCTGATAGAGCTATAAAGAGCAAAGATTCTAAACAACATGTATGCCCCTGATAGAGCTATACAGAGCAAAGATTCTAAACAACATGTCCGCCCCCTGATAGAGCTATACAGAGCAATGATTCTAAACAACATGTCCTGCCCCTGATAGAGCTATACAGGGCAAAGATTCTAAACAACATGTCTGCCCCCTGATAGAGCTATACAGAGCAAAGATTCTAAACAACATGTCCTGCCCCTGATAGAGCTATACAGAGCAAAGATTCTAAACAACATGTCCGCCCCCTGATAGAGATATACAGAACAAAGATGCTAAATAACATGTTCGCCCCCTGATAGAGCTATACAGAGCAATGATTCTAAACAACATGTCTGCCCCTGATAGAGCTATACAGAGCAAAGATTCTAAACAACATGTCCTCCCCCTGATAGAGCTATACAGAGCAAAGATTCTAAACAACATGTCCTCCCCCTGATAGAGCTATACAGAGCAAAGATTCTAAACAACATGTCCGCCCCCTGATAGAGCTATACAGAGCAATGATTCTAAACAACATGTCCTGCCCCTGATAGAGCTATACAGAGCAAAGATTCTAAACAACATGTCTGCCCCCTGATAGAGCTATACAGAGCAAAGATTCTAAACAACATGTCCTGCCCCTGATAGAGCTATACAGAGCAAAGATTCTAAACAACATGTCCGCCCCCTGATAGAGATATACAGAACAAAGATGCTAAATAACATGTTCGCCCCCTGATAGAGCTATACAGAGCAATGATTCTAAACAACATGTCTGCCCCTGATAGAGCTATACAGAGCAAAGATTCTAAACAACATGTCCTCCCCCTGATAGAGCTATACAGAGCAAAGATTTTAAACAACATGTCCTCCCCCTGATAGAGCGACCCAGAACAAAGATGCTAAACAACATGTCTGCTCAATAAGGTGCTTTATTTGCATTCTTTCATTAAAGCATTTCTATTTATAATGTCTACACTTAATACAATCTTTCAGTTAAACAGAATTAATTATTTGCTGACAGTTGTACTTGAAGACCTTGGTGCCGTGGTATTGTGGTCGCCTTATATGTTCCCCTCTCAAAAACCTCCATATTTAGGGAGAGATATGTCTTTATATGATAAACATGACTTTGTTTCCCCAGGGGTGAAATTCCAGATTTAAATAAGATTCTGGATCGAGATGATGTGACGGTTATGAAAAGAGCCATTTTCTCCACTCAGGTAGGGAATTTCCAGATTAAACATCCTAATCACGCGTAATCCAGCCTGTAAGTCTCACCGACGCCGCGCAGTGTTTATTGGTCACACAGAGAGGAGACTGAGCTGAATGTAGTGCCGCGGGGGGAGGAGCTTAGAGGTTATTGGTTTATAATGATTATAAAGGCAGCTGGAATAAAACAGGAAGGGTTTCCAGCTCCTGGTACAGTCTGTCTAGCACTGCGCCTGTTTTTCCTGGTAGCGCCAGTCTCTGCCGCCGGTGACCACGCATAACATGGTGGACGACTCCACAGACCCAATACTGAGCACCATCCGGCGAATCGGACTTTTCAACAGCCGCGTGGACCGAGTGAAGGTGAGAGCGTTATACGTATAGATTAATAGGAAATGTTATTACTGAGCCCCCGTCTGTTGCACCCTCGCTCCTCTTCATTACCCGAGCCTCACGTGACAAACTAAACACCCACCCACACTGGGGGGGTCATTCTCTTTAACACAGCGCCCCAGAGATTTGCGTTCTCGCTAACCCTTCAGCCCCTTGGTCATCGCTTGTAACAGAGACCCGCAGCCTGCACACATTACACTTTTATCTTTCGGATAACGGGACCACCTCACCTCATCCTCCAGGCTCTAGAATGTGTCCGCTCCCCTAATAATTCTATGTTTCTTCACCCCTGTTATACAGCTCAGCGCAATATATAAACAGTGTGGACGTTATACATGAAAACGAGAATGACAGGGAATCTCAAACGTAAGACCAAAGTAGCAGTTAGTTTGAAGTGAAGCTGAATGGGAGAATTTTTCCAAATTGGCTACTTTGGCCTTAAGTTTGCAATTCCCTTCTCAATTCCCTGCCAGTTTTATGAATAAAGTCCTGAATTAATCAAATATAACTTGTTAAAATCAATGCTTCTCTCTGTATATGTTTCTTATATTTAAAGGACAACTGCAGAACAGAAGGACCTTATGTTTAATTAAAAGACTGTATCAAGTAAAGATGATTTACAAAGAAATTCTTTAATGAAAGAATACAAATTAAATGCCTGATTAAGCCTCCTTTACTCCATATAGTTCTCTCAATGGGCAGACATGTTGTTTAGAATCTTTACTCCATATAGTTCTCTCAGGGGGCAGACATGTTGGTTAGAATCTTTACTCCATATAGTTCTCTCAGGGGGCGGACATGTTGGTTAGAATCTTTACTCCATATAGTTCTCTCAGGGGGCTGACATGTTGGTTAGAATCTTTACTCCATATAGTTCTCTCAGGGGGCTGACATGTTGGTTGGAATCTATACTCCATATAGTTCTCTCAGGGGGCAGACATGTTTAGAATCTTTACTCCATATAGTTCTCTCAGGAGGCAAACATGTTTAGAATCTTTACTCCATATAGTTCTCTCAGGGGGCGGACATGTTGGTTAGAATCTTTACTCCATATAGTTCTCTCAGTGGGCAGACATGTTTAGAATCTTTACTCCATATAGTTCTCTCAGGGGGCAGACATGTTTAGAATCTTTACTCCATATAGTTCTCTCAGGGGGCAGACATGTTGGTTAGAATCTTTACTCCATATAGCTCTCTCAGGGGGCAGACATGTTTAGAATCTTTACTCCATATAGTTCTCTCAGGGGGCAGACATGTTGGTTAGAATCTTTACTCCATATAGCTCTCTCAGGGGGCAGACATGTTGGTTAGAATCTTTACTCCATATAGTTCTCTCAGGGGGCAGACATGTTTAGAATCTTTACTCCATATAGTTCTCTCAGGGGGCAGACATGTTTAGAATCTTTACTCCATATAGTTCTCTCAGGGGGCAGACATGTTTAGAATCTTTACTCCATATAGTTCTCTCAGGGGGCAGACATGTTTAGATTCTTTACTCCATATAGTTCTCTCTGGGGGCAGACATGTTTAGAATCTTTACTCCATATCGCTCTCTCTGGGGGCAGACATGTTTAGAATCTTTACTCCATATCGCTCTCTCTGGGGGCAGACATGTTGGTTAGAATCTTTACTCCATATAGTTCTCTCAGGGGGCAGACATGTTTAGAATCTTTACTCCATATAGTTCTCTCAGGGGGCAGACATGTTTAGAATCTTTACTCCATATAGTTCTCTCAGGGGGCAGACATGTTTAGAATCTTTACTCCATATCGCTCTCTCTGGGGGCAGACATGTTGGTTAGAATCTTTACTCCATATAGTTCTCTCAGGGGGCAGACATGTTTAGAATCTTTACTCCATATAGTTCTCTCAGGGGGCAGACATGTTTAGAATCTTTACTCCATATAGTTCTCTCTGGGGGCAGACATGTTTAGAATCTTTACTCCATATCGCTCTCTCTGGGGGCAGACATGTTGGTTAGAATCTTTACTCCATATAGTTCTCTCAGGGGGCAGACATGTTTAGAATCTTTACTCCATATAGTTCTCTCAGGGGGCAGACATGTTTAGAATCTTTACTCCATATAGTTCTCTCAGGGGGCAGACATGTTTAGAATCTTTACTCCATATAGTTCTCTCAGGGGGCAGACATGTTTAGAATCTTTACTCCATATAGTTCTCTCTGGGGGCAGACATGTTTAGAATCTTTACTCCATATAGTTCTCTCAGGGGGCAGACATGTTTAGAATCTTTACTCCATATCGCTCTCTCTGGGGGCGGACATGTTTAGAATCTTTACTCCATATCGCTCTCTCTGGGGGCAGACATGTTGGTTAGAATCTTTACTCCATATCGCTCTCTCTGGGGGCGGACATGTTGGTTAGAATCTTTACTCCATATCGCTCTCTCTGGGGGCAGACATGTTGGTTAGAATCTTTACTCCATATCGCTCTCTCTGGGGGCGGACATGCTGGTTAGAATATTGGGTCAGATCTTCACTTACTTTGGTTCAGATGAACAAAGATCTGACCAAAGATTCTAAACAAAATGTCTGCCTCCTGGTGGAGCTGTATGGAGTAAAGAAGGCTCAATGAGGTACTTTATTTGTATTGTTTCAGATTAATCCTGAGCCCAGGTATCTGTATATATTACTTTACAGTCGGCTGCTAGGGGTAAAGGGCTAGTCACAATGTCACTGTGCTGTATCGCTACACATATTGATCCTGCTGAGATTAGAACTCCCATCACCTCAGCCATCCCACAAGGATCGTGCAGTCACTTCTGACACAAATCACAGAATATGAAACAAATTAAAAGTAATTATAAATCTTCTACTGAAAACCTCTCACAGACTAATAATTACCAGAACCACAGCAACCAGAGGCAGCTTTCTGGGGTCATAATATTATATTATAGTAAAGCAAATACAGATTTAGATGCTTGGAGTTTTTGGTCAGGAGATAAAGAAAAATTATTGTTAAAGAATTCTGTTTAATTGAAAGATTATATCAAGTGCAGGTATATTAACTAGAAATGCTTTAATGAAAGAAATCAGATAAATACCTTATTGAGCCCTTTGCTCTGTACAAAGAGCAGACATGTTGGGCTAGATCTGACCTGAGATACTAAACAACATGTCCGCCCCCTGATAGAGCTATACAGAGCAAAGATTCTAAACACCATGTCCGCCCCTGATAGAGCTATACAGAGCAAAGATTCTAAACAACATGTCTGCTTTCTGATAGAGCTATACAGAGCAAAGATTCTAAACAACATGTCCACCCCCTGATAGAGCTGTAGACAGCAAAGATTCTAAACAACATGTCCGCCCCCTGATAGAGCTATACAGAGCAAAGATTCTAAACACCATGTCTGCCCCCTGATAGAGCTATACAGAGCAAAGATTCTAAACACCATGTCCGCCCCTGATAGAGCTATACAGAGCAAAGATTCTAAACATGTCTGCCCCCTGATAGAGCTATACAGAGCAAAGATTCTAAACAACATGTCCACCCCCTGATAGAGCTATACAGAGCAAAGATTCTAAACAACATGTACACCCCCTGATAGAGCTATACAGAGCAAAGATTCTAAACAACATGTCCGTCCCCTGATAGAGATATACAGAGCAAAGATTCTAAACATGTCTGCCCCCTGATAGAGCTATACAGAGCAAAGATTCTAAACAACATGTCCACCCCCTGATAGAGCTATACAGAGCAAAGATTCTAAACAACATGTCCACCCCCTGATAGAGCTATACAGAGCAAAGATTCTAAACATGTCTGCCCCCTGATAGAGCTATACAGAGCAAAGATTCTAAACAACATGTCCACCCCCTGATAGAGCTATACAGAGCAAAGATTCTAAACAACATGTCCACCCCCTGATAGAGCTATACAGAGCAAAGATTCTAAACAACATGTCCGTCCCCTGATAGAGCTATACAGAGCAAAGATTCTAAACAACATGTCCACCCCCTGATAGAGCTATACAGAGCAAAGATTCTAAACAACATGTCCGCCCCCTGATAGAGCTATACAGAGCAAAGATTCTAAACAACATGTCTGCCCCCTGATAGAGCTATACAGAGCAAAGATTCTACACAACATGTCCATCCCCTGATAGAGATATACAGAGCAAAGATTCTAAATAACATGTCTGCCCCCTGATAGAGCTATACAGAGCAAAGATTCTAAACAACATGTCCGCCCCCTGATAGAGCTATACAGAGCAAAGATTCTAAACAACATGTCCGTCCCCTGATAGAGCTATACAGAGCAAAGGTTCTAAACAGCATGTCCGCCCCTGATAGAGCTATACAGAGGAAAGATTCTAAACAACATGTCCACCCCCTGATAGAGCTATACAGAGCAAAGATTCTAAACACCATGTCCGCCCCTGATAGAGCTATACAGAGCAAAGATTCTAAACATGTCTGCCCCCTGATAGAGCTATACAGAGCAAAGATTCTAAACAACATGTCCACCCCCTGATAGAGCTATACAGAGCAAAGATTCTAAACAACATGTCCACCCCCTGATAGAGCTATACAGAGCAAAGATTCTAAACAACATGTCCACCCCCTGATAGAGCTATACAGAGCAAAGATTCTAACCAACATGTCCGTCCCCTGATAGAGATATACAGAGCAAAGATTCTAAACATGTCTGCCCCCTGATAGAGCTATACAGAGCAAAGATTCTAAACAACATGTCCACCCCCTGATAGAGCTATACAGAGCAAAGATTCTAAACAACATGTACACCCCCTGATAGAGCTATACAGAGCAAAGATTCTAAACATGTCTGCCCCCTGATAGAGCTATACAGAGCAAAGATTCTAAACAACATGTCCACCCCCTGATAGAGCTATACAGAGCAAAGATTCTAAACAACATGTCCACCCCCTGATAGAGCTATACAGAGCAAAGATTCTAAACAACATGTCCGTCCCCTGATAGAGATATACAGAGCAAAGATTCTAAACAACATGTCCACCCCCTGATAGAGCTATAAAGAGCAAAGATTCTAAACAACATGTCCATCCCCTGATAGAGATATACAGAGCAAAGATTCTAAATAACATGTCTGCCCCCTGATAGAGCTATACAGAGCAAATATTCTAAACAACATGTCCGCCCCCTGATAGAGCTATACAGAGCAAAGATTCTAAACAACATGTCCGTCCCCTGATAGAGCTATACAGAGCAAAGGTTCTAAACAGCATGTCCGCCCCTGATAGAGCTATACAGAGGAAAGATTCTAAACAACATGTCCGCCCCCTGATAGAGCTATACAGAGCAAAGATTCTAACAACATGTCTGCCCCCTGATAGAGCTATACAGAGCAAAGATTCTAAACAACATGTCCGTCCCCTGATAGAGCTATACATAGCAAAGGTTCTAAACAGCATGTCCGCCCCTGATAGAGCTATACAGAGGAAAGATTCTAAACAACATGTCCGCCACCTGATAGAGCTATACAGAGCAAAGATTCTGAACAACATGTCTGCCCCCTGATAGAGCTATACAGAGCAAAGATTCTAAACAACATGTCCGCCCCCTGATAGAGCTATACAGAGCAAAGATTCTAAACAACATGTCCGTCCCCTGATAGAGCTATACAGAGCAAAGGTTCTAAACAGCATGTCCGCCCCTGATAGAGCTATACAGAGGAAAGATTCTAAACAACATGTCCGCCCCCTGATAGAGCTATACAGAGCAAAGATTCTAAACACCATGTCCGCCCCTGATAGAGCTATACAGAGCAAAGATTCTAAACATGTCTGCCCCCTGATAGAGCTATACAGACCAAAGATTCTAAACAACATGTCCACCCCCTGATAGAGCTATACAGAGCAAAGATTCTAAACAACATGTCCACCCCCTGATAGAGCTATACAGAGCAAAGATTCTAAACAACATGTCCACCCCCTGATAGAGCTATACAGAGCAAAGATTCTAAACAACATGTCCGTGCCCTGATAGAGATATACAGAGCAAAGATTCTAAACATGTCTGCCCCCTGATAGAGCTATACAGAGCAAAGATTCTAAACAACATGTCCACCCCCTGATAGAGCTATACAGAGCAAAGATTCTAAACAACATGTCCACCCCCTGATAGAGCTATACAGAGCAAAGATTCTAAACATGTCTGCCCCCTGATAGAGCTATACAGAGCAAAGATTCTAAACAACATGTCCACCCCCTGATAGAGCTATACAGAGCAAAGATTCTAAACATGTCTGCCCCCTGATAGAGCTATACAGAGCAAAGATTCTAAACAACATGTCCACCCCCTGATAGAGCTATACAGAGCAAAGATTCTAAACAACATGTCCACCCCCTGATAGAGCTATACAGAGCAAAGATTCTAAACAACATGTCCGCCCCCTGATAGAGCTATACAGAGCAAAGATTCTAAACAACATGTCCACCCCCTGATAGAGCTATACAGAGCAAAGATTCTAAACAACATGTCCACCCCCTGATAGAGCTATACAGAGCAAAGATTCTAAACATGTCTGCCCCCTGATAGAGCTATACAGAGCAAAGATTCTAAACAACATGTCCACCCCCTGATAGAGCTATACAGAGCAAAGATTCTAAACATGTCTGCCCCCTGATAGAGCTATACAGAGCAAAGATTCTAAACAACATGTCCACCCCCTGATAGAGCTATACAGAGCAAAGATTCTAAACAACATGTCCACCCCCTGATAGAGCTATACAGAGCAAAGATTCTAAACAACATGTCCGTCCCCTGATAGAGATATACAGAGCAAAGATTCTAAACAACATGTCCACCCCCTGATAGAGCTATACAGAGCAAACATTCTAAACAACATGTCCGCCCCCTGATAGAGCTATACAGAGCAAAGATTCTAAACAACATGTCTGCCCCCTGATAGAGCTATACAGAGCAAAGATTCTAAACAACATGTCCATCCCCTGATAGAGATTTACAGAGCAAAGATTCTAAATAACATGTCTGCCCCCTGATAGAGCTATACAGAGCAAAGATTCTAAACAACATGTCCGCCCCCTGATAGAGCTATACAGAGCAAAGATTCTAAACAACATGTCCGTCCCCTGATAGAGCTATAGAGAGCAAAGGTTCTAAACAGCATGTCCGCCCCTGATAGAGCTATACAGAGGAAAGATTCTAAACAACATGTCCGCTCCCTGATAGAGCTATACAGAGCAAAGATTCTAACAACATGTCTGCCCCCTGATAGAGCTATACAGAGCAAAGATTCTAAACAACATGTCCGTCCCCTGATGAAGCTATACAGAGCAAAGATTCTGAACAACATGTCTGCCCCCTGATAGAGCTTTCAGAGCAAAGATTCTAAACAACATGTCTGCCCCCTGATAGAGCTATACAGAGCAAGATTCTAAACACCATGTCCGCCCCCTGATAGAGCTATACAGAGCAAAGATTCTAAACAACATGTCCGCCCCCTGATAGAGTTATACAGAGCAAAGATTATAAACAACATGTCCTTCCCCGATAGAGCTATACAGAGCAAAGATTCTAAACAACATGTCCGCCCCCTGATAGAGCTATACAGAGCAAAGATTCTAAACACCATGTCTGCCCCCTGATAGAGCTATACAGAGCAAAGAGGGCTCAATAATGCTTCATTTCTTTAAAGAATTTATATTTAAAATGCAGAGAACGTTTACTGAGCGGGTAGTGGATGTATGGAATAACCTTCCAGAAGAAGTGGTAGAGGTGAATACAGTGAAGGAGTTTAAGCATGCATGGGATAGGTATAAGGCTATCCTAGATATAAGAAAAGGTCAGGGACTAATAAAAGTATTACATTACTGAGAGGGTAGTGGATGTATGGAATAGTCTTCCAGTAGAAGTGGTAGAGGTTAATACAGTGAAGGAGTTTAAGCATGCATGGGATAGGTATAAGGCTATCCTAGATATAAGATAAGGCCAGGGACTAATGAAAGTATTACTTTACTGAGAGGGTAGTGGATGCATGGAATAGTCTTCCAGTAGAAGTGGTAGAGGTTAATACAGTGAAGGAGTTTAAGCATGCGTGGGATAGGTATAAGGCTATCCTAGATATAAGATAAGGTCAGGGACTAATGAAAGTATTACATTACTGAGAGGGTAGTGGATGTATGGAATAGTCTTCCAGTAGAAGTGGTAGAGGTTAATACAGTGAAGGAGTTTAAGCATGCATGGGATAGGTATAAGGCTATCCTAGATATAAGATAAGGCCAGGGACTAATGAAAGTATTACATTACTGAGAGGGTAGTGGATGCATGGAATAGTCTTCCAGTAGAAGTGGTAGAGGTTAATACAGTGAAGGAGTTTAAGCATGCATGGGATAGGTATAAGGCTATCCTAGATATAAGATAAGGCCAGGGACTAATGAAAGTATTACATTACTGAGAGGGTAGTGGATGTATGGAATAGTCTTCCAGTAGAAGTGGTAGAGGTTAATACAGTGAAGGAGTTTAAGCATGCATGGGATAGGTATAAGGCTATCCTAGATATAAGATAAGGCCAGGGACTAATGAAAGTATTACATTACTGAGAGGGTAGTGGATGTATGGAATAGTCTTCCAGTAGAAGTGGTAGAGGTTAATACAGTGAAGGAGTTTAAGCATGCATGGGATAGGTATAAGGCTATCCTAGATATAAGATAAGGCCAGGGACTAATGATAGTATTACATTACTGAGAGGGTAGTGGATACATGGAATAGTCTTCCAGTAGAAGTGGTAGAGGGTAATACAGTGAAGGAGTTTAAGCATGCATGGGATAGGTATAAGGCTATCCTAGATATAAGATAAGGTCAGGGACTAATGAAAGTATTACATTACTGAGAGGGTAGTGGGTGTATGGAATAGTCTTCCAGTAGAAGTGGTAGAGGTTAATACAGTGAAGGAGTTTAAGCATGCATGGGATAGGTATAAGGCTATCCTAGATATAAGATAAGGCCAGGGACTAATGAAAGTATTACATTACTGAGAGGGTAGTGGATGTATGGAATAGTCTTCCAGTAGAAGTGGTAGAGGTTAATACAGTGAAGGAGTTGAAGCATGCATGGGATAGGTATAAGGCTGGCTATATTGGTCTGCTAGTGACACAGTCTATACGTGTTTGTTGGTTGTGTCATGATTACATAGTGATGATGCTATATTTCGGGGGTTCCTCTTTGCAGGTGATTGTACATCCAGAGTTCCTGTCTTCTACCAGCCCCCTGTTACCGCTGGATTATGAGGAGTTTGTACGCGGCTGTCACCTTGGTGTTTTCCCATCATATTATGAACCCTGGGGATATACTCCCGGTAAACCTTTCATCTCATTAAACGTCCTGTATCATTGATTTCCTGGCTCAATGAGCCGACAAAGACTCAGTAAATCCAATATTAGGAGTGAGTTTATGGCAGACGGACCAGCACATTCCGGCAATTTATTATCCAGACAAACTACGGATCTGATTCTATAAAACACTCACATTATAACTGATTTATATTCAATACTGACCACAAACTTAACCATCGAGGCCCATGAAATCATCCAAAACAATTCAAAATCACAATGAAAATGAACTACTTTTCAATGGGAAATGTGTAATTTACATATCAAGCTGCAGGTGATGTCATAAACATGAGACACATTTAAAACCTATATTTTTCCTATTTCATACTTTTGTTGCAAATATGTTTACACAATGTATATATATTTTTTGTCATTTTCCCTAATTCTTTACAGTCACAGTATAAGCAGTGTTTAGCTGATACAGTCACAGTATAAGCAGTGTTTAGGTGATACAGTCACAGTATAAGCAGTGTGTAGGTGATACAGTCACAGTATAAGCAGTGTTTGGGTGATACAGTCACAGTATAAGCAGTGTTTAGGTGATACAGTCACAGTATAAGCAGTGTTTGGGTGATATAGTCACAGTATAACCAGTGTTTGGGTGATACAGTCACAGTATAAGCAGTGTTTAGGTGATACAGTCACAGTATAAGCAGTGTTTGGGTGATACAGTCACAGTATAAGCAGTGTTTAGGTGATACAGTCACAGTATAAGCAGTGTTTGGGTGATACAGTCACAGTATAAGCAGTGTTTGGGTGACACAGTCACAGTATAAGCAGTGTTTGGGTGATACAGTCACAGTATAAGCAGTGTTTGGGTGATACAGTCACAGTATAAGCAGTGTTTGGGTGATACAGTCACAGTATAAGCAGTGTTTAGGTGATACAGTCACAGTATAAGCAGTGTTTGGGTGATACAGTCACAGTATAAGCAGTGTTTGGGTGATACAGTCACAGTATAAGCAGTGTTTGGGTGATACAGTCACAGTATAAGCAGTGTTTGGGTGATACAGTCAAAGTATAAGCAGTGTTTGGGTGATACATAGTGCAGGGTAGCTTTTTGTCATTGGTTCCCTGTATCATGCAATTTATACTCATCCTCAGTTATGGGATAAATCTTTCTTCACACTATAATTCCTGGAAGAACATAAACGTATGATGGCATGCTGTTTATAATATAAGCATGTTAATGACACACAGACCTCCTGATGGATCGGGGGTGGGGGGGGTGCAGGCTCTCAGAGTGACATTAGTCTGATGTCATACATGTTATACTTTCAGACAACATGTCAGACACACAGAAAGCTTGATTTGCACGGAGAGCCTGGGAAGATTCGAGGGTTTCATGAAAAGTGACAGATTTCTCAGAAGCCATCTCAGGAAATAGGTTAAAATCAATTTTAATGCATTATGGGGGCGGAAAAAACATATTTAAAAATAGATTTAATTTGAAGCCGAGAAATTAATTGGTTATGGAGAGAAATTTATCTGAGGGGCTTAGGTCAGGGGAGTTAGCGATTCATTGTGGTGAGTATGTAATTGGATTCATAGAAAGCAGAGAACAGGGGAATCCTTTACAACATACTAAACAAGGTACTGTATCACCTAAACACTGCTTATACTGTGACTGTATCACCCAAACACTGCTCATACTGTGACTGTATCACCCAAACACTGCTTATACTGTGACTGTATCACCTAAACACTGCTTATACTGTGACTGTGTCACCTAAACACTGCTTATACTGTGACTGTATCACCCAAACACTGCTTATACTGTGACTGTATCACCTAAACACTGCTTATACTGTGACTGTGTCACCTAAACACTGCATATACTGTGACTGTATCACCCAAACACTGCTTATACTATGACTGTATCACCCAAACACTGCTTATACTGTGACTGTATCACCCAAACCCTGCTCATACTGTGACTGTATCACCCAAACACTGCTTATACTGTGACTGTGTCACCCAAACACGGCTTATACTGTGACTGTATCACCTAAACACTGCTTATACTGTGACTGTGTCACCCAAACGCTGCTTATACTGTGACTGTATCACCTAAACACTGCTCATACTGTGACTGTATCACCCAAACACTGCTTATACTGTGACTATCACCTAAACACTGCTTATACTGTGACTGTATCATCTAAACACTGCTTATACTGGGACTGTATCACCTAAACACTGCTTATACTGTGACTGTATCACCTAAACACTGCTTATACTGTGATTGTATCACCCAAACACTGCTTATACTGTGACTGTATCACCTAAACACTGCTTATACTGTGACTGTATCACCCAAACACTGCTTATACTGTGACTGCCACCTAAACACTGCTTATACTGTGACTGTATCACCCAAACACTGCTTATACTGTGACTGTATCACCCAAACACTGCTTATACTGTGACTGTATCACCCAAACACTGCTTATACTGTGACTGTATCACCCAAACACTGCTTATACTGTGACTGTATCACCTAAACACTGCTTATACTGTGACTGTATCACCCAAACACTGCTTATACTGTGACTGTATCACCCAAACACTGCTTATACTGTGACTGTATCACCCAAACACTGCTTATACTGTGACTGTATCACCCAAACACTGCTTATACTGTGACTGTATCACCCAAACGCTGCTCATACTGTGACTGTATCACCCAAACACTGCTTATACTGTGACTGTGTCACCCAAACACTGCTTATACTGTGACTGTATCACCTAAACACTGCTTATACTGTGACTGTGTCACCCAAACGCTGCTTATACTGTGACTGTATCACCTAAACACTGCTCATACTGTGACTGTATCACCCAAACACTGCTTATACTGTGACTATCACCTAAACACTGCTTATACTGTGACTGTATCATCTAAACACTGCTTATACTGGGACTGTATCACCTAAACACTGCTTATACTGTGACTGTATCACCTAAACACTGCTTATACTGTGACTGTATCACCCAAACACTGCTTATACTGTGACTGTATCACCTAAACACTGCTTATACTGTGACTGTATCACCTAAACACTGCTTATACTGTGACTGTATCACCCAAACACTGCTTATACTGTGACTGCCACCTAAACACTGCTTATACTGTGACTGTATCACCCAAACACTGCTTATACTGTGACTGTGTCACCCAAACACTGCTTATACTGTGACTGTATCACCCAAACACTGCTTATACTGTGACTGTATCACCTAAACACTGCTTATACTGTGACTGTATCACCCAAACACTGCTTATACTGTGACTGTATCACCCAAACACTGCTTATACTGTGACTGTATCACCCAAACGCTGCTTATACTGTGACTGTATCACCTAAACACTGCTTATACTGTGACTGTATCACCTAAACACTGCTTATACTGTGACTGTATCACCTAAACACTGCTTATACTGTGACTGTATCACCCAAACACTGCTTATACTGTGACTGTATCACCTAAACACTGCTTATACTGTGACTGTATCACCCAAACACTGCTTATACTGTGACTGTATCACCTAAACACTGCTTATACTGTGACTGTATCACCCAAACACTGCTTATACTGTGACTGTATCACCTAAACACTGCTTATACTGTGACTGTATCACCTAAACACTGCTTATACTGTGACTGTATCACATAAACACTGCTTATACTGTGACTGTATCACCCAAACACTGCTGATACTGTGAAAAATAATGATCTATACATTGCATATAATGAATAAACAAATAAAATAAAGGAAAATCTAGTGTAAATGTGTCTGCTGCTCATGACATCACATGTGGCTTGATATGCAAATTACACCTTTCCCATTGAAGTCGGTTAACGAGGTAACGACTAACGAGATCCATATGCTCTATTTCAGCTGAATGTACAGTGATGGGAATACCGAGTATCACCACCAACCTGTCTGGATTTGGATGCTTTATTCAGGAGCACGTGGCGGATCCTGCAGCTTATGGTACCTACAGAGTATCCTTGGGAAGTGTACACAATCTATACCATGTAATGTATACATGTGGGACTGTGTATACAATCTATACCATGTAATGTATACATGTGGGACTGTGTATACAATCTATACCATATAATCTACACATGCGGGGTTGTGTAAACAATCTGTATGATACAATGTATACATGTGGGACTGTGTATACAATCTGTATGATACAATGTGTACATGTGGGACTGTGTAAACAATATGTATGATACAATGTATACATGTGGGACTGTGTATACAATCTGTATGGTATAATGTATACATGTGGGACTGTGTATACAATCTGTATGATATAATGTATACATGTGGGACTGTGTATACAATCTGTATGATACAATGTGTACATGTGGGACTGTGTAAACAATCTGTATGATACAATGTATACATGTGGGACTGTGTATACAATCTGTATGATATAATGTATACATGTGGGACTGTGTATACAATCTGTATGATACAATGTATACATGTGGGACTGTGTATACAATCTGTATGATACAATGTGTACATGTGGGACTGTGTATACAATCTGTATGATACAATGTGTACATGTGGGACTGTGTTTACAATCTGTATGATACAATGTGTACATGTGGGACTGTGTTTACAATCTGTATGATATAATGTGTACATGTGGGACTGTGTATACAATCTGTATGATACAATGTATACATGTGGGACTGTGTATACAATGTGTACATGTGGGACTGTGTATACAATCTGGATGATACAATGTGTACATGTGGGACTGTGTATACAATCTGTATGATACAATGTATACATGTGGGACTGTGTATACAATCTGTGTGATACAATGTGTACATGTGGGACTGTGTATACAATCTGTATGATACAATGTATACATGTGGGACTGTGTATACAATCTGTATGATACAATGTGTACATGTGGGACTGTGTATACAATCTGTATGATACAATGTGTACATGTGGGACTGTGTATACAATCTGTATGATACAATGTGTACATGTGGGACTGTGTATACAATCTGTATGATACAATGTGTACATGTGGGACTGTGTATACAATCTGTATGATACAATGTGTACATGTGGGACTGTGTATACAATCTGTATGATACAATGTGGTTTGTACGTAGATCATGTTATGATGTTGTGTTTTCCTCTATACGTGTGATCAGGAATATACATAGCTGACAGGCGGTTTCGCTCCCCGGAGGAATCCTGTAACCAGCTGACACAATTCCTCTACGGCTTCTGCCAGCAATCCCGGCGTCAGCGGATTATCCAAAGAAACCGCACAGAGAGACTGTCAGACCTGCTGGACTGGAGATACCTGGGCAGAGTAAGAGATGGACATCCTAATACTCTAGTGCTAGTGTCACTATTCATGTGGGGCTGCTTTCACCCCATAAATAATACCATGCACTTCCCGCCATCTCAGCAGCTGTGCCATGCACTCCCCGCCATCTCAGCAGCTGTGCCATGCACTCCCCGCCATCTCAGCAGCTGTGCCATGCACCCCCGCCATCTCAGCAGCTGTGCCATGCACTCCCCGCCATCTCTGCAGCTGTGCCATGCACCCCCGTCATCTCCGCAGCTGTGCCATGCACTCCCCGCCATCTCAGCAGCTGTGCCATGCACTCCCCGCCATCTCCGCAGCTGTGCTATGCACTCCCCGCCATCTCAGCAGCTGTGCTATGCACTCCCCGCCATCTCAGCAGCTGTGCCATGCACTCCTTGCCATCTCTGCAGCTGTGCCATGCACTCCCCGCCATCTCTGCAGCTGTGCCATGCACTCCTTGCCATCTCTGCAGCTGTGCCATGCACTCCCCGCCATCTCTGCAGCTGTGCCATGCACTCCCCGCCATCTCTGCAGCTGTGCCATGCACTCCCCGCCATCTCTGCAGCTGTGCCATGCACTCCCCGCCATCTCAGCAGGTGTGCCATGCACTCCCCGCCATCTCTGCAGCTGTGCCATGCACTCCCCGCCATCTCTGCAGCTGTGCCATGCACTCCCCGCCATCTCTGCAGCTGTGCCATGCACTCCCCGCCATCTCAGCAGGTGTGCCATGCACTCCCCGCCATCTCTGCAGCTGTGCCATGCACTCCCCGCCATCTCTGCAGCTGTGCCATGCACTCCCCGCCATCTCTGCAGCTGTGCCATGCACTCCCCGCCATCTCTGCAGCTGTGCCATGCACTCCCCGCCATCTCTGCAGCTGTGCCATGCACTCCCCGCCATCTCAGCCAATTCACTCTAGCTGCACAGTGCAAATAGAATAAAATTAAAGATTCCACTCTTCAAAAATATGAGACAAAAACACATAAAATAAAAAGTCCCACAAATTAATCTGTAATCAATAAAACATCTAATGAGGTCAGGGGTGAAAGCATTGCTTGGAGGGGAATTTATTACCAGACAGCTAATAATAAACTGAAACCCCCCAGTAACAGCCCTGCTCATTTCTTCTGGGAGGAGATACAAGTGGAACATTTATCTGGGGTTTCTCTGGGGGGCAGTGCAGACTCTGACACCAAGAGGTGATCTATTTCTATATCAGGTCAGCGACACTGACTGTCAGTCTTACGGAGATTTGTCACACAGGAGGCAAAAAATCTCTTCTTATTATTATTATTCCATCCAGACAGCATCACATACATGATGAATAAATAAAAAACATATAAATGTGCTTGAGAGCAACCTGTGATTAAGCACCTTTTGTGAAAAAATATATAGTGGCTCTCAATGAGAGATAGTGGATCTGTATCCCAAAAACCAGGGAGATGGTGTGGGTCCCCCTCGAGGGGATACACTTACAAACTCTTTGGAAAGAAACAGCACTTCAGGTATGTCCTGTAGAGGTCTGGCTTCAGAGTAGTAATTCTCATGGAAACACAGCAAAGGACATCAATTAGTGATAGGACAGGTATACTTTAATAAAAAAATAGTAGCTGCTTACATGGGGATTCTGGTAGTCACATGAAGTGGGCGCCACACGTAATGACAGGAATCCTTACAGCATGCAAGTAGTGTTTGGAGTATCAAATACACTTTAAATATAAAAAACAATAGAAGTACAATGGTGAGAGTAATAGCAGGTTGAGTCCAGAACGCTACGCGTTTCGCTCTTCATGAGCTTCGACCAGAATCCCCATGTAAGCAGCTACTATTTTTTTATTAAAGTATACCTGTCCTATCACTAATTGATGTCCTTTGCTGTGTTTCCATGAGAATTACTACTCTGAAGCCAGACCTCTACAGGACATACTTGAAGTGCTGTTTCTTTCCAAAGAGTTTGTAAGTGTATCCCCTCGAGGGGGACCCACACCATCTCGCTGGTTTTTGGGATACAGATCCACTATCTCTCATTGAGAGCCACTATATATTTTTTCACAAAAGGTGCTTAATCACAGGTTGCTCTCAAGCACATTTATATGTTTTTTATTTATTCACTTTGTTTTGCTGTGTGGTTTAGGGACACACTACCTAAGTGCTGCTAAGAGCTAAGATATCAGAGCTGGTTACACTGTTATATTATCACATACATGATGTTTATACAAAGTTCTTTTCAAAATTAATCTAATTTGATTAATAAAGATTTATTTTATTTAAACAAATATGAAAAACATGAATATAAAATACAAACAAAAGATTTAGGGGTTAAAACCAGACATGAGAATATATGTGAAATCGTTAACTGACAGTGAATGTAGTTTAAAGATCCCAGGTCCTTATATTACTCTCTATATTATTATTTGGGCTTCATCATGATAGAGAAAATTGCAGAGAACTGAGCTGAATAGGAGACTTCTTCACTTTGTCTTTAAGTGAAATTCCCTTGTCAATTGCCTCTTGTTTTGAATAAAGCCCTTTGTGCTCAGCTTTGTGTGTAACATTATTGTTATTGTGATATATTCCAGTGATTGGAGCTGTTGTAATGGGATTCACTGTTTTATTTCGGCAGTTTTACATGCATGCGCGACACTTGGCGCTCTGCAGGACGTTCCCTGACCAGTTTCAGATGGAGCCCAACGCCCCACCCACGGTAACACTGCTTATCCCTGAAAAACCGAATGAGCATGAGCTCTGAGTGGCCATTAGAATGATCTAGTATCAGCCCCCGCGGAATCCCAGAATCCTCTGGGGTATATCCCGCCATGTTGTCATCAGTACCGTCTATGGAGCAGCTCTTCACCTGTATAATAAGGAAGTTATTTAGGATTGAGATGGGCTCTGGCTGGTTCCTCAGTAAGGGATCTTATTTACTGCTTTTGGCTCCAGTTCGGGAGGGAATTTAAACAATATCCCTTATTAGACAGCAAAGTCCACAAACAAATTTACAAACTTTTCCAGACTGTGAGAGAGACTCAGGGCTTCATTTGTGGAAAAGAGAGAATGGCAGGGAGTTGAGAAGGGAATTTCAGACTTAAAGCACTGCCTGCCTATCCCGGGAATGTAGAAAATGCTATAAAATGCTCTAAACATTGTGTCAGCAGAATTACAGAGAATGCGTCACTGGAGAGGAAGATGGTTTTTTCAAATGTGTCTGTGTCTTCTGCTTATGACATCACCGTGTGCCTTGATATGCAAATTACACATTATCTTTGAAAAGTAGTTAATTTGCATATCAAGGCACAGGTGATGTCAGGACACTACAGACACATTTAAAGCATTTGTTTCTTTTTCTTTTTTATGAATTCTGTTAAGTATGGATCATTTTTCAGCATTTTTTATGCTCTACAGTCACATTGTTCCTTTAAGGCCAAAGTTTACTGAGATGGAAAGTTCTCTGATTCAGCTGCACTACAAAATCTGCTACTTTGGAATGAAGTTTGAAATTCCCTTTTCAATTCCCTGCAGTTAATTATTTCATGAATAAAAACCTTCACTGATTAATTAGTCAAGAGATAGTGCTGGAAACACAAATGTCCCAGATAAATCCTATTATTATCATTTGGTATAGAGAGCGCCACTAATCTGTATAACGCCGTCACCTGCGCTGCTGGTGGGATGTGCAGGAGATATTGGGGGCTGATAAAGGTCAGGGGGAGAGAATGATCTGAATCTCCTTATTTACATATTTGTTGTGGTTTATTTCCTCCTCCACATCTGCAGAATCCCTTTCATTTAAATGATAATATTATTAATAATCCTGGATCGTGTGGGTCATGTTACTGATATCTAGCTAATAACAGAGACAATATAAAGTATCACTATGAAGCCGACATAAACAGAGATCAGTCACAGTAACACAGTCATTTAGGTAGAAAATAGAATCCAAGTCCATCAAGTTCAACCCGTCTGCTGATTATTCCTCCTTTTCATCCAAAAGAAGATGGAAACAAGGGCAATCAGATTTCTCCTTGGATCAATAAGCTCTATTATTAATGCTTATTCTATTATTCTATCCTTCCTGATATTACATTTAAATCGTTGCCCCTCTAATTTCAGACTATGTCCTCTAGTTGTGGTAGTTTTTCTTATTTTAAATATACTCTGTTCCTTTACTGTGTTGATTCCCTTTATGTACATTTCTATTAATGAACAGTTCCCTGGAGAGCTCTCTATATTGGCCTGGCACATTATATATATATATATATATATATATATATATATATATAATCATTTTATATTTTTTTTAGTGAATACAAATGCAACTTTTCTAGAAGGGCTAAAGAATAAATAAGAAATAAATTATGAGGAGAGCCTAAAAAGGTTACATTTATACCTATACAATAGAGCCTTAAAAGAGCTCAATTAGGGGCTAGAAGGGTTGAACGTGAGGGTCTTTTCAATGTAGATCATGTTACTATATTAGTCTTTCTTCGTTTGATCCTTGAATTCTTGGCAATAAAACAGATAACACAGACTAGCAGCTGATAATAAGCATCCGGCTATTACCGGTCTGTACATTAAATAAAACTTACCCGCTGATCAATAATCTCATACAATTGCCTGGAAACAGCTGGAAGCCATCAGAACAGATAATACAGAGCAATAAATATAAACACAAAACTGAATCTCAATAAAATAATAATTTAACGGATTGACGCAGCATTCACAAGGCGCAGACGATGCGGGGGGGGGGGTTGCTGAGCTGGCGATTTATTTTAAAATATGAAACATCAAATATATATTTATTATGAAGAAATGAAGCACCAACATATTCCACAGCGCAGGTCAGACAGGAGTTAATCCACATTCAAGATTTTTTTTCAAAAATGGTGTCCAGTAAACATGTGATTTTACATCGCCGTGGGAGAGTCTGATGTTAGTGGCCGTGGGAGAGTCTGATGTTAGTGACCGTGAGAGAGTCTGATGTTAGTGGCCGTGGGAGAGTCTGATGTTAGTGACCGTGGGAGAGTCCGATGTTAGTGGCCGTGGGAGAGTCTGATGTTAGTGGCCGTGGGAGAGTCCGATGTTAGTGGCCGTGGGAGAGTCCGATGTTAGTGGCGGTGGGAGAGTCCGATGTTAGTGGCCGTGGGAGAGTCCGATGTTAGTGGCCGTGGGAGAGTCTGATGTTAGTGGCCGTGGGAGAGTCTGATGTTAGTGGCCGTGGGAGAGTCTGATGTTAGTGGCCGTGGGAGAGTCTGATGTTAGTGGCCGTGGGAGAGTCTGATGTTAGTGGTCGTGGGAGAGTCTGATGTTAGTGGCCATGGGAGAGTCTGATGTTATTGGCCGTGGGAGAGTCTGATGTTAGTGGCCGTGGGAGAGTCTGATGTTAGTGACCGTGGGAGAGTCTGATGTTAGTGGCCGTGGGAGAGTCCGATGTTAGTGGCCGTGGGAGAGTCCGATGTTAGTGACCGTGAGAGAGTCTGATGTTAGTGACCGTGAGAGAGTCTGATGTTAGTGACCGTGGGATAGTCTGATGTTAGTGACCGTGGGAGATTCTGATGTTAGTGGCCGTGGGAGAGTCTGATGTTAGTGACCGTGAGAGAGTCTGATGTTAGTGACCGTGAGAGAGTCTGATGTTAGTGACCGTGGGAGAGTCTAATGTTAGTGACCGTGGGAGAGTCTGATGTTAGTGGCCGTGGGAGAGTCTGATGTTAGTGGCTGTGGGAGAGTCCGATGTTAGTGGCTGTGGGAGAGTCCGATGTTAGTGGCCGTGGGAGAGTCCGATGTTAGTGGCAGCGGGAGAGTCCGATGTTAGTGGCCGTGGGAGAGTCTGATGTTAGTGGCCGTGGGAGAGTCTAATGTTAGTGACCGTGGGAGAGTCTGATGTTATTGGCCATGGGAGAGTCTGATGTTAGTGGCCGTGGGAGAGTCTGATGTTAGTGGCCGTGGGAGAGTCCGATGTTAGTGGCAGCGGGAGAGTCCGATGTTAGTGGCCGTGGGAGAGTCTGATGTTAGTGGCCGTGGGAGAGTCTGATGTTAGTGACCGTGGGATAGTCTGATGTTAGTGACCGTGGGATAGTCTGATGTTAGTGACCGTGGGATAGTCTGATGTTAGTGGCCGTGGGAGAGTCCGATGTTAGTGACCGTGGGATAGTCTGATGTTAGTGGCCGTGGGAGAGTCTGATGTTAGTGACCGTGGGAGAGTCTGATGTTAGTGACCGTGGGATAGTCTGATGTTAGTGACCGTGGGAGAGTCTGATGTTATTGGCCATGGGAGAGTCCGATGTTAGTGGCCGTGGGAGAGTCTGATGTTAGTGACCGTGGAAGAGTCTGATGTTAGTGGCCGTGGGAGAGTCTGATGTTAGTGGCCGTGGGAGAGTCTGATGTTATTGGCCGTGGGAGAGTCTGATGTTAGTGGCCGTGGGAGAGTCTGATGTTAGTGGCCGTGGGAGAGTCTGATGTTAGTGGCCGTGAGAGAGTCTGATGTTAGTGACCTTGGGAGAGTCTGATGTTAGTGACCTTGGGAGAGTCTGATGTTAGTGGCCATGGGAGAGTCTGATGTTAGTGGCCGTGGGAGAGTCTGATGTTAGTGGCCGTGGGAGAGTCTGATGTTAGTGACCTTGGGAGAGTCTGATGTTAGTGGCCGTGGGAGAGTCTGATGTTATTGGCCGTGGGAGAGTCTGATGTTAGTGGCCGTGAGAGAGTCTGATGTTAGTGGCCGTGGGAGAGTCTGATGTTAGTGACCGTGGGATAGTCTGATGTTAGTGACCGTGGGATAGTCTGATGTTAGTGGCCGTGGGAGAGTCCGATGTTAGTGGCCGTGGGAGAGTCTGATGTTAGTGACCGTGGAAGAGTCTGATGTTAGTGGCCGTGGGAGAGTCTGACGTTAGTGGCCGTGGGAGAGTCTGACGTTATTGGCCGTGGGAGAGTCTGATGTTAGTGACCGTGGGAGAGTCTGATGTTAGTGGCCGTGGGAGAGTCTGATGTTAGTGGCCGTGGGAGAGTCTGATGTTAGTGACCGTGGGAGAGTCTGATGTTAGTGACCGTGGGAGAGTCTGATGTTAGTGACCGTGGGAGAGTCTGATGTTAGTGGCCGTGGGAGAGTCCGATGTTAGTGGCGGTGGGAGAGTCCGATGTTAGTGGCCGTGGGAGAGTCTGATGTTAGTGGCCGTGGGAGAGTCTGATGTTAGTGGCCGTGGGAGAGTCTGATGTTAGTGGCCGTGGGAGAGTCTGATGTTAGTGACCTTGGGAGAGTCTGATGTTAGTGGCCGTGGGAGAGTCTGATGTTATTGGCCGTGGGAGAGTCTGATGTTAGTGGCCGTGAGAGAGTCTGATGTTAGTGGCCGTGGGAGAGTCTGATGTTAGTGACCGTGGGATAGTCTGATGTTAGTGACCGTGGGATAGTCTGATGTTAGTGGCCGTGGGAGAGTCCGATGTTAGTGGCCGTGGGAGAGTCTGATGTTAGTGACCGTGGAAGAGTCTGATGTTAGTGGCCGTGGGAGAGTCTGACGTTATTGGCCGTGGGAGAGTCTGATGTTAGTGACCGTGGGAGAGTCTGATGTTAGTGGCCGTGGGAGAGTCTGATGTTAGTGGCCGTGGGAGAGTCTGATGTTAGTGGCCGTGGGAGAGTCTGATGTTAGTGGCCGTGGGAGAGTCTGATGTTAGTGGCCGTGGGAGAGTCTGATGTTAGTGGCCGTGGGAGAGTCCGATGTTAGTGGCGGTGGGAGAGTCTGGTGCTGCGTGACACCTGTGCTTTGTCTTTTTGCAGACAGATGGATTCCGCTTCCCAAGACCATCATCCGTCCCCCCTTCTCCATCTGTGTCCCAGCATTCCACCCCTCACCACAGCGAAGACGAAGATGATGAGGATGATGAGGATGAAGAACGATACGATGAGGATGAAGAAGCAGAAAAGGATCGTCAGAATATTAAATCCACATTCTCCTTTGGACAGGGGACCCTGAACAAGAGAAAAAAACATGGAGAGCACAGAAACTGACATACTGCCTGCCTCGCACACTGCACAGAATGCACTGCACACAACACACTGCATGCACTGAATGCAGCAAGCTGCACATCACACACTGCATGCACTCAATGCAGCACACTGCACATCACACACCGCATGCATTCAATGCAGCACACTGTACATCACACACTACATGCACTCAATGCAGCACACTGCACATCACACACTGCATGCACTGAATGCAGCACACTGCACATCACACACTGCATGCACTCAATGCAGCACACTGCACATCACACACTGTATGCACTCAATGCAGCACACTGCACATCACACACCGCATGCATTCAATGCAGCACACTGTACATCACACACTGCATGCAGCACACTGCAAATCACACACTACATGCACTCAATGCAGCACACTGAACATCACACACTGCATGCACTCAATGCAGCACACTGAACATCACACACTGCATGCACTCAATGCAGCACACTGCACATCACACACTGCATGCACTGAATGCAGCACACTGCACATCACACACTGTATGCACTCAATGCAGCACACTGTACATCACACTGCATGCACTGAATGCAGCACACTGCACATCACACACCGCATGCACTCAATGCAGCACACTGCACATCACACACTGCATGCACTTAATGTAGCAAGCTGCACATCACACACTGCACATCACACACTGCATGCACTTAATGTAGCAAGCTGCACATCACACACTGCACATCACACACCGCACGCACTTAATGCAGTAAGCTGCACATCACACACTGCACGCACTTAATGCAGTAAGCTGCACACCACACACTGCACGCACTTAATGTAGCAAGCTGCACATCACACACTGCACATCACACACCGCACGCACTTAATGCAGCAAGCTGCACATCACACACCGCATGCACTTAATGCAGCACAAAACACACAACATGCACTGCCCACAAAACATTGAACGCACTGCACTGCCCATGGCACGCACTGCACACAACGCACGACAAGCACTGCACACAGCACACACTGCACACAACACACAACAAGCACTGCACACAGCACACACTGCACACACTTATTGTGTGCACTTATACCCATCCCATGCATGCTTAAACTCCTTCACTGTATTAACCACTACCACTTCTACTGGAAGACTATTCCATACATCCACTATCAGCTCAGTAATGTAATACTTTCATTAGTCCCTGGCCTTATCGTATATCTAGGATAGCCTTATACCTATCCCAATGCATGCTTAAACTCCTTCACTGTATTAACCTCTACCACTTCTACTGGAAGACTATTCCATGCATCCACTACCCTCTCAGTAATGTAATACTTTCATTAGTCCCTGGCCTTATCTTATATCTAGGATAGCCCTATACCTATCCCATGCATGCTTAAAATCCTTCACTATATTAACCTCTACCACTTCTACTGGAAGACTATTCCATGCACCCACTACCCTCTCAGTAATGTAATACTTTCATTAGTCCCTGGCCTTATCTTATATCTAGGATAGTCTTATACCTATCCCATGCATGCTTAAACTCCTTCACTGTATTAACCTCTACCACTTCTACTGGCTGACTATTCCATACATCCACTACCCTCTCAGTAATATAATACTTTCATTAGTCCCTGGCCTTATCTTATATCTAGGATAGCCTTATACCTATCCCATGCATGCTTAAACTCCTTCACTGTATTAACCTCTACCACTTCTACTGGAAGACTATTCCATACATCCACTACCCTCTCAGTATAGTAATACTTTCATTAGTCCCTGGCCTTATCTTATATCTAGGATAGCCAAATACCTATCCCATGCATGCTTAAACTCCTTCACTGTATTAACCTCTACCACTTCTACTGGAAGACTATTCCATACATCCACTACCCTCTCAGTAATGTAATACTTTCATTAGTCCCTGGCCTTATCTTATATCTAGGATAGTCTTATACCCATCCCATGCATGCTTAAACTCCTTCACTGTATTAACCTCTACCACTTCTACTGGCTGACTATTCCATACATCCACTACCCTCTCAGTAATATAATACTTTCATTAGTCCCTGGCCTTATCATATATCTAGGATAGCCTTATACCTATCCCATGCATGCTTAAACTCCTTCACTGTATTAACCTCTACCACTTCTACTGGAAGACTATTCCATGCATCCTCTACCGTCTCAGTAATATAATACTTTCATTAGTCCCTGACCTTATCTTATATCTAGGATGTCCTTATACCTATCCCATGCATGCTTAAACTCCTTCACTGTATTAACCTCTACCACTTCTACTGGAAGACTATTCCATACATCCACTACCCTCTCAGTAATGTAATACTTTCATTAGTCCCTGGCCTTATCTTATATCTATGATAGCCTTATACCTATCCCACGCATGCTTAAACTCCTTCACTGTATTACCCTCTACCACTTCTACTGGAAGACTATTCCATGCATCCACTACCCTCTCAGTAATATAATACTTTCATTAGTCCCTGGCCTTATCTTATATCTAGGATATCCTTATACCTATCCCATGCATGCTTAAACTCATTCACTGTATTAACCTCTACCACTTCTACTGGAAGACTATTCCATACATCCACTACCCTCTCAGTAATGTAATACTTTCATAAGTCCCTGGCCTTATCTTATATCTAGGATAGCCGTATACCTATTCCCACGCATGCCTAAACTCCTTCACTGTATTAACCTCTACCACTTCTACTGGAAGACTATTCCATACAGCCACTACCCTCTCAGTAATGTAATACTTTCATTAGTCCCTGACCTTATCTTATATCTAGGATAGCCTTATATAGCCTTATCTTATATCTAGGATAGCCTATCCCATGCATGCTTAAACTCCTTCACTGTATTAACCTCTACCACTTCTACTGGAAGACTATTCCATGCATCCACTACCCTCTCAGTAAAGTAATACTTTCATTAGTCCCTGATCTTATCTTATATCTAGGATAGCCTTATACCTATCCCATGCATGCTTAAACTCCTTCACTGTATTACCCTCTACCACTTCTACTGGAAGACTATTCCATACATCCACTACCCTCTCAGTAATGTAATACTTTCATTAGTTCCTGACCTTATCTTATATCTAGGATATCCTTATACCTATCCCATGCATGCTTAAACTCCTTCACTGTATTAACCTCTACCACTTCTACTGGAAGACTATTCCATACATCCACTACCCTCTCAGTAATGTAATACTATCATTAGTCCCTGGCCTTATCTTATATCTAGGATAGCCTTATACCTATCCCATGCATGCTTAAACTCCTTCACTGTATTAACCTCTACCACTTCTACTGGAAGACTATTCCATGCATCCACTACCCTCTCAGTAAAGTAATACTTTCATTAGTCCCTGGCCTTATCTTATATCTAGGATAGCCTTATACCTATCCCATGCATGCTTAAACTCCTTCACTGTATTAACCTCTACCACTTCTGCTGGAAGGCTATTCCATGCATCCACTACCCTCTCAGTAATGTAATACTTTCATAAGTCCCTGGCCTTATCTTATATCTAGGATAGCCGTATACCTATTCCCACGCATGCCTAAACTCCTTCACTGTATTAACCTCTACCACTTCTACTGGAAGACTATTCCATACAGCCACTACCCTCTCAGTAATGTAATACTTTCATTAGTCCCTGACCTTATCTTATATCTAGGATAGCCTTATATAGCCTTATCTTATATCTAGGATAGCCTATCCCATGCATGCTTAAACTCCTTCACTGTATTAACCTCTACCACTTCTACTGGAAGACTATTCCATGCATCCACTACCCTCTCAGTAAAGTAATACTTTCATTAGTCCCTGATCTTATCTTATATCTAGGATAGCCTTATACCTATCCCATGCATGCTTAAACTCCTTCACTGTATTACCCTCTACCACTTCTACTGGAAGACTATTCCATACATCCACTACCCTCTCAGTAATGTAATACTTTCATTAGTCCCTGACTTTATCTTATATCTAGGATAGCCTTATACCTATCCCATGCATGCTTAAACTCCTTCACTGTATTAACCTCTACCACTTCTACTGGAAGACTATTCCATGCATCCACTACCCTCTCAGTAATGTAATACTTTCATTAGTTCCTGACCTTATCTTATATCTAGGATAGCCTTATACCTATCCCATGCATGCTTAAACTCCTTCACTGTATTAACCTCTACCACTTCTACTGGAAGACTATTCCATACATCCACTACCCTCTCAGTAATGTAATACTTTCATTAGTTCCTGACCTTATCTTATATCTAGGATATCCTTATACCTATCCCATGCATGCTTAAACTCCTTCACTGTATTAACCTCTACCACTTCTACTGGAAGACTATTCCATACATCCACTACCCTCTCAGTAATGTAATACTATCATTAGTCCCTGACCTTATCTTATATATAGGATAGCCTTAAACCTATCCCATGCATGCTTAAACTCCTTCACTGTATTAACCTCTACCACTTCTACTGGAAGACTATTCCATGCATCCACTACCCTCTCAGTAAAGTAATACTTTCATTAGTCCCTGGCCTTATCTTATATCTAGGATAGCCTTATACCTATCCCATGCATGCTTAAACTCCTTCACTGTATTAACCTCTACCACTTCTGCTGGAAGGCTGTTCCGTGTATTGAGGTAGCCAGTCTGTAATAAGATACATGTTTTGGTGACTCAGAGTTCACTTCCTAAAACAGAATCGATAAAAAATCCTTTATCTGTATTAAATGTCGGATGTGAACAGTGTGAATAACGAATAAAATATGAATAAAGTGATACCCAGATATTCCTAAAATACCCTGAATTCAGACACATAAAATAAATCTTATTCCTCTTACATTATACTGCATATTACTGGATAATAAAGGACTGAAAAGCGAGTGAATAATACTGACAGAAATAACAGGATTATTTATAATCTCTCTGCTTTTATTATAAGATTCCGGAAAGCAGGTGGAATGCGTCGGCAGGTGTGGAAACGGAGAAATAGAAGATCATTTCACGCACAACATGTTGTAAGGAAGATAGAAACTGGAGGCCACAGCGTCCGTTTCAAGGGTTTCACCAATTAAACAAGGTTTCCGGCAAATATCCCGGCTGGTCGACCGTTTCATCGTCAGCTGTAAGAAAGGTTGAGATGGAACAGTCAGGACAGAAATGATTATATCACATTAATCAATAGACAGGACAGCTAACCAACAGAAATGCAGAATACATTATTTTTATAAATATGCAGAAATTCTGGGTCAAAGTTCTAAAAGTGATGTAATCAGCAGGAACATTCCATTGGTTTCCATGGTGATTCTAGGGGTAAAGTTCTAAAAGTGATGTAATTAGCAGGGACATTCCACTGGTTTCCATGGTGATTCTGGGGTAAGGTTCTAAAAGTGATGTAATCAGCAGGAACATTCCATTGGTTTCCATAGTGATTCTGTGGCAAAGTTCTAAAAGTGATGTCATCAGCAGGAACATTCCATTGGTTTCCATGGTGATTATGGGGGTAAAGTTCTAAAAGTGATGTAATCAGCAGGAACATTCCATTGGTTTCCATGGTGATTCTGGGGGCAAAGTTCTAAAAGTGATGTAATCAGCAGGAACATTCCATTGGTTCCCATGGTGATTCTGGGGTAAAGTTCTAAAAGTGATGTAATCAGCAGGAACATTCTATTGGTTTCCATGATGATTCTGGGGGTAAAGTTCTAAAAGTGATGTAATCAGCAGGAACATTTCATTCGTTTCCATGGTGATTCTGGGGGTAAAGTTCTAATAGTGATGTAATCAGCAGGAACATTCCATTGGTTCCCATGGTGATTCTGGGGTAAAGTTCTAAAAGTGATTTAATCAGCAGGGACATTCCACTGGTTTCCATGGCGATTCTGGGGTAAAGTTCTAAAAGTGATGTAATCAGCAGGAACATTCCATTGGTTTCCATGGTGATTCTGGGGTAAAGTTCTAATAGTGATGTAATCAGCAGGAACATTCCATTGGTTCCCATGGTGATTCTGGGGTAAAGTTCTAAAAGTGATTTAATCAGCAGGGACATTCCACTGGTTTCCACGGTGATTCTGCGGTAAAGTTCTAAAAGTGATGTAATCAGCAGGAACATGCCATTGGTTTCCATGGTGATTCTGGGGTAAAGTTCTAAAAGTGATTTAATCAGCAGGGACATTCCATTGGTTCCCATGGTGATTCTGGGGTAAAGTTCTAAAAGTGATTTAATCAGCAGGGACATTCCACTGGTTTCCATGGTGATTCTGGGGTAAAGTTCTAAAAGTGATGTAATCAGCAGGAACATTCCATTGGTTTCCATGGTGACTGCTCCACCTTTATGAAAAGACTCCAGTTTTGACGTGCCTGTGGCTCGGGCAGGTCACAGAGGGTTATATGAGGGAGGGGATGCTGTAAGAGAGACTCACCTTCTTCCTGAGCTTTCTGTAATGAGCTGAGGAACATGGCGGTGGCGTCTGATATGGTGATGGGGCTGGTATTCCTCCTTGTATCTGCAGCATGAAACCAGACATTATTCACTATATATATTGCACTTTATCATTCGCTTGAAGGCAGCTCAATGTGATACATTGGGGGCTATTCACCTTAACTGAACTGACAAGTGAGCCGCAGTCATTACTAGTTGAGCTCCTACTTGCCTGTCTCTCTGCAGCTCAGCTATTAATGACTGACGTTTCAGCAACATCAACACATTCAAATTCCACCAATAAATCAAATAAAAGTGAGCGTCGCATATGAAAAGCATATACAGGAATGTGTCTATACACTCGGCACAGTATACGCCTGGCACAGTATACACTGTCACAGTATACACCCGGCACAGTATACACCCGGCACAGTGTACATCGGGCACAGTATACATCGGCACAGTATACACCCGGCACAGTATACACCCGACACAGTATACACCCGGCACAGTATACACCCGGCACAGTGTACATCGGGCACAGCATACATCGGGCACAGCATACACTGGCACAGTATACATCGGGCACAGTATACACTGGGCACAGTATACATCGGGCACAGTATACACTGGCACAGTATACATCGGGCACAGTATACACCCGGCACAGTACACACCTGGCACAGTATACACTGGCACAGAATACACTGGGCACAGTATACACCTGACACAGAATACATCGGGCACAGTATACACCCGGCACAGAATACACTGGCACAGAATACACCGGGCACTGTATACACCGGGCACAGTATACACTGGGCACAGTATACACCTTCCACAGTATACACCAGGCATAGTATACACCGGGCACAGTATACACCTGACACAGTATACACTGGGCACAGTATACACCTGGCACAGTATACACCAGGCACAGTATACACCAGGCACAGTGTACACCTGGCACAGTATACACCAGGCACAGTGTACACCTGACACAGTATACACCGGGCACAGTATACACCGTGCACAGTATACACCTGACACAGTATAGACCTGGCACAGTATACACCTGGCACAGTATACACCTGGTGCAGTGTACACCTGGCACAGTGCACACCTGACACAGTATACACCAGGCACAGTATACACCAGGCACAGTGTACACCTGGCACAGTATACACCAGGCACAGTATACACCAGGCACAGTATACACCAGGCACAGTATACACCAGGCACAGTATACACCAGGCACAGTGTACACCTGGCACAGTATACAGCAGAGTTTCATGGGTATTTTAGGACAAAAAAACAGGTTGTTTCATAAACCCAACATTACATTTCAACAGACAGACCTGGAACTAAGACACTGTGTAGCATCGTTTAGATTGTAAGCTCCTGTCTGTCTGTCAGTCTGTTAAAGCAGAAATTCAGTATATGCTGCGCCAGAGGTATAGGAGAGAAAGAGTAACTGCTGCTGCATAGTATTCCCACAAGTAAATCTTTATAAACTGGTTTTATTGTATGTTTATTACATGCTTTCATTGTATGTTTATTACATGCTTTCATTGTATGTTTATTACATGCTTTCATTGTATGTTTATTACATGTTTTCATTGTATGTTTATTACATGCTTTCATTGTATGTTTATTACATGTTTTCATTGTATGTTTATTACATGCTTTCATTGTATGTTTATTACATGCTTTCATTGTATGTTTATTACATGTTTTCGTTGTATGTTTATTACATGCTTTCATTGTATGTTTATTACATGTTTTCATTGTATGTTTATTACATGCTTTCATTGTATGTTTATTACATGTTTTCATTGTATGTTTATTACATGCTTTCATTGTATGTTTATTACATGCTTTCGTTGTATGTTTATTACATGCTTTCGTTGTATGTTTATTACATGCTTTCATTGTATGTTTATTACATGCTTTCGTTGTATGTTTATTACATGCTTTCATTGTATGTTTATTACATGCTTTCATTGTATGTTTATTACATGTTTTCATTGTATGTTTATTACATGCTTTCATTGTATGTTTATTACATGTTTTCATTGTATGTTTATTACATGCTTTCATTGTATGTTTATTACATGCTTTCATTGTATGTTATTACATGCTTTCATTGTATGTTATTACATGTTTTCGTTGTATGTTTATTACATGTTTTCATTGTATGTTTATTGTATGTCTTTATTGTAATGTTGTTGTTTATCTCTGTATGAACTAGATGTCACATCAGCCTGATCGCAGCTCTGTATAAATAAACAGGACTTTTCATATAATCAGTAATGGCCATAATACTATTGGACGAGCCTCTCGTATTGAGTGTTAAAGGAATAATACACAGTATGATTTATAAAGATCGTTACCGAGCTGTAATCTGTCATAAAGGTCTTTTCTTTGGCTCTCGTCAGAGATGAATCTGCGACCCTCTGGAAGAGACAAATAGTCATTCAATGCACAGGTTTTATAATTACATCACACGGCTTCCCGTGGGACTGCACTGGATTACAGTATGGAGTATGGAACAATCAGCAGACACATTACACGGCTTCCCGTGGCACTGCACTGGATTACAGAATGGAGTATGGAACAATCAGCAGACACATTACACGGCTTCCCGTGGCACTGCACCGGATTACAGAATGGAGTATGGAACAATCAGCAGACACATTACACGGCTTCCCGTGGCACTGCACCAGATTACAGTATGGAGTATGGAACAATCAGCAGACACATTACACGGCTTCCCGTGGGACTGCACCAGATTACAGTATGGAGTATGGAACAATCAGCAGACACATTACACGGCTTCCCGTGGCACTGCACCGGATTACAGCATGGAGTATGGAACAATCAGCAGACACATTACACGGCTTCCCGTGGGACTGCACCAGATTACAGCATGGAGTATGGAACAATCAGCAGACACATTACACGGCTTCCCGTGGGACTGCACCAGATTACAGCATGGAGTATGGAACAATCAGCAGACACATTACACGGCTTCCCGTGGGACTGCACCGGATTACAGCATGGAGTATGGAACAATCAGCAGACACATTACACGGCTTCCCGTGGGACTGCACCGGATTACAGCATGGAGTATGGAACAATCAGCAGACACATCACACGGCTTCCCGTGGGACTGCACCGGATTACAGCATGGAGTATGGAACAATCAGCAGACACATTACACGGCTTCCCGTGGCACTGCACCAGATTACAGCATGGAGTATGGAACAATCAGCAGACACATTACACGGCTTCCCGTGGCACTGCACTGGATTACAGCATGGAGTATGGAACAATCAGCAGACACATTACACGGCTTCCCGTGGGACTGCACCAGATTACAGCATGGAGTATGGAACAATCAGCAGACACATTACACGGCTTCCCGTGCGACTGCACCGGATTACAGCATGGAGTATGGAACAATCAGCAGACACATTACACGGCTTCCCGTGGGACTGCACCGGATTACAGCATGGAGTATGGAACAATCAGCAGACACATCACACGGCTTCCCGTGGCACTGCACTGGATTACAGCATGGAGTATGGAACAATCAGCAGACACATTACACGGCTTCCCGTGGCACTGCACCAGATTACAGCATGGAGTATGGAACAATCAGCAGACACATTACACGGCTTCCCGTGGGACTGCACCGGATTACAGCATGGAGTATGGAACAATCAGCAGACACATTACACGGCTTCCCGTGGCACTGCACTGGATTACAGCATGGAGTATGGAACAATCAGCAGACACATTACACGGCTTCCCGTGGCACTGCACCGGATTACAGCATGGAGTATGGAACAATCAGCAGACACATCACACGGCTTCCCGTGGCACTGCACTGGATTACAGCATGGAGTATGGAACAATCAGCAGACACATTACACGGCTTCCCGTGGCACTGCACCAGATTACAGCATGGAGTATGGAACAATCAGCAGACACATTACACGGCTTCCCGTGGGACTGCACCGGATTACAGCATGGAGTATGGAACAATCAGCAGACACATTACACGGCTTCCCGTGGGACTGCACCGGATTACAGCATGGAGTATGGAACAATCAGCAGACACATTACACGGCTTCCCGTGGCACTGCACTGGATTACAGCATGGAGTATGGAACAATCAGCAGACACATCACACGGCTTCCCGTGGCACTGCACCAGATTACAGTATGGAGTATGGAACAATCAGCAGACACATTACATGCTTCCCGTGGCACTGCACTGGATTACAGCATGGAGTATGGAACAATCAGCAGACACATTACACGGCTTCCCGTGGGACTGCACCAGATTACAGCATGGAGTATGGAACAATCAGCAGACACATTACATGCTTCCCGTGGCACTGCACTGGATTACAGCATGGAGTATGGAACAATCAGCAGACACATTACACGCTTCCCGTGGGACTGCACCAGATTACAGCAGTTTGAACCTGAATTGCTCTTTCTAGATGAACCACACTGTCTGCAGTAATTTGTTTAATGCCTAAAACTCACCGAAAATGACCCCCCCCCTCCCCCCCCCCCCCCCAATAACTACAAGTAAAAACAAGTATCCACTCACGTGCCCCCTTTAAGTAGAGCATTGCCTGGGGGGTCCAGTTTCTTCTCTGGAAATGATTCTTTCAAAAATGAAGAGAAATATTAATGTAAGAAACGGGGGTGAAACTCTGCGAAAATCTGGGGCAAATGAATTATTCTGTCCCTTACCTGTGAGATACCCCGCAAGGGGCAAATCATGGAGACAGTCAGGAGAAGGATCAAGGTGCAGGTTGTATGGGAGGTAAATTCCTGTACATCGGGCAAACAAAAGGGGGCAAATATCAATTACACAAACCAGGCAATGAATAAAATGCAGAGATCAAAGCCAGTTACCCATCAAGCCATCCTGTAACCAGAACCTAGCCTTCCAGTGGAAAAGGGTAATACAGTGAGGGAGTTTAAGCATGCATGGGATAGGTATAAGGCTATCCTAGATATAAGATAAGGCCAGGGACTAATGAACGTATTACTTTACTGAGAGGGTAGTGGATGCATGGAATAGTCTTCCAGTCGAAGTGGTAGAGGTTAATACAGTGAAGGAGTTTAAGCATGCGTGGGATAGGTATAAGGCTATCCTAGATATAAGATAAGGCCAGGGACTAATGAAAGTATTACATTACTGAGAGGGTAGTGGATGCATGGAATAGTCTTCCAGTAGAAGTGGTAGAGGTTAATACAGTGAGGGAGTGTAAGCATGCGTGGGATAGGTATAAGGCAATCCTAGATATAAGATAAGGTCAGGGACTAATGAAAGTATTACATTACTGAGAGGGTAGTGGATGTATGGAATAGTCTTCCAGTAGAAGTGGTAGAGGGTATTACAGTGAAGGAGTTTAAGCATGCATGGGATAGGTATAAGGCTATCCTAGATATAAGATAAGGTCAGGGACTAATGAAAGTATTACTTTACTGAGAGGGTAGTGGATGTATGGAATAGTCTTCCAGTAGAAGTGGTAGAGGTTAATACAGTGAAGGAGTTTAAGCATGCTTGGGATAGGTATAAGGCTATCCTAGATATAAGATAAGGCCAGGGACTAATGAAAGTATTACTTTACTGAGAGGGTAGTGGATGCATGGAATATTCTTCCAGTAGAAGTGGTAGAGGGTAATACAGTGAAGGAGTTTAAGCATGCATGGGATAGGTATAAGGCTATCCTAGATATAAGATAAGGTCAGGGTCTAATGAAAGTATTACTTTACTGAGAGGGTAGTGGATGCATGGAATAGTCTTCCAGTAGAAGTGGTAGAGGTTAATACAGTGAAGGAGTTTAAGCATGCATGGGATAGGTATAAGGCTATCCTAGATATAAGATAAGGCCAGGGACTAATGAAAGTATTACTTTACTGAGAGGGTAGTGGATGCATGGAATAGTCTTCCAGTAGAAGTGGTAGAGGTTAATACAGTGATGGAGTTTAAGCATGCATGGGATAGGTATAAGGCTATCCTAGATATAAGATAAGGCCAGGGACTAATGAAAGTATTACATTACTGAGAGGGTAGTGGATGTATGGAATAGTCTTCCAGTAGAAGTGGTGGAGGTTAATACAGTGAAGCAGTGTAAGCATGCATGGGATAGGTATAAGGCTATCCTAGATATAAGATAAGGCCAGGGACTAATGACAGTATTACATTACTGAGAGGGTAGTGGATGTATGGAATAGTCTTCCAGTAGAAGTGATAGAGGTTAATACAGTGAAGGAGTTTAAGCATGCGTGGGATAGGTATAAGGCTATCCTAGATATAAGATAAGGCCAGGGACTAATGAAAGTATTACTTTACTGAGAGGGTAGTGGATGCATGGAATAGTCTTCCAGTCGAAGTGGTAGAGGTTAATACAGTGAAGGAGTTTAAGCATGCGTGGGATAGGTATAAGGCTATCCTAGATATAAGATACGGCCAGGGACTAATGAAAGTATTACATTACTGAGAGGGTAGTGGATGCATGGAATAGTCTTCCAGTAGAAGTGGTAGAGGTTAATACAGTGAGGGAGTGTAAGCATGCGTGGGATAGGTATAAGGCAATCCTAGATATAAGATAAGGTCAGGGACTAATGAAAGTATTACATTACTGAGAGGGTAGTGGATGTATGGAATAGTCTTCCAGTAGAAGTGGTAGAGGGTATTACAGTGAAGGAGTTTAAGCATGCATGGGATAGGTATAAGGCTATCCTAGATATAAGATAAGGTCAGGGACTAATGAAAGTATTACTTTACTGAGAGGGTAGTGGATGTATGGAATAGTCTTCCAGTAGAAGTGGTAGAGGTTAATACAGTGAAGGAGTTTAAGCATGCTTGGGATAGGTATAAGGCTATCCTAGATATAAGATAAGGCCAGGGACTAATGAAAGTATTACTTTACTGAGAGGGTAGTGGATGCATGGAATATTCTTCCAGTAGAAGTGGTAGAGGGTAATACAGTGAAGGAGTTTAAGCATGCATGGGATAGGTATAAGGCTATCCTAGATATAAGATAAGGTCAGGGTCTAATGAAAGTATTACTTTACTGAGAGGGTAGTGGATGCATGGAATAGTCTTCCAGTAGAAGTGGTAGAGGTTAATACAGTGAAGGAGTTTAAGCATGCATGGGATAGGTATAAGGCTATCCTAGATATAAGATAAGGCCAGGGACTAATGAAAGTATTACTTTACTGAGAGGGTAGTGGATGCATGGAATAGTCTTCCAGTAGAAGTGGTAGAGGTTAATACAGTGATGGAGTTTAAGCATGCATGGGATAGGTATAAGGCTATCCTAGATATAAGATAAGGCCAGGGACTAATGAAAGTATTACATTACTGAGAGGGTAGTGGATGTATGGAATAGTCTTCCAGTAGAAGTGGTGGAGGTTAATACAGTGAAGCAGTGTAAGCATGCATGGGATAGGTATAAGGCTATCCTAGATATAAGATAAGGCCAGGGACTAATGACAGTATTACATTACTGAGAGGGTAGTGGATGTATGGAATAGTCTTCCAGTAGAAGTGATAGAGGTTAATACAGTGAAGGAGTTTAAGCATGCGTGGGATAGGTATAAGGCTATCCTAGATATAAGATAAGGCCAGGGACTAATGAAAGTATTACTTTACTGAGAGGGTAGTGGATGCATGGAATAGTCTTCCAGTCGAAGTGGTAGAGGTTAATACAGTGAAGGAGTTTAAGCATGCGTGGGATAGGTATAAGGCTATCCTAGATATAAGATACGGCCAGGGACTAATGAAAGTATTACATTACTGAGAGGGTAGTGGATGCATGGAATAGTCTTCCAGTAGAAGTGGTAGAGGTTAATACAGTGAGGGAGTGTAAGCATGCGTGGGATAGGTATAAGGCAATCCTAGATATAAGATAAGGTCAGGGACTAATGAAAGTATTACATTACTGAGAGGGTAGTGGATGTATGGAATAGTCTTCCAGTAGAAGTGGTAGAGGGTATTACAGTGAAGGAGTTTAAGCATGCATGGGATAGGTATAAGGCTATCCTAGATATAAGATAAGGTCAGGGACTAATGAAAGTATTACTTTACTGAGAGGGTAGTGGATGTATGGAATAGTCTTCCAGTAGAAGTGGTAGAGGTTAATACAGTGAAGGAGTTTAAGCATGCTTGGGATAGGTATAAGGCTATCCTAGATATAAGATAAGGCCAGGGACTAATGAAAGTATTACTTTACTGAGAGGGTAGTGGATGCATGGAATATTCTTCCAGTAGAAGTGGTAGAGGGTAATACAGTGAAGGAGTTTAAGCATGCATGGGATAGGTATAAGGCTATCCTAGATATAAGATAAGGTCAGGGTCTAATGAAAGTATTACTTTACTGAGAGGGTAGTGGATGCATGGAATAGTCTTCCAGTAGAAGTGGTAGAGGTTAATACAGTGAAGGAGTTTAAGCATGCATGGGATAGGTATAAGGCTATCCTAGATATAAGATAAGGCCAGGGACTAATGAAAGTATTACTTTACTGAGAGGGTAGTGGATGTATGGAATAGTCTTTCAGTAGAAGTATATGAGGTTAATACAGTGAAGGAGTTTAAGCATGCATGGGATAGGTATAAGGCTATCCTAGATAAAAGATAAGGCCAGGGACTAATGAAAGTATTACATTACTGAGAGGGTAGTGGATGCATGGAATAGTCTTCCAGTAGAAGTGGTAGAGGTTAATACAGTGAAGGAGTTTAAGCATGCATGGGATAGGTATAAGGCTATCCTAGATATAAGATAAGGTCAGGGACTAATGAAAGTATTACATTACTGAGAGGGTAATGGATGCATGGAATAGTCTTCCAGTAGAAGTGGTAGAGGTTAATACAGTGAAGGAGTTTAAGCATGCATGGGATAGGTATAAGGCTATCCTAGATATAAGGTAAGACCAGGTACTAATGAAAGTATTACATTACTGAGAGGGTAGTGGATGTATGGAATAGTCTTCCAGTAGAAGTGGTAGAGGTTAATACAGTGAAGGGGTTTAAGCATGCATGGGATAGGTATAAGGCTATCCTAGATATAAGATAAGGTCAGGGACTAATGAGAGTATTACATTACTGAGAGGGTAGTGGATGTATGGAATAGTCTTCCAGTAGAAGTGGTAGAGGTTAATACAGTGAAGGAGTTTAAGCATGCATGGGATAGGTATAAGGCTATCCTAGATATAAGGTAAGACCAGGTACTAATGAAAGTATTACATTACTGAGAGGGTAGTGGATGTATGGAATAGTCTTCCAGTAGAAGTGGTAGAGGTTAATACAGTGAAGGGGTTTAAGCATGCATGGGATAGGTATAAGGCTATCCTAGATATAAGATAAGGTCAGGGACTAATGAGAGTATTACATTACTGAGAGGGTAGTGGATGCATGGAATAGTCTTCCAGTAGAAGTGGTAGAGGTTAATACAGTGAAGGAGTTTAAGCATGCATGGGATAGGTATAAGGCTATCCTAGATATAAGATAAGGTCAGGGACTAATGAGAGTATTACATTACTGAGAGGGTAGTGGATGCATGGAATAGTCTTCCAGTAGAAGTGGTAGAGGTTAATACAGTGAAGGGGTTTAAGCATGCATGGGATAGGTATAAGGCTATCCTAGATATAAGATAAGGCCAGGGACTAATGAAAGTATTATATTACTGAGAGGGTAGTGGATGTATGGAATAGTCTTCCAGTAGAAGTGGTAGAGGTTAATACAGTGAAGGAGTTTAAGCATGCATGGGATAGGTATAAGGTTATCCTAGATATAAGATAAGGTCAGGGACTAATGAAAGTATTACATTACTGAGAGGGTAGTGGGTGCATGGAATAGTCTTCCAGTAGAAGTGGTAGAGGTTAATACAGTGAAGGAGTTTAAGCATGCATGGGATAGGTATAAGGCTATCCTAGATATAAGATAAGGTCAGGGACTAATGAGAGTATTCAGATATTGTGCAGAATTAATGGGCCAAATGTTTTTTTTCTGCCGGTGACACAGTCTATGTTTCTACTTTTCATTCTGCAGTAATATGACTTCAGGGGAGAGAGATATAATTCTCTTCTTTGGGTGTGTAGCTATAGCCGGCATGGAGCCTGTTTAAGTGTTTTGATATGTAGATTTATTAAATTTACTCTGCATTATATAATAAAAGCGTAATAATTCGCACAGCGATCGTAAAACCACTGAAATAAGAAAACTCTCTACGTTCTACTCAATAAAGAGAGAACTGCAGGAACTGAGATGGGAATTTCAAATGAGCTCATCTGCATCAGAGAATGATTACAACTCGGCTACTTTGGTCTAAAGTTTGAAATTCCCTGCAGTTCTCTCTTTATTGAGCAGACCAGCTGCATATTTAAGATCAGGCAATAAAATGATCCTTTGTGATTGAGATACAGATACATTGCACTAACGGGGATAATACAAAAAGAGACGAAAAATGGATTTACGTGAATGAACCCCTGCTGCTAATAAACAAATCTCCATTTATACATAGTGTGTATTAAAATGATCATAAGGAAGTAACATTGAATATATTAAATTACCCTTTCATTCTTACTAAAGCATTGTAAAAATACTGTATAAGTAAATGTGTAGAATTCGCTTATTATTCACCAAATCTATCCAAATTATTCTCTCTCTGTTCATTTTTTTGTTTTGTTTTTCTGTTGTTTTTTTATAATTGTAACTTAGTAGATTATTTTCTGGAATTGAAATAGAGTAAAATCATTTTTTATAGTGACAATATATGAAACTAGTCTGAATTTAATAATAAATACTGTAGCGAGGTACAGATTATACCTTGTAACTTTCTGAATATTACATACTGACCCAGAGTATAGAATATGACACAGAAAGCCATGCAATATTACACATTAATATAGATTAATACACTGAAGGCCATTCAATATTACACAGTAATATACATTATTACACAGAAAGCCATGCAATATTACAGAATAATAAAGAATATTACGTGGAAAGACATGCACTATCACACATTAATATAGAATATTACACATTAATATAGAATAATACACAGAAACCCATGCAATATTACACGTTAATATAGAATATTATGCAGAGAGTCATGCAATATTACACATTAATATAGAATATTACGCAGAAAGCCATGCAATATTACACATTAATATAAATATTACACTGAATACAATAAATTACACATTAATATAGAATATTATGCAGAAAACCATGCAATATTAGACAGTAATATAGACTATTACACTGAATACAATACATTTTTGCACATTAATATAGAATATTACACAGAAAGTCATGCAATTTTACACATTAATATAGAATATTATGCAGAAAGTCATGCAATATTACACATTAATACAGAATATTACACAGAAAGCCATGCAATATTACACATTAATATAGAATATTACACCCTGGCACGGACACAAGGTCTACCTTCATCCTGTTGAGTTCAGGGGTCTGTGAAGTGGCAGAGGAGGGGGACACCTTGACAGTCTGCATTTGGCTCTGGTTTTAAATCATCCAGATCTCCAGATCTCCTCCCTTCCTGGGAATTAATGTGGACTGAAGGGATCTCTTGTCAGCTAATCATATAGTTCCTCCCCAGGGCTTTCACCCCCAAGGAGAAGAGCTTGATTGAAAGTTGGACATCACCTTTGTCAATTTTAAATCCATCAACATGACTGACAGGTTCATCCACCCTCCCTATGGACTGATCAATACTCACAGGAAGCATCTAATGGTGGATGGATAATAAGCTGTCTGTATATTAAGATGGGATCAGTAACAGATCTCATTTATACTGGGAAATTCTAGCCCAGTCCTGGCCTTTCCTTTTGGAAATGGCTCTGTATCAGCGCAGGAGGCGGGGTTTTTGTTGGGTGTTAGCGTTATAATTTGGCGCATGTAGAGATTATTTACACATCCAAGTTACACATTCTCCCTGAAAGAGAACCTGCAAGAGGTCAATGCCGAGCTCCACCCGCTGGCAAGGTCATTTGATGAGTGGCTACAGAAATGGATGTGGGTATCAAACTTCACAAGCTTGACGAGAAGTAGAATTAATGGAAATAAGTTGGCGCTCCAATCTTCGGTGAAAAATTTGTATAATTTATCCAGTGAACGAACACATGGAGGGACGCACTTTATACGCTTCGCCGTTTTATGATTAAGTGGTGAAAAAGTGCGTCCCGCCGTGTATTCGTTCACTGGTCTTTATGTACACTGGATAAATTATACAAACTTTTCATCGAAGATTGTAGCGCCAAGATAATGGTCAATACTGGGGCAAGGCTCTAACAGTGGAGCTGTTACATCACTATTAGAACTTTACCCCAGAATCACCATGGAAACCAATGGAATGTTCCTGCTGATTACATCACTTTTAGAACTTTACCCCAGAATAACCATGGACACCAATGGAATGTTCCTGCTGATTACATCACTTTTAGAACTTTACCCAGAATCACCATGGAAACCAATGGAATGTTCCTGCTGATTACATCACTATTAGAACTTTACCCCAGAATCACCATGGAAACCAATGGAATGTCCCTGCTGATTACATCACTATTAGAACTTTTCCCCAGAATCACCATGGACACCGTTGGAATGCTCCTGCTGATTACATCACTATTAGAACTTTACCCCCAGAATCACCATGGAAACCAATGGAATGTTCCTGCTGATTACATCACTTTTAGAAGTGCCAGCCTGGAGAATGTTGTGGCACTAGAGAAATGGAACTTTCATAGAGCTCTAGGTAAAAAAAGTGAAAAATGTTAGGAGCCAGCAGGAGGGATAATAGGAGGCAGCAGGAGGGATATTAGGAGGCAGCAGGAGGGATTTTAGGAGCCAGCAGGAGGGATTTTAGGAGCCAGCAGGAGGGATTTTAGGAGCCAGCAGGAGGGATTTTAGGAGCCAGCAGGAGGGATAATAGGAGCCAGCAGGAGGGATAATAGGAGGCAGCAGGAGGGATATTAGGAGGCAGCAGGAGGGATTTTAGGAGCCAGCAGGAGGGATTTTAGGAGCCAGAAGGAGGGATAATAGGAGGCAGCAGGAGGGATATTAGGAGGCAGCAGTAGGGATATTAGGAGCCAGCAGTAGGGATATTAGGAGCCAGCAGTAGGGATATTAGGAGCCAGCAGTAGGGATATTAGGAGCCAGCAGTAGGGATATTAGGAGCAGCAGTAGGGATATTAGGAGCCAGCTGTAGGGATATTAGGAGCCAGCTGTAGGGATATTAGGAGCCAGCAGTAGGGATATTAGGAGCCAGCAGTAGGGATATTAGGAGCCAGCAGTAGGGATATTAGGAGGCAGCAGTGGGGATATTAGGAGGCAGCAGGAGGGATAATAGGAGCCAGCAGGAGGGATAATAGGAGGCAGCAGGAGGGATATTAGGAGCCAGCAGTGGGGATATTAGGAGGCAGCAGGAGGGATATTAGGAGCCAGCAGTAGGGATATTAGGAGCCAGCAGTGGGGATATTAGGAGGCAGCAGGAGGGATATTAGGAGCCAGCAGTAGGGATATTAGGAGCCAGCAGTGGGGATATTAGGAGGCAGCAGTAGGGATATTAGGAGCCAGCAGTGGGGATATTAGGAGGCAGCAGTGGGGATATTAGGAGCCAGCAGTAGGGATATTAGGAGCCAGCAGTAGGGATATTAGGATCCAGCAGTAGGGATATTAGGAGCCAGCAGTAGGGATATTAGGAGGCAGCAGTAGGGATATTAGGATCCAGCAGTAGGGATATTAGGAGCCAGCGGTAGGGATATTAGGAGCCAGCAGTAGGGATATTAGGAGCCAGCAGGAGGGATATTAGGAGCCAGCAGTAGGGATATTAGGAGCAGCAGTAGGGATATTAGGAGCCAGAAGTAGGGATATTAGGAGCAGCAGTAGGGATATTAGGAGCAGCAGTAGGGATATTAGGAGCAGCAGTAGGGATATTAGGAGCCAGCAGTAGGGATATTAGGAGCAGCAGTAGGGATATTAGGAGCCAGAAGTAGGGATATTAGGAGCAGCAGTAGGGATATTAGGAGGCAGCAGTAGGGATATTAGGAGCAGCAGTAGGGATATTAGGAGGCAGCAGTAGGGATATTAGGAGGCAGCAGTAAGGGATATTAGGAGCCAGCAGTAGGGATATTAGGAGCCAGCAGTAAGGGATATTAGGAGCCAGCAGTAAGGATATTAGGAGCCAGCAGTAGGGATATTAGGAGCAGCAGTAGGGATATTAGGAGGCAGCAGTAGGGATATTAGGAGCCAGCAGTGGGGATATTAGGAGCAGCAGTAGGGATATTAGGAGCAGCAGTGGGGATATTAGGAGGCAGCAGTAGGGATATTAGGAGGCAGCAGTATGGATATTAGGAGCCAGCAGTAGGGATATTAGGAGCCAGCAGTAAGGGATATTAGGAGCCAGCAGTAAGGATATTAGGAGCCAGCAGTAGGGATATTAGGAGGCAGCAGTATGGATATTAGGAGCAGCAGTAGGGATATTAGGAGCCAGCAGTAGGGATATTAGGAGCCAGCAGTGGGGATATTAGGAGGCAGCAGTGGGGATATTAGGAGGCAGCAGTAGGGATATTAGGAGCCAGCAGGAGGGATATTAGGAGGCAGCAGTAGGGATATTAGGAGCCAGCAGTAGGGATATTAGGAGCAGCAGTAGGGATATTAGGAGCCAGCAGTAGGGATATTAGGAGCCAGCAGTAGGGATATTAGGAGCCAGCAGTAAGGGATATTAGGAGCCAGCAGTAGGGATATTAGGAGCCAGCAGTAAGGGATATTAGGAGCCAGCAGTAAGGGATATTAGGAGCCAGCAGTAAGGATATTAGGAGCCAGCAGTAGGGATATTAGGAGGCAGCAGTATGGATATTAGGAGCCAGCAGTAGGGATATTAGGAGCCAGCAGTAAGGGATATTAGGAGCCAGCAGTAAGGATATTAGGAGCCAGCAGTAGGGATATTAGGAGGCAGCAGTATGGATATTAGGAGCAGCAGTAGGGATATTAGGAGCCAGCAGTAGGGATATTAGGAGCCAGCAGTGGGGATATTAGGAGGCAGCAGTGGGGATATTAGGAGGCAGCAGTAGGGATATTAGGAGCCAGCAGGAGGGATATTAGGAGGCAGCAGTAGGGATATTAGGAGCCAGCAGTAGGGATATTAGGAGCAGCAGTAGGGATATTAGGAGCCAGCAGTAGGGATATTAGGAGCCAGCAGTAGGGATATTAGGAGCCAGCGGTAGGGATATTAGGAGCCAGCGGTGGGGATATTAGGAGCCAGCAGTAGGGATATTAGGAACCAGCAGTAGGGATATTAGGAGGCAGCAGTGGGGATATTAGGAGCCAGCAGTAGGGATATTAGGAGCCAGCAGTAGGGATATTAGGAGGCAGCAGTGGGGATATTAGGAGCCAGCAGTAGGGATATTAGGAGCCAGCAGTAGGGATATTAGGAGCCAGCAGTAGGGATATTAGGAGCCAGCAGTAGGGATATTAGGAGGCAGCAGTGGGGATATTAGGAGCCAGCAGTAGGGATATTAGGAGCCAGCAGTAGGGATATTAGGAGCCAGCAGTAGGGATATTAGGAGCAGCAGTAGGGATATTAGGAGCAGCAGTAGGGATATTAGGAGGCAGCAGTGGGGATATTAGGAGCCAGCAGTAGGGATATTAGGAGCCAGCAGTAGGGATATTAGGAGCCAGCTGTAGGGATATTAGGAGCAGCAGTAGGGATATTAGGAGCAGCAGTAGGGATATTAGGAGCAGCAGTAGGGATATTAGGAGCCAGCAGTAGGGATATTAGGAGCCAGCGGTAGGGATATTAGGAGCCAGCGGTGGGGATATTAGGAGCCAGCAGTAGGGATATTAGGAACCAGCAGTAGGGATATTAGGAGGCAGCAGTGGGGATATTAGGAGCCAGCAGTAGGGATATTAGGAGCCAGCAGTAGGGATATTAGGAGGCAGCAGTGGGGATATTAGGAGCCAGCAGTAGGGATATTAGGAGCCAGCAGTAGGGATATTAGGAGCCAGCAGTAGGGATATTAGGAGCCAGCAGTAGGGATATTAGGAGGCAGCAGTGGGGATATTAGGAGCCAGCAGTAGGGATATTAGGAGCCAGCAGTAGGGATATTAGGAGCCAGCAGTAGGGATATTAGGAGCAGCAGTAGGGATATTAGGAGCAGCAGTAGGGATATTAGGAGGCAGCAGTGGGGATATTAGGAGCCAGCAGTAGGGATATTAGGAGCCAGCAGTAGGGATATTAGGAGCCAGCTGTAGGGATATTAGGAGCAGCAGTAGGGATATTAGGAGCAGCAGTAGGGATATTAGGAGCAGCAGTAGGGATATTAGGAGGCAGCAGTGGGGATATTAGGAGCCAGCAGTAGGGATATTAGGAGGCAGCAGTGGGGATATTAGGAGCCAGCAGTAGGGATATTAGGAGCCAGCAGTAGGGATATTAGGAGCCAGCAGTAGGGATATTAGGAGCAGCAGTAGGGATATTAGGAGCAGCAGTAGGGATATTAGGAGGCAGCAGTGGGGATATTAGGAGCCAGCAGTAGGGATATTAGGAGCCAGCAGTGGGGATATTAGGAGGCAGCAGTGGGGATATTAGGAGCAGCAGTAGGGATATTAGGAGCAGCAGTAGGGATATTAGGAGGCAGCAGTGGGGATATTAGGAGCCAGCAGTAGGGATATTAGGAGCCAGCAGTGGGGATATTAGGAGCAGCAGTAGGGATATTAGGAGCAGCAGTAGGGATATTAGGAGCCAGCAGTAGGGATATTAGGAGGCAGCAGTAGGGATATTAGGAGCCAGCAGTAGGGATATTAGGAGCAGCAGTAGGGATATTAGGAGCCAGCGGTAGGGATATTAGGAGCCAGCAGTAGGGATATTAGGAGGCAGCAGTAGGGATATTAGGAGCCAGCAGTAGGGATATTAGGAGCCAGCAGTAGGGATATTAGGAGGCAGCAGTAGGGATATTAGGAGCCAGCAGTAGGGATATTAGGAGCAGCAGTAGGGATATTAGGAGCCAGCGGTAGGGATATTAGGAGCAGCAGTGGGGATATTAGGAGCAGCAGTAGGGATATTAGGAGCCAGCAGTAGGGATATTAGGAGCAGCAGTAGGGATATTAGGAGCCAGCGGTAGGGATATTAGGAGCCAGCAGTAGGGATATTAGGAGCAGCAGTAGGGATATTAGGAGCCAGCAGTAGGGATATTAGGAGGCAGCAGTAGGGATATTAGGAGCCAGCAGTAGGGATATTAGGAGCAGCAGTAGGGATATTAGGAGCCAGCAGTAGGGATATTAGGAGCAGCAGGAGGGATATTAGGAGCCAGCAGTAGGGATATTAGGAGGCAGCAGTAGGGATATTAGGAGCCAGCAGTAGGGATATTAGGAGCCAGCAGTAGGGATATTAGGAGCCAGCAGTAGGGATATTAGGAGGCAGCAGTAGGGATATTAGGAGCAGCAGGAGGGATATTAGGAGCCAGCAGTAGGGATATTAGGAGCCAGCAGTAGGGATATTAGGAGGCAGCAGTAGGGATATTAGGAGCAGCAGTAGGGATATTAGGAGCCAGCAGTAGGGATATTAGGAGCAGCAGTAGGGATATTAGGAGCCAGCAGGAGGGATATTAGGAGCCAGCAGTAGGGATATTAGGAGCAGCAGTAGGGATATTAGGAGCCAGCAGGAGGGATAATAGGAGCCAGCAGTGGGGATATTAGGAGCCAGCAGTAGGGATATTAGGAGCCAGCAGTAGGGATATTAGGAGGCAGCAGTAGGGATATTAGGAGCCAGAAGTAGGGATATTAGGAGGCAGCAGTAGGGATATTAGGAGCCAGCAGTAGGGATATTAGGAGCCAGCAGTAGGGATATTAGGAGGCAGCAGTAGGGATATTAGGAGCCAGCAGTAGGGATATTAGGAGCAGCAGTAGGGATATTAGGAGCCAGCGGTAGGGATATTAGGAGCCAGCAGTAGGGATATTAGGAGGCAGCAGTAGGGATATTAGGAGCCAGCAGTAGGGATATTAGGAGCCAGCAGTAGGGATATTAGGAGGCAGCAGTAGGGATATTAGGAGCCAGCAGTAGGGATATTAGGAGCAGCAGTAGGGATATTAGGAGCCAGCGGTAGGGATATTAGGAGCAGCAGTGGGGATATTAGGAGCAGCAGTAGGGATATTAGGAGCCAGCAGTAGGGATATTAGGAGCAGCAGTAGGGATATTAGGAGCCAGCGGTAGGGATATTAGGAGCCAGCAGTAGGGATATTAGGAGCAGCAGTAGGGATATTAGGAGCCAGCAGTAGGGATATTAGGAGGCAGCAGTAGGGATATTAGGAGCCAGCAGGAGGGATATTAGGAGCCAGCAGTAGGGATATTAGGAGCCAGCGGTAGGGATATTAGGAGCAGCAGTGGGGATATTAGGAGCCAGCGGTAGGGATATTAGGAGCAGCAGTAGGGATATTAGGAGCCAGCAGTGGGGATATTAGGAGGCAGCAGTAGGGATATTAGGAGGCAGCAGTAGGGATATTAGGAGCCAGCAGTAGGGATATTAGGAGCAGCAGTGGGGATATTAGGAGCAGCAGTAGGGATATTAGGAGCCAGCAGTAGGGATATTAGGAGCCAGCAGTGGGGATATTAGGAGGCAGCAGTAGGAATATTAGGAGCCAGCAGTAGGGATATTAGGAGCCAGCAGTAGGGATATTAGGAGCCAGCAGTAGGGATATTAGGAGCCAGCAGTAGGGATATTAGGAGCCAGCAGTGGGGATATTAGGAGCAGCAGTAGGGATATTAGGAGCCAGCAGTAGGGATATTAGGAGCCAGCAGTAGGGATATTAGGAGCAGCAGTAGGGATATTAGGAGGCAGCAGTAGGGATATTAGGAGCCAGCAGGAGGGATATTAGGAGCCAGCAGTGGGGATATTAGGAGCCAGCAGTAGGGATATTAGGAGCCAGCAGTAAGGATATTAGGAGCCAGCAGTAGGGATATTAGGAGGCAGCAGTGGGGATATTAGGAGCAGCAGTGGGGATATTAGGAGCCAGCAGTGGGGATATTAGGAGCCAGCAGTAGGGATATTAGGAGCCAGCAGTAGGGATATTAGGAGGCAGCAGTAGGGATATTAGGAGCCAGCAGTAGGGATATTAGGAGCCAGCAGTAGGGATATTAGGAGCAGCAGTAGGGATATTAGGAGCAGCAGTAGGGATATTAGGAGCCAGCAGTAGGGATATTAGGAGGCAGCAGTAGGGATATTAGGAGCCAGCAGTAGGGATATTAGGAGCAGCAGTAGGGATATTAGGAGCCAGCAGGAGGGATATTAGGAGCCAGCAGTAGGGATATTAGGAGCAGCAGTAGGGATATTAGGAGCCAGCAGTAGGGATATTAGGAGCCAGCAGTAGGGATATTAGGAGCAGCAGTAGGGATATTAGGAGCAGCAGTAGGGATATTAGGAGCAGCAGTAGGGATATTAGGAGCCAGCAGGAGGGATATTAGGAGCCAGCAGTAGGGATATTAGGAGGCAGCAGTAGGGATATTAGGAGGCAGCTGTAGGGATATTAGGAGCCAGCAGGAGGGATATTAGGAGCCAGCAGTAGGGATATTAGGAGGCAGCAGTAGGGATATTAGGAGCAGCAGTAGGGATATTAGGAGCCAGCAGTAGGGATATTAGGAGCCAGCAGTAGGGATATTAGGAGCCAGCAGTGGGGATATTAGGAGGCAGCAGTAGGGATATTAGGAGCCAGCAGTAGGGATATTAGGAGGCAGCAGTAGGGATATTAGGAGCAGCAGTAGGGATATTAGGAGCAGCAGTAGGGATATTAGGAGCCAGCAGTAGGGATATTAGGAGCCAGCAGTAGGGATATTAGGAGGCAGCAGTAGGGATATTAGGAGCCAGCAGTAGGGATATTAGGAGCCAGCAGTAGGGATATTAGGAGCAGCAGTAGGGATATTAGGAGCAGCAGTAGGGATATTAGGAGCCAGCAGTAGGGATATTAGGAGGCAGCAGTAGGGATATTAGGAGCCAGCAGTAGGGATATTAGGAGCAGCAGTAGGGATATTAGGAGCCAGCAGGAGGGATATTAGGAGCCAGCAGTAGGGATATTAGGAGCAGCAGTAGGGATATTAGGAGCCAGCAGTAGGGATATTAGGAGCCAGCAGTAGGGATATTAGGAGCAGCAGTAGGGATATTAGGAGCAGCAGTAGGGATATTAGGAGCAGCAGTAGGGATATTAGGAGCCAGCAGGAGGGATATTAGGAGCCAGCAGTAGGGATATTAGGAGGCAGCAGTAGGGATATTAGGAGGCAGCTGTAGGGATATTAGGAGCCAGCAGGAGGGATATTAGGAGCCAGCAGTAGGGATATTAGGAGGCAGCAGTAGGGATATTAGGAGCAGCAGTAGGGATATTAGGAGCCAGCAGTAGGGATATTAGGAGCCAGCAGTAGGGATATTAGGAGCCAGCAGTGGGGATATTAGGAGGCAGCAGTAGGGATATTAGGAGCCAGCAGTAGGGATATTAGGAGGCAGCAGTAGGGATATTAGGAGCAGCAGTAGGGATATTAGGAGCAGCAGTAGGGATATTAGGAGCCAGCAGTAGGGATATTAGGAGCCAGCAGTAGGGATATTAGGAGGCAGCAGTAGGGATATTAGGAGCAGCAGTAGGGATATTAGGAGCAGCAGTAGGGATATTAGGAGGCAGCAGTAGGGATATTAGGAGGCAGCGGTAGGGATATTAGGAGGCAGCAGGAGGGATATTAGGAGCCAGCTGTGGGGATATTAGGAGCCAGCAGTAGGGATATTAGGAGCCAGCAGTAAGAGATATTAGGAGCCAGCAGTAGGGATATTAGGAGCCAGCAGTGGGGATATTAGGAGGCAGCAGTAGGGATATTAGGAGGCAGCAGTGGGGATATTAGGAGGCAGCAGTGGGGATATTAGGAGCCAGCAGTAGGGATATTAGGAGGCAGCAGTAGGGATATTAGGAGGCAGCAGTGGGGATATTAGGAGCCAGCAGTAGGGATATTAGAAGCCAGCAGTAAGAGATATTAGGAGCCAGCAGTAGGGATATTAGGAGGCAGCAGTGGGGATATTAGGAGCAGCAGTAGGGATATTAGGAGCCAGCAGTAGGGATATTAGGAGCCAGCAGTAGGGATATTAGGAGCAGCAGTAGGGATATTAGGAGGCAGCAGTAGGGATATTAGGAGCCAGCAGGAGGGATATTAGGAGCCAGCAGTGGGGATATTAGGAGCCAGCAGTAAGAGATATTAGGAGCCAGCAGTAGGGATATTAGGAGGCAGCAGTGGGGATATTAGGAGCAGCAGTGGGGATATTAGGAGCCAGCAGTGGGGATATTAGGAGCCAGCAGTAGGGATATTAGGAGCCAGCAGTAGGGATATTAGGAGGCAGCAGTAGGGATATTAGGAGCCAGCAGTAGGGATATTAGGAGCCAGCAGTAGGGATATTAGGAGCAGCAGTAGGGATATTAGGAGCAGCAGTAGGGATATTAGGAGCCAGCAGTAGGGATATTAGGAGGCAGCAGTAGGGATATTAGGAGCCAGCAGTAGGGATATTAGGAGCAGCAGTAGGGATATTAGGAGCCAGCAGGAGGGATATTAGGAGCCAGCAGTAGGGATATTAGGAGCAGCAGTAGGGATATTAGGAGCAGCAGTAGGGATATTAGGAGCAGCAGTAGGGATATTAGGAGCAGCAGTAGGGATATTAGGAGCCAGCAGGAGGGATATTAGGAGCCAGCAGGAGGGATATTAGGAGGCAGCAGTAGGGATATTAGGAGGCAGCTGTAGGGATATTAGGAGGCAGCAGGAGGGATATTAGGAGCCAGCAGGAGGGATATTAGGAGCCAGCAGTAGGGATATTAGGAGGCAGCAGTAGGGATATTAGGAGCAGCAGTAGGGATATTAGGAGCCAGCAGTAGGGATATTAGGAGCCAGCAGTAGGGATATTAGGAGCCAGCAGTAGGGATATTAGGAGGCAGCAGTAGGGATATTAGGAGCCAGCAGTAGGGATATTAGGAGGCAGCAGTAGGGATATTAGGAGCAGCAGTAGGGATATTAGGAGCCAGCAGTAGGGATATTAGGAGCCAGCAGTAGGGATATTAGGAGCCAGCAGTAGGGATATTAGGAGCAGCAGTAGGGATATTAGGAGCCAGCAGTAGGGATATTAGGAGCCAGCTGTAGGGATATTAGGAGCCAGCAGTAGGGATATTAGGAGCCAGCAGTAGGGATATTAGGAGCCAGCAGTAGGGATATTAGGAGGCAGCAGTAGGGATATTAGGAGCCAGCAGTAGGGATATTAGGAGCCAGCAGTAGGGATATTAGGAGCCAGCAGTAGGGATATTAGGAGGCAGCAGTAGGGATATTAGGAGCCAGCAGTAGGGATATTAGGAGCCAGCAGTAGGGATATTAGGAGGCAGCAGTAGGGATATTAGGAGCCAGCAGTAGGGATATTAGGAGCCAGCAGTAGGGATATTAGGAGGCAGCAGTAGGGATATTAGGAGGCAGCAGTAGGGATATTAGGAGGCAGCAGGAGGGATATTAGGAGCCAGCAGGAGGGATATTAGGAGCCAGCAGTGGGGATATTAGGAGCCAGCAGTAGGGATATTAGGAGCCAGCAGTAGGGATATTAGGAGGCAGCTGTAGGGATATTAGGAGCCAGCAGTAGGGATATTAGGAGCCAGCAGTAGGGATATTAGGAGCCAGCAGTAGGGATATTAGGAGCCAGCAGTAGGGATATTAGGAGCCAGCAGTAGGGATATTAGGAGCCAGCTGTGGGGATATTAGGAGCAGCAGTAGGGATATTAGGAGGCAGCAGTAGGGATATTAGGAGCCAGCAGTAGGGATATTAGGAGGCAGCAGTAGGGATATTAGGAGCCAGCAGTAGGGATATTAGGAGCCAGCAGTAGGGATATTAGGAGCCAGCAGTAGGGATATTAGGAGGCAGCAGTGGGGATATTAGGAGGCAGCAGTAGGGATATTAGGAGCCAGCAGTAGGGATATTAGGAGGCAGCAGTAGGGATATTAGGAGCCAGCAGTAGGGATATTAGGAGCAGCAGTAGGGATATTAGGAGGCAGCAGTAGGGATATTAGGAGCAGCAGTAGGGATATTAGGAGGCAGCAGTAGGGATATTAGGAGGCAGCAGTAGGGATATTAGGAGCAGCAGTAGGGATATTAGGAGCAGCAGGAGGGATATTAGGAGCCAGCAGGAGGGATATTAGGAGGCAGCAGTGGGGATATTAGGAGGCAGCAGTAGGGATATTAGGAGCAGCAGTAGGGATATTAGGAGCAGCAGGAGGGATATTAGGAGCCAGCAGGAGGGATATTAGGAGGCAGCAGTAGGGATATTAGGAGCCAGCAGTAGGGATATTAGGAGCCAGCAGTAGGGATATTAGGAGGCAGCAGTAGGGATATTAGGAGCCAGCAGTAGGGATATTAGGAGCCAGCAGGAGGGATATTAGGAGCCAGCAGTGGGGATATTAGGAGCCAGCAGTAGGGATATTAGGAGCAGCAGTAGGGATATTAGGAGCAGCAGTAGGGATATTAGGAGCCAGCAGTAGGGATATTAGGAGCCAGCAGTGGGGATATTAGGAGCCAGCAGTAGGGATATTAGGAGCAGCAGTAGGGATATTAGGAGCCAGCAGTAGGGATATTAGGAGCCAGCTGTAGGGATATTAGGAGCCAGCAGGAGGGATATTAGGAGCCAGAAGTAGGGATATTAGGAGCCAGCAGTAGGGATATTAGGAGCCAGCTGTAGGGATATTAGGAGCCAGCGGTAGGGATATTAGGAGGCAGCAGTAGGGATATTAGGAGGCAGCAGTAGGGATATTAGGAGCCAGCAGTAGGGATATTAGGAGGCAGCAGTAGGGATATTAGGAGCAGCAGTAGGGATATTAGGAGCAGCAGTAGGGATATTAGGAGCAGCAGTAGGGATATTAGGAGCCAGCAGTAGGGATATTAGGAGCCAGCAGTGGGGATATTAGGAGCCAGCAGTAGGGATATTAGGAGCAGCAGTAGGGATATTAGGAGGCAGCAGTAGGGATATTAGGAGCCAGAAGTAGGGATATTAGGAGCCAGCAGTAGGGATATTAGGAGCCAGCAGTAGGGATATTAGGAGCCAGCAGTGGGGATATTAGGAGCCAGCAGTAGGGATATTAGGAGCCAGCAGTAGGGATATTAGGAGCCAGCAGTGGGGATATTAGGAGCCAGCAGTAGGGATATTAGGAGCCAGCAGTAGGGATATTAGGAGGCAGCAGTAGGGATATTAGGAGGCAGCAGTAGGGATATTAGGAGGCAGCAGGAGGGATATTAGGAGCCAGCAGTAGGGATATTAGGAGGCAGCAGTGGGGATATTAGGAGCCAGCAGTAGGGATATTAGGAGCCAGCAGTAGGGATATTAGGAGGCAGCAGTAGGGATATTAGGAGCCAGCAGTAGGGTTATTAGGAGGCAGCAGTAGGGATATTAGGAGCCAGCAGGAGGGATATTAGGAGCCAGCAGTAGGGATATTAGGAGCCAGCAGGAGGGATATTAGGAGGCAGCAGTAGGGATATTAGGAGCAGCAGTGGGGATATTAGGAGGCAGCAGTAGGGATATTAGGAGCCAGCAGTGGGGATATTAGGAGCCAGCAGTAGGGATATTAGGAGCCAGCAGTAGGGATATTAGGAGCAGCAGGAGGGATATTAGGAGCCAGCAGTAGGGATATTAGGAGCAGCAGTAGGGATATTAGGAGCAGCAGGAGGGATATTAGGAGCAGCAGTAGGGATATTAGGAGCCAGCAGTAGGGATATTAGGAGCCAGCAGTAGGGATATTAGGAGCAGCAGGAGGGATATTAGGAGCAGCAGTAGGGATATTAGGAGCCAGCAGTGGGGATATTAGGAGCAGCAGTAGGGATATTAGGAGGCAGCAGTAGGGATATTAGGAGCAGCAGGAGGGATATTAGGAGCAGCAGTAGGGATATTAGGAGCAGCAGGAGGGATATTAGGAGCAGCAGTAGGGATATTAGGAGCCAGCAGTAGGGATATTAGGAGCCAGAAGTAGGGATATTAGGAGCCAGCAGTAGGGATATTAGGAGCAGCAGGAGGGATATTAGGAGCAGCAGTAGGGATATTAGGAGCCAGCAGTGGGGATATTAGGAGCAGCAGTAGGGATATTAGGAGGCAGCAGTAGGGATATTAGGAGCAGCAGGAGGGATATTAGGAGCAGCAGTGGGGATATTAGGAGCCAGCAGTGGGGATATTAGGAGCAGCAGTAGGGATATTAGGAGGCAGCAGTAGGGATATTAGGAGCAGCAGTAGGGATATTAGGAGGCAGCAGTAGGGATATTAGGAGGCAGCAGTAGGGATATTAGGAGCCAGCAGTAGGGATATTAGGAGCCAGCAGGAGGGATATTAGGAGGCAGCAGGAGGGATATTAGGAGCCAGCAGGAGGGATATTAGGAGGCAGCAGTAGGGATATTAGGAGCCAGCAGTAGGGATATTAGGAGCAGCAGTAGGGATATTAGGAGCCAGCAGGAGGGATATTAGGAGCCAGAAGTAGGGATATTAGGAGCCAGCAGTAGGGATATTAGGAGCCAGCTGTAGGGATATTAGGAGCCAGCAGTAGGGATATTAGGAGGCAGCAGTAGGGATATTAGGAGGCAGCAGTAGGGATATTAGGAGCCAGCAGTAGGGATATTAGGAGGCAGCAGTAGGGATATTAGGAGCCAGCAGTAGGGATATTAGGAGCCAGCAGTATGGATATTAGGAGGCAGAAGTAGGGATATTAGGAGCCAGCAGTAGGGATATTAGGAGGCAGCAGTAGGGATATTAGGAGCCAGCAGTAGGGATATTAGGAGCCAGCAGTAGGGATATTAGGAGCAGCAGTGGGGATATTAGGAGCCAGCAGTAGGGATATTAGGAGCCAGCAGTAGGGATATTAGGAGCCAGCAGTGGGGATATTAGGAGCCAGCTGTGGGGATATTAGGAGCAGCAGTAGGGATATTAGGAGGCAGCAGTAGGGATATTAGGAGCCAGCAGTAGGGATATTAGGAGCCAGCAGTAGGGATATTAGGAGCCAGCTGTAGGGATATTAGGAGCCAGCAGTAGGGATATTAGGAGCCAGCAGTAGGGATATTAGGAGGCAGCAGGAGGGATATTAGGAGCCAGCAGTAGGGATATTAGGAGCCAGCAGTGGGGATATTAGGAGCCAGCAGTAGGGATATTAGGAGCCAGCAGTAGGGATATTAGGAGCCAGCAGTGGGGATATTAGGAGCCAGCAGTAGGGATATTAGGAGCCAGCAGTGGGGATATTAGGAGGCAGAAGTAGGGATATTAGGAGCCAGCAGTAGGGATATTAGGAGCCAGCAGGAGGGATAATAGGAGCCAGCAGTAGGGATATTAGGAGCCAGCAGTGGGGATATTAGGAGGCAGAAGTAGGGATATTAGGAGCCAGCAGTAGGGATATTAGGAGCCAGCAGGAGGGATAATAGGAGCCAGCAGTAGGGATATTAGGAGCAGCAGTAGGGATATTAGGAGCCAGCAGTAGGGATATTAGGAGGCAGAAGTAGGGATATTAGGAGCCAGCAGTAGGGATATTAGGAGCCAGCAGGAGGGATAATAGGAGCCAGCAGTAGGGATATTAGGAGCCAGCAGTAGGGATATTAGGAGGCAGCAGTAGGGATATTAGGAGCCAGCAGTAGGGATATTAGGAGCCAGCAGGAGGGATAATAGGAGCCGTGGTTCCTGGGATTTGTCAAGTCCTGGATCTCCAATCACATTATTTGAGAGCCTCATTGATGCTGCTCACAGGCTTCCACTAATGACAGTACAGTTTAATGAAAAGATTAGCTGGTGATTCAAAACTCTGGGCAGATTGGCTTTTAAAGAAATGTTACTTAAATTTCCAATAAACATTTCTAACCGTAATGAAACTAAAATGTACAATAACCAACCAATCCAGAAAAAGCAGAGAGTTGCAGGGATATGTGATGTTGGAGGACAGGAATGTAAAGCTGAATGTCACGGTGTATTGTAGTGGGGGCTTCGATGCCAACTTTAATTAAATCAACCTGAACTTTAAAAGATCAGAGAAAAAAATACAATGAATAAACAAGCTGCAGCCAACTAAACAAAAATATAAAACAGGCAAAACTCCTGGAAATCCTTATAGTAATAGTAACTCAGTGTGAAGCAGTTGAAATACCACCTGCCTTATATAAATCCCTCAGCAAATGAACATTTCCTTGCTAAAAAAGCCCTCAAGGGGGCTAATAATCACCGAGGATCCTAGCAGGGGAGGTATGGCTTTATACATCATCTGTACGGATATCAGCAGGAAAACAAAAACGTCCTAAGAAAATATTGGGGTCTTTAAAACAGATTAAAACCCCTTTATCCATAACCCCCAATCTGTTTAAAGACCACCAAATTTTGTAGAAGATGCCATCCTAACCCAACTCATTCCACATCTCAGCACAGGATCAGCCGCACTATGTAAATACCATGGTTAGTGGTATTGGTGATTTGGGAGAAGGGGGAGGAGTGGGAAACAAGGGGTTAATCAAACGTATTATAGAAATAAAGAGAAACAGAATAAAACCTCAAATCTTAATAATATTAAACCGACTGTCAGATAAACATTACTTACACTGTGAATGTAGAAGATAAACTATCTATACATTGTGATAGCAGAAATACAGTAAATGTATAAAATATGAAATTTGCATATCAAGCCACGAGTGATGTCATTAGCAGAAGACACCACAGATATGTTTAAACCATATAAGTCTTATTTTGTGTATGTGCAAACAATGTTACTAATACAATGTATAGAGCACGTTCTGTATGTCTCTATAGTCACAGTATAAGCACTGTCACTGACACAATGTATAGAGCACGTTCTGTATGTCTCTATAGTCACAGTATAAGCACAGTCACTGACACAATGTATAGAGCACGTTCTGTATGTCTCTATAGTCACAGTATATAGCACTGTCACTAACACAATGTATAGAGCACGTTCTGTATGTCTCTATAGTCACAGTATAAGCACTGTCACTAACACAATGTATAGAGCACGTTCTGTATGTCTCTATAGTCACAGTATAAGCACTGTCACTGACACAATGTATAGAGCACGTTCTGTATGTCTCTATAGTCACAGTATAAGCACTGTCACTAACACAATGTATAGAGCACGTTCTGTATGTCTCTATAGTCACAGTATATAGCACTGTCACTAACACAATGTATAGAGCACGTTCTGTATGTCTCTATAGTCACAGTATAAGCACTGTCACTGACACAATGTATAGAGCACGCTCTGTATGTCTCTATAGTCACAGTATAAGCACTGTCACTAACACAATGTATAGAGCACGTTCTGTATGTCTCTATAGTCACAGTATAAGCACAGTCACTGACACAATGTATAGAGAACGTTCTGTATGTCTCTATAGTCACAGTATATAGCACTGTCACTAACACAATGTATAGAGCACGTTCTGTATGTCTCTATAGTCACAGTATACAGCACTGTCACTAACACAATGTATAGAGCACGTTCTGTATGTCTGTATAGTCACAGTATAAGCACTGTCACTAACACAATGTATAGAGCACGTTCTGTATGTCTCTATAGTCACAGTATAAGCACTGTCACTGACACAATGTATAGAGCACGTTCTGTATGTCTCTATAGACACAGTATAAGCACTGTCACTGACACAATGTATAGAGCACGTTCTGTATGTCTCTATAGTCACAGTATAAGCACTGTCACTGACACAATGTATAGAGCACGTTCTGTATGTCTGTATAGTCACAGTATAAGCACTGTCACTAACACAATGTATAGAGCACGTTCTGTATGTCTCTATAGTCACAGTATAAGCACTGTCACTGACACAATGTATAGAGCATGTTCTGTATGTCTCTATAGTCACAGTATAAGCACTGTCACTGACACAATGTATAGAGCACGTTCTGTATGTCTCTATAGTCACAGTATAAGTACTAACACAATGTATAGAGCACGTTCTGTATGTCTCTATAGTCACAGTATAAGCACTGTCACTGACACAATGTATAGAGCACGTTCTGTATGTCTCTATAGTCACAGTATAAGCACTGTCACTGACACAATGTATAGAGCACGTTCTGTATGTCTCTATAGTCACAGTATAAGCACTGTCACTAACACAATGTATAGAGCACGTTCTGTATGTCTCTATAGTCACAGTATAAGCACAGTCACTGACACAATGTATAGAGCACGTTCTGTATGTCTCTATAGTCACAGTATAAGCACTGTCACTAACACAATGTATAGAGCACGTTCTGTATGTCTCTATAGTCACAGTATAAGCACAGTCACTGACACAATGTATAGAGCACGTTCTGTATGTCTCTATAGTCACAGTATAAGCACTGTCACTGACACAATGTATAGAGCATGTTCTGTATGTCTCTATAGTCACAGTATAAGCACAGTCACTGACACAATGTATACAGAGACACTTTATACTTGATATCCCTTTATTAAAACAAGAGATTTATTCACCCAAAGGACACATTAACAAGTTTCCCTCTTTGAAACAATTCAGAAAGATTGGGAAATAAACAACATTTTTATTTGATTTTTTCTTTATTTTTTATTAGTTTTTGACACAAAAAAACCACAACATTGAAAATGTTAGTCCTGTTCCGGCTGCAGAGAGAAACACCCTACCCTTGTGGTTTTGTCTCATGTCACATGATTACAGGCTGGCATTAAACTGGCCGAACCAAAATTATGGTGAAATTAGATTTTAGTAAAGTATTATTTATAGGCAACGTTTGGGTATTGTAAAAGTAATATGGATGACATTTCTAAAAGGGTTCTACTTAACACAAGAAATTTAACAGCTTCTGTAATTGTAATTACACTTGTGGATCCCATCGACACAGTACTGAAAGCAGCTATTCCCTGAAGCATTTCAAATCCCTGGATTTGCTACGACTAGACCAACGCTTGTAGACTTTAGGAGCCAGCCTAGTTATATATAGGAGCCAGAGAAATAAGTCATGTTAAACAAATCAAATTTATTGGAAGCAGTGGGAAGCTCCCAGGATTTCTCAAGACATGATGGTATTTGTACATGGCTATCCATGATAAAAAAAAAAATACATTAAAATTAGATAAAAACCCACAAATGAACCATACTGTGTTCTGACCAAGTCAAATAACTGTAGAAGATAATCCAAGTCCTGCCGTAGACCAAGCACTTGGGATCAGGGTTTAGTGGCTGCAAACCTAGCAGCAGAAATAAACGCATACAATGATGTGCAGAGCTGAACAATGAAGACATGTTTACTAAGGATCATATGTACAAAAAATGGTTTATTGTCTTGGTAAGAGCCTCATTTATTGTTTTTGTTTTTATAAATCCATTCTTTTCTGTTCTTAAAAATGAGCCAGTCCCGCACAGGTTTCATGCAGCCCATCATTCTGGGGAAGAGATGTGTAAATAAAATAAGAGCCTGTGTAATTCGGCATCAGGACGGGTAACGCAGCTCGCCGCGGATTCTGAGATGCCGCGCGTCTTCCAACGAGAAACAAGTCTTGAAAATAATGTTTAGCTGTCAGCCTGTCGAGTTATTTAATAAACAGTAGGATGGGACCTCTCCGTGCGTAACAGGCCAATCTCTCTCCAGGTGGTCCGCCTGCGTGGACACGTGATCTGGTCATTGGATCCCAGCCGTTATACCATGTTGTTGCTCTCACCAGCTTTGTCCACAAGCTGAAAAAAAAAACAATTCAAAACTCAACGTCCGTCAGGTAAATGAACATTAAACATGTAAAATGGAACTTAAAGGAACAGCTCCACCCGGCGTAGTCTCGGTATGTTGTACATATAATTTATGTATAGTTTTATCTTGAAAATACTTTCAGCGGGGCTTCTAAATTCCCGGACATCCAATAAGGAGGGGCTTGGAGAGGTGGGCGGGGCCATTACTGTAGAGTGGAGGAATACACCAGTTTCTTTTTCTAAAACATTTCTTGGGCGCTATAGGTGGAGCTCTCCCTTTAAACTAGAGTTATTATGAGGAGGTCAGAGCTCTCAGTGCGATACTAGTAACACACACAGTGTGCCCATGATCTGAGGGGACATGCTGGGTGACATAGCCCGCCCCCCCAAGAAATCAGTGTAATCATCCGCCTCTCAGTCACTAACGGCTCATCACAGTGATCATATATACAGAGCCTGCTACATCTTATCCTGTATTTTAATAGAAATGATTTAATGAATAAATATAAATAAAAGTACCTTAGTGAGCTCTCTATACTCTGTATAGCTCTATAGCAGACATGCTGGGTCAGATCAATCTGCATCCTGATAGAGCTCTACAGAGCAAAGATTCTAAACAAGATGTCTGCCCCCTGATAGAGCTATACAGAGCAACGATTCTAAACAACATGCCCGCCCCCTGATAGAGCTATAGAGAGCAAAGATTCTAAACAACATGTACTCCCCTGATAGAGCTATACAGAGCAAAGATTCTAAACAACATGTCTGTCCCCTGATAGAGCTATAGAGAGCAAAGATTCTAAACATGTCCTCCCCTGATAGAGCTATACAGAGCAAAGATTCTAAACAACATGTCCGCCCCCTGATAGAGCTATACAGAGCAAAGACTATAAACAACATGTCCACCCCGATAGAGCTATACAGAGCAGATTCTAAACATGTCTGCTGATTGATAGAGCTATACAGAGCAAAGACTATAAACAACATGTCCTCCCCCTGATAGAGCTATACAGAGCAAAGATTCTAAACAACGTCCGCCCACTGATAGAGCTATACAGAGCAAAGATTCTAAACAACATGTCCGCCCCTGATAGAGCAATACAGAGCAAAGATTCTAAACATCATGTCCCCCCTGATAGAGCTATACAAGCAAAGATTCTAAACATCATGTCCGCCCCCAGATAGAGCTATACAGAGAAAAGATTCTAAACATCACGTCTGCCCCTGATAGAGCTATACAGAGCAAAGATTCTAAACAACATGTCCGCCCCTGATAGAGCTATACAGAGCAAAGATTCTAAACAACATGTACGCCCCTGATAGAGCTATACAGAGCAAAGATTCTAAACAACATGTCCTCCCCTGATAGAGCTATACAGAGCAAAGATTCTAAACAACATGTCCTCCCCTGATAGAGCTATACAGAGCAAAGATTCTAAACAACATGTCCTCCCCAACAGAGCTATACAGAGCAAAGATTCTAAACAACATGTCCGCCCCCTGATAGAGCTATACAGAGCAAAGATTCTAAACATCATGTCCCCCCTGATAGAGCTATACAGAGCAAAGATTCTAAACATCATGTCCCCCCTGATAGAGCTATACAGAGCAAAGATTCTAAACATCATGTCCGCCCCCAGATAGAGCTATACAGAGAAAAGATTCTAAACATCATGTCTGCCCCTGATAGAGCTATACAGAGCAAAGATTCTAAACAACATGTCCGCCCCTGATAGAGCAATACAGAGCAAAGATTCTAAACAACATGTCCGCCCCCTGATAGAGCTATACAGAGCAAAGATTCTAAACAACATGTACGCCCCTGATAGAGCTATACAGAGCAAAGATTCTAAACAACATGTCCTCCCCTGATAGAGCTATACAGAGCAAAGATTCTAAACAACATGTCCTCCCCTGATAGAGCTATACAGAGCAAAGATTCTAAACAACATGTCCTCCCCAACAGAGCTATACAGAGCAAAGATTCTAAACAACATGTCCGCCCCCTGATAGAGCTATACAGAGCAAAGATTCTAAACAACATGTACGCCCCTGATAGAGCTATACAGAGCAAAGATTCTAAACAACATGTCCTCCCCTGATAGAGCTATACAGAGCAAAGATTCTAAACAACATGTCCTCCCCTGATAGAGCTATACAGAGCAAAGATTCTAAACAACATGTCCTCCCCAACAGAGCTATACAGAGCAAAGATTCTAAACAACATGTCCGCCCCCTGATAGAGCTATACAGAGCAAAGATTCTAAACAACATGTCCGCCCCCTGATAGAGCTATACAGAGCAAAGATTCTAAACAACATGTCCGCCCCCTGATAGAGCTATACAGAGCAAACAGGGTCCAATAAGGTGCTTTAATTGTATTCATTTCATTATCTCATTTCTTTATATCATCGTGTTGTGTAGCGTGCAAGAGATTATTTTTAATGACGGGGAAAGACGGTAAAAGGGAAATACAAAAATGAATGAGTGTGGACTTCCATGCACGAACGGGAGAGGTGGAGGGGGATTGGAACTGACCATTACTGTGGGAATCCGCCATTATGGGGGCTTCGGGCAGAAACATTGTGGGGGGGGAAAAAAGAAAGATTCTTTAAAACATTAGAGTGTGAATGTAACTTCATAATAAACATCTGATCACTTTGCCCCAGCAGACAACCACCCCCACGTGGGTGCTGCCTCCCCTGCCTCATCTCCCCCACTCCAATCTCTTTATTAGCGTTTCCAGCAGCTGAGCGGCTTCCCTTGTTGTAACGAGACATGCAGAAGGTATAACGCCGCTGCGCAAGTGGTGCGCAGAGAGACTGATATTACTTACCGAGCTGATCCCAGGGAGATTCAGGAGTGATCCTAACACAGGTATCCTTCGAATGAATCCGATAACCACAGGGAAAAAACCCCTTCAAAAAGAAATATATAAACAAATGAGCAAACTCAGAGATGAAAAATCCACAGTCCTGGCAGTGACAGGGTTAAAGGTATAAATCTAAAGCAGTAAATGAAGGACAAAAAGCAAAGCAGCTCCCCAACGCGTTTCCAGAAACTCGGCTGCTCTTATAGAGGAAAGACTGTCAAATCCCTCAAAATATCAACTCATTTTGGAAAATTTGGGGTGGTGCTGGACACAGGCTGTTTTCACACTTCCGCTGTGTTTAAGGATAAGAAGGGCTTTCTTTAGGTCCCATTATTTTGATAATATTTTATATTGTTTATGACCTGTAGCACGGTGTGCAATGAACTGCTTTTCTATGGGAAAGGTGTAATTTGCATACCGTGCCACAGATGATGTCACAGGAGGCATTTGTGTGCAGTTTTGCTAATACTATATGTAGATAATTTTCAGTATGTTTTTATGCTCTATTTGCACAGTAATCACAATATTCAAGTGATACCACCCATTTAAGACCAACTTATATTAAAAAGAAAACGTGTCAGTTCCAATCACTATCTGAATGGCCGGACATGTCAGCACGCCCACTGTCTACCCCTGGCAGGGCGATACAGAGGGTTTAATAAGGATTCTTTCATCAAATCAGGTCTATATAAAATGCCTGCATTTGACCTGTCACAGTTGTGCTACCTAAACGCTTGTAATATTGGGACGATTGGTGCTGGATGTGGAAGCTGCACGATTTATTATCTTTTTCTGCTTGTCCTGTTGTGAATGAGAATACGTTTTTCTCGCCATAATAGCAGCGTTTGAAGATGAACTAAATGGGAGATTTTTTCCAACTGACACTTTGGACTTAAGTTTGCAATTCCCTTGTCAATTACCCGCAATCCTCTCTCATGAATAAAGCCCATTCATACACGTCTCCCCCCTGAGATGCACAGTACATCTCTCCCGCCTCCTACCTGAAAAGCAGAAAGAATCCGTACAGTTCCAGGACCATTCCTATTAGTGGCCAGCCGACTAGAACCACGAGAACACCCCCCAGGAAGAATCCCGTGGCCTTTACTTTGTGTTTCTGGAAGAAGAATCGGAAGGTTCTCTCCAGGCCAATGACAAAGGACAAACCAGCGACAAACAGCACCTACAACGGGACAGAGACGGTGTGTTAACAAAGAGAATTGATCAGCTGCAGAGCGCTCCGTCATACAGGAGACCTGCGTCCAACGCGTGTGCAAATCACGTCTGTTATCAGCTGCAGAGCGCTCCGTCATACAGGAGACCTGCGTCCAACGTGTGTGCAAATCACGTCTGTTATCAGCTGCAGAGCGCTCCGTCATACAAGAGACCTGCGTCCAACGCGTGTGCAAATCACGCCTGTTAGCTGCAGAGCGCTCCGTCATACAAGAGACCTGCGTCCAACGTGTGTGCAAATCACGCCTGTTAGCTGCAGAGCGCTCCGTCATACAGGAGACCTGCGTCCAACGCGTGTGCAAATCACGCCTGTTATCAGCTGCAGAGCGCTCCGTCATACAAGAGACCTGCGTCCAACGCGTGTGCAAATCACGTCTGTTATCAGCTGCAGAGCGCTCCGTCATACAGGAGACCTGCGTCCAACGCGTGTGCAAATCACGCCTGTTATCAGCAGCAGAGCGCTCCGTCATACAAGAGACCTGCGTCCAACGCGTGTGCAAATCACGTCTGTTATCAGCTGCAGAGCACTCCGTCATCCAGGAGACCTGCGTCCAACGCGTGTGCAAATCACGTCTGTTATCAGCTGCAGAGCGCTCCGTCATACAAGAGACCTGCGTCCAACGCGTGTGCAAATCACGTCTGTTATCAGCTGCAGAGCACTCCTTCATACAATAGACCCGGAATATCAGCCTGGTCTGTGTCCAACGCGTGTGCAAATCACGACCGGCCTGAGCAGTGACCTTTCACCATTCATCAGTATGGATTTATACGTTACTATACGTCCACCTCCTAGTATCTCATAGAGCTGACCTTCATTAACCCATTAGTGACTAGTCCTATGCTGCATTTGATGTGCCTTAAAGACCACAATTCCATTATGTCATACGTTTGCTGAACTGTGATTTTCTTTCTTCGTGTTCAGTTCACCCATTATTATATTATAGATTACATATCATGTGTGTGTGTGTGTGTGTGTGTGTGTGTGTGTGTGTGTGTGTGTGTATATACATCCTACATACTGCCGGGCTGCACTTTACATGAATTGGATTGTGTGTGTGTGTGTATATACATCCTACATACTGCCAGGCTGCACTTTACATGAATTGGATTGTGTGTGTGTGTATGTATATACATCCTACATACTGCTGGGCTGCACTTTACATGAATTGGATTGTGTGTGTGTGTATATACATCCTACATACTAACGGGCTGCACTTTACATGAATTGGATTGTGTGTGTGTGTATACACATCCTACATACTGCCGGGCTGCACTTTACATGAATTGGATTGTGTCTGTGTGTATATACATCCTACATACTGCCAGACTGCACTTTACATGAATTGGATTGTGTGTGTGTATATACATCCTACATACTGCCAGACTGCACTTTACATGAATTGGATTGTGTCTGTGTGTATATACATCCTACATACTGCCAGACTGCACTTTACATGAATTGGATTGTGTGTGTGTGTATATACATCCTACATACTGCCAGGCTGCACTTTACATGAATTGGATTGTGTGTGTGTGTATATACATCCTACATACTGCCAGGCTGCACTTTACATGAATTGGATTGTGTGTGTGTATATATACATCCTGCATACTGCCGGGCTGCACTTTACATGAATTGGATTATGTGTGTGTGTATATACATCCTACATACTGCCAGGCTGCACATTACATGAATTGGATTGTGTGTGTGTCTGTATATACATCCTACATACTACCGGGCTGCACTTTACATGAATTGGATTGTGTGTGTGTGTGTATATACATCCTACATACTGCCAGGCTGCACATTACATGAATTGGATTGTGTGTGTGTGTATATACATCCTACGTACTGCCGGGCTGCACTTTACATGAATTGGATTGTGTGTGTGTGTATATACATCCTACATACTGCCGGGCTGCACTTTACATGAATTGGATTGTGTGTATGTGTATATACATCCTACATACTGCCGGGCTGCACTTTACATGAATTGGATTGTGTGTGTGTGTATATACATCCTACATACTGCCGGGCTGCACTTTACATGAATTGGATTGTGTGTGTGTATATACATCCTACATACTGCTGGGCTGCACTTTACATGAATTGGATTGTGTGTGTGTATATACATCCTACATACTGCCGGGCTGCACTTTACATGAATTGGATTGTGTGTGTGTGTGTGTGTGTGTGTGTATATATACATCCTACATACTGCCGGGCTGCACTTTACATGAATTGGATTGTGTGTGTATATACATCCTACATACTGCCGGGTTGCACTTTACATGAATTGGATTGTGTGTGTGTGTATATACATCATACATACTGCCAGGCTGCACTTTACATGAATTGGATTGTGTGTGTGTATATACATCCTACATACGGCCAGGCTGCACTTTACATGAATTGGATTGTGTGTGTCTGTGTGTATATACATCCTACATACTGCCGGGCTGCACTTTACATGAATTGGATTGTGTGTGTGTGTGTGTGTGTGTATATATACATCCTACATACTGCCGGGCTGCACTTTACATGAATTGGATTGTGTGTGTCTGTGTGTATATACATCCTACATACTGCCGGGCTGCACTTTACATGAATTGGATTGTGTGTGTGTGTGTGTGTGTGTATATATACATCCTACATACTGCCGGGCTGCACTTTACATGAATTGGATTGTGTGTGTATATACATCCTACATACTGCCAGGCTGCACTTTACATGAATTGGATTGTGTGTGTATATACATCCTACATACTGCCAGGCTGCACTTTACATGAATTGGATTGTGTGTGTGTATATACATCCTACATACTGCCGGGCTGCACTTTACATGAATTGGATTGTGTGTGTGTATATATACATCCTACATACTGCCGGGCTGCACTTTACATGAATTGGATTGTGTGTGTGTATATACATCCTACATACTGCTGGGCTGCACTTTACATGAATTGGATTGTGTGTGTGTGTATATACATCCTACATACTGCCGGGCTGCACTTTACATGAATTGGATTGTGTGTGTGTGTATATACATCCTACATACTGCTGGGCTGCACTTTACATGAATTGGATTGTGTGTGTGTGTATATACATCCTACATACTGCTGGGCTGCACTTTACATGAATTGGATTGTGTGTGTGTGTGTGTGTGTGTGTATATACATCCTACATACTGCCGGGCTGCACTTTACATGAATTGGATTGTGTGTGTGTGTGTGTGTGTGTGTGTGTATATACATCCTACATACTGCCGGGCTGCACTTTACATGAATTGGATTGTGTGTGTGTGTGTGTGTGTGTGTGTGTGTGTGTGTGTGTATATACATCCTACATACTGCCGGGCTGCACTTTACATGAATTGGATTGTGTGTGTGTGTGTATATATACATCCTACATACTGCAGGGCTGCACTTTACATGAATTGGATTGTGTGTGTGTGTGTATATACATCCTACATACTGCAGGGCTGCACTTTACATGAATTGGATTGTGTGTGTGTGTGTATATACATCCTACATACTGCTGGGCTGCACTTTACATGAATTGGATTGTGTGTGTGTGTATATACATCCTACATACTGCCGGGCTGCACTTTACATGAATTGGATTGTGTGTGTGTGTATATACATCCTACATACTGCTGGGCTGCACTTTACATGAATTGGATTGTGTGTGTGTGTATATACATCCTACATACTGCTGGGCTGCACTTTACATGAATTGGATTGTGTGTGTGTGTGTGTGTGTGTGTGTGTATATACATCCTACATACTGCCGGGCTGCACTTTACATGAATTGGATTGTGTGTGTGTGTGTGTGTGTGTGTGTGTGTATATACATCCTACATACTGCCGGGCTGCACTTTACATGAATTGGATTGTGTGTGTGTGTGTGTGTGTGTGTGTGTGTGTGTGTATATACATCCTACATACTGCCGGGCTGCACTTTACATGAATTGGATTGTGTGTGTGTGTGTATATATACATCCTACATACTGCAGGGCTGCACTTTACATGAATTGGATTGTGTGTGTGTGTGTATATACATCCTACATACTGCCGGGCTGCACTTTACATGAATTGGATTGTGTGTGTGTATATATACATCCTACATACTGCCGGGCTGCACTTTACATGAATTGGATTGTGTGTGTGTATATACATCCTACATACTGCTGGGCTGCACTTTACATGAATTGGATTGTGTGTGTGTGTATATACATCCTACATACTGCCGGGCTGCACTTTACATGAATTGGATTGTGTGTGTGTGTATATACATCCTACATACTGCTGGGCTGCACTTTACATGAATTGGATTGTGTGTGTGTGTATATACATCCTACATACTGCCGGGCTGCACTTTACATGAATTGGATTGTGTGTGTGTGTGTGTGTGTGTGTGTGTATATACATCCTACATACTGCCGGGCTGCACTTTACATGAATTGGATTGTGTGTGTGTGTGTGTGTGTGTGTGTGTGTGTGTGTGTGTGTGTGTGTGTATATACATCCTACATACTGCCGGGCTGCACTTTACATGAATTGGATTGTGTGTGTGTGTGTATATATACATCCTACATACTGCAGGGCTGCACTTTACATGAATTGGATTGTGTGTGTGTGTGTGTATATACATCCTACATACTGCTGGGCTGCACTTTACATGAATTGGATTGTGTGTGTGTATATACATCCTACATACTGCTGGGCTGCACTTTACATGAATTGGATTGTGTGTGTGTGTGTGTGTGTGTGTGTGTGTGTGTGTGTGTGTGTGTGTGTGTATATACATCCTACATACTGCCGGGCTGCACTTTACATGAATTGGATTGTGTGTGTGTGTGTGTGTATATACATCCTACATACTGCCAGGCTGCACTTTACATGAATTGGATTGTGTGTGTGTATATATACATCCTACAAACTGCCGGGCTGCACTTTACATGAATTGGATTGTGTGTGTGTATATACATCCTACATACTGCCAGGCTGCACTTTACATGAATTGGATTGTGTGTGTGTGTGTATATACATCCTACATACTACCGGGCTGCACTTTACATGAATTGGTTTGTGTCTGTGTGTGTATACATCCTACATACTGCCGGGCTGCACTTTACATGAATTGGATTGTGTCTGTGTGTATATACATCCTACATACTGCCGGGCTGCACTTTACATGAATTGGATTGTGTGTGTGTGTGTGTGTGTGTGTGTGTGTGTGTGTGTGTGTGTGTGTGTATATACATCCTACATACTGCCGGGCTGCACTTTACATGAATTGGATTGTGTGTGTGTGTATATACATCCTACATACTGCCGGGCTGCACTTTACATGAATTGGATTGTGTGTGTGTGTATATACATCCTACATACTGCCGGGCTGCACTTTACATGAATTGGATTGTGTGTGTGTGTGTATATACATCCTACATACTGCCGGGCTGCACTTTACATGAATTGGATTGTGTGTGTGTATATACATCCTACATACTGCCAGGCTGCACTTTACATGAATTGGATTGTGTGTGTGTATATACATCCTACATACTGCCAGGCTGCACTTTACATGAATTGGATTGTGTGTGTGTATATACATCCTACATACTGCCGGGCTGCACTTTACATGAATTGGATTGTGTGTGTGTGTATATACATCCTACATACTGCTGGGCTGCACTTTACATGGATTGGATTGTGTGTGTATATACATCCTACATACTGCCAGGCTGCACTTTACATGGATTGGATTGTGTGTGTGTGTGTATATACATCCTACATACTGCCGGGCTGCACTTTACATGAATTGGATTGTGTGTGTGTATATACATCCTACATACTGCCGGGCTGCACTTTACATGAATTGGATTGTGTGTGTGTGTATATACATCCTACATACTGCCGGGCTGCACTTTGCATGCTCTTTCTGCAGTGCGTGTCCAGTGAAACATGATTGATGATACTTTCATGTGATGTTTCTACTGGTCAGATTAATCCCAATTTATAACATTACAAAGCAGGGTCTGCGCATTATATATGTAAAAATCACTGTAGCGAGAGAACGTACATTTCCAATGGCAAGCAGGGCCTTGTCGAAGAAGAGGAGCATGCCAAAAATCAGGAAGAACACCCCAAATCCCGTCAGGCCCATGCCGATTTCTGTGGAAACAAAAAGCCGTTAGGATCAAATCTGAATCTTCATTTATCTCATTACAGATACGTGTAACGTGGGACGTGGGACGTGGGACGTGGGACGTGGGAAGGAAGGTATGAGGAGGACCGAAGGGAGAACTGATCATACTTTACAAACCTTGGGAACTGATTTATAAAGTGTTTTATCAGGAGGAATAGAATGAGATTTCTCTCGTATAATATGCCCTGGAACCAAGTGCAGAGACGTATTACACAGAGATTCACAAGCAGCAGCAGCACGCGCGCGCACACACACACACACACACACACACACACACACAATATCGGGTATACAATTAGAACATAGATTCACAAGCAGCAGCAGCACGAGCGCGCACACGCACACACACAATATCGGGTATACAATTAGAACACAGATTCACAAACAGCAGCAGCACGCGCGCGCACACGCACACACACACAATATCGGGTATACAATTAGAACACAGATTCAAAAACAGCAGCAGCAGCACACACACACGAAATTTGAGGAGAATACATTATTATACATAATTAGGGAAAACACTAATAAACATGTACCGTATATATAGGTTGTATTGTAACAATAACAGGTACAATCTGTTTTGAGGATTTGGGAGACACTCATTTTCATGGATTTTATACTAGAGGATGATTTGGCAGAATGATGGAGACTAATTCCACATATGAGGAGCTCTGAAAGAGAACGCACCTCGAGCAGCTTCCTTTTTGAAGTGAGGGATCGCTAGTAAGGGACTGATACTGGATCGGAGATTTTAGGACATGCAGGGAGCAAGAGCGAGCGAACGCGCCACTCAGGTAGAGGGGGAGCAAGAGCGAGCGCACGCGCCACTCAGGTAGAGGGGGAGCAAGAGAGAGAGCGTCACTCAGGTAGAGGGGGAGCAAGAGCGAGCGCACGTGCCGCTCAAGTAGAGGGGGAGCAAGAGCGAGAGCGCCGCTCAGGTAGAGGGGGAGTAAGAGCGAGAGCGCCGCTCAGGTAGAGGGGGAGTAAGAGCGAGAGCGCCGCTCAGGTAGAGGGGGAGTAAGAGTGAGCATGCAGCTCAGGTAGAGGGGGAGTAAGAGTGAGCATGCAGCTCAGGTAGAGGGGGAGTAAGAGTGAGCATGCAGCTCAGGTAGAGGGGGAGTAAGAGTGAGCATGCAGCTCAGGTAGAGGGGGAGTAAGAGTGAGCATGCAGCTCAGGTAGAGGGGGAGTAAGAGTGAGCATGCAGCTCAGGTAGAGGGGGAGTAAGAGTGAGCATGCAGCTCAGGTAGAGGGGGAGTAAGAGCGAGAGCGCCGCTCAGGTAGAGGGGGAGTAAGAGTGAGCATGCCGCTCAGGTAGAGGGGGAGTAAGAGTGAGCATGCCGCTCAGGTAGAGGGGGAGTAAGAGTGAGAGCGCCGCTCAGGTAGAGGGGGAGTAAGAGTGAGCATGCCGCTCAGGTAGAGGGGGAGTAAGAGTGAGCATGCCGCTCAGGTAGAGGGGGAGTAAGAGTGAGCATGCCGCTCAGGTAGAGGGGGAGTAAGAGTGAGCATGCTGCTCAGGTACAGGGGGAGTAATAGTGAGCATGCCGCTCAGGTATAGGGGGAGTAAGAGTGAGCATGCCGCTCAGGTAGAGGAGGAGTAAGAGCGATCATGCCGCTCAGGTAGGGGGGAGTAAGAGCGATCATGCCGCTCAGGTAGGGGGGAGTAAGAGTGAGCATGCCGCTCAGGTAGAGGGGGAGTAAGAGTGAGCATGCCGCTCAGGTAGAGGGGGAGTAAGAGCGAGCATGCCGCTCAGGTAGAGGAGGAGTAAGAGCGAGCATGCCGCTCAGGTAGGGGGGAGTAAGAGTGAGCATGCCGCTCAGGTATAGGGGGAGTAAGAGTGAGCATGCCCCTCAGGTACAGGGGGAGTAAGAGTGATCATGCTGCTCAGGTAGAGGGGGAGTAAGAGTGAGCATGCCGCTCAGGTAGAGGAGGAGTAAGAGTGAGCCTGCCGCTCAGGTATAGGGGGAGTAAGAGCGAGCATGCCGCTCAGGTATAGGGGGAGTAAGAGCGAGCATGCCGCTCAGGTATAGGGGGAGTAAGAGCGAGCATGCCGCTCAGGTACAGGGGGAGTAAGAGTGATCATGCTGCTCAGGTAGAGGGGGAGTAAGAGTGAGCATGCTGCTCAGGTACAGGGGGAGTAAGAGTGATCATGCTGCTCAGGTAGAGGGGGAGTAAGAGTGAGCATGCCGCTCAGGAAGAGGAGGAGTAAGAGTGAGCATGCCGCTCAGGTAGAGCGTGCGCTTGGAGACCAGCATCAGCCAGTGAAGCTCTAACACGTTGATGAGAATTAGGCAGCGGGTTTCAGTATAAACTCTTGTGATTGGTAAACATGGGAAGAGATGCACAGGCCTGTGTGGGATTTGTTTAACTTCGCTCTCTCGTGCTGTTGTGGGAACAATTTAGGAGAGAGCAGCTGGACTGGAAGCTTCTTCTGGGGGTTATTTTTAGCAAGAGGGAGCAAAGGTGGAATTTAATAAAAAAAGAAATAAAAAAAGAAAGAAAGCAAACATCCAGGTGACCTACTGTGTGTAATCCAATACTGCCACACATCCTGCACTCATTGTATCTCTAGTCTGCTGCACAACACATAAAATGAGATTTGACGTCCAATGCTAGACTGTAAGCTCTTGGGCACGGATGTCAAGTATTTAAACAGAAGTTTATCCCGATATGTATTGGTTGCATACTAATTGTACAGCACCACTGAATATTAAAATACAGGATAATAATAATCATAATTCGTTTAGAGGAGCAGAATAGATCAGACTCCATATCAGCAACACAGGAACAATAATATGGGGGGTAAAAACACCCGACGCATTTATCCTAGAGACTTCACCATAGATTGCAATACAGGCGCAGCCTCCATGGATGAGGCGCAGGCGCAGCCTCCCCACGCAGGGCTCCTAAAATACCATCTGTTGGCTCATAACATTTTTCACTGATTTACACTGAATTCTATGGAAAGTGCATTACCCCAGTCACTGAGGGGCCCACCCGGATCCCAGTCACTGAGGAGCCCACCCGGATCCCAGTCACTGAGGAGCCCACCCGGATCCCAGTCACTGAGGAGCCCCCCGGATCCCAGTCACTGAGGGGCCCCCCGGATCCCAGTCACTGAGGGGCCCCCCGGATCCCAGTCACTGAGGGGCCCCCCGGATCCCAGTCACTGAGGAGCCCCCCGGATCCCAGTCACGGAGGGGCCCCCCGGATCCCAGTCACTGAGGGGCCCCCCGGATCCCAGTCACTGAGGGGCCCCCCGGATCCCAGTCACTGAGGGGCCCCCCGGATCCCAGTCACTGAGGGGCCCCCCGATCCCAGTCACTGAGGGGCCCCCCGATCCCAGTCACTTAGGGGCCCCCCGATCCCAGTCACTGAGGAGGCCCCCGGATCCAGTAATTGAGGGGCCCCCCGGATCCCAGTCACTGAGGGGCCCCCCGGATCCCAGTAATTGAGGGCCCCCCCGGATCCCAGTCACTGAGGAGCCCCCCTGATCCAGTCACTGAGGGGCCCCCCGGATCCCAGTCACTGAGGAGCCCCCCGGATCCCAGTCACTGAGGAGCCCCCCGGATCCCAGTCACTGAGGGGCCCCCCGATCCCAGTCACTGAGGAGCCCCCCGGAACCAGTCACTGAGGAGCCCCCCGGAACCAGTCACTGAGGGGCCCCCCGGATCCCAGTCACTGAGGAGCCCCCCTGATCCAGTCACTGAGGGGCCCCCCGGATCCCAGTCACTGAGGAGCCCCCCGGATCCCAGTCACTGAGGAGCCCCCCGGATCCCAGTCACTGAGGGGCCCCCCGATCCCAGTCACTGAGGAGCCCCCCGGAACCAGTCACTGAGGAGCCCCCCGGATCCCAGTCACTAAGGGAGGGGCTCCTTATATCAGTATGCGGTCCCCAGGGGAGCCGGTCTCAGGTGTCTTTCTTACTCTGCGTGTCCGTGAGGGAGATCATGGCTGAGGCGGGCGGAGGGTCAGACCGGGCAGGGAATGAAGCAGGATCCGGCTGAGAGAAGCACAGGAGCCGCCACGTCTTCCGGAAACACGCAGCGCGGCGCCGGCCAATCACAGGACACGGCCATCATCAACCAGCCAATCGACGGGCACTACTGTGAGCAACTGGCCAATCACCGAACACGCCTGTCACTGGTCGGCCAATCAAAAAACGGAAATGTCCAAGACGACCCAATCACTGGCAGAGGCGCTCTGATGACGTACTAAGAATGCGCGCTCTCTGATTGGCTGCTCCCGGCACAGGGGAAGTTTTGGGACTGACAATAAGAAGCAGAATAGGTAACATGGGGCATCATGGAAGGGGAGACCCCAGGCCTGTCCTCTAGAGATATCACTCATTACACTGTATCCAATCTTCCTTTGCCCCAGCATTGCTGCTCCCTCTGTACAGTGTATAGACAGGTTACTGAGTATAAATGTCATGTTTCTATATTATGATACACATTCATTAACTCTTTATTGTCACAGGAGATCTGGCCTTGTTTAACCCTCACTAATGGCTTCGGATGACCTGTCTGGTATGTAATTCCCAATCTGTGACTGTCTGACCAGCCCTGGTTTAGTCAGACTCCCCTGTATTATCTGTATAAAGCTGTCTGAATAGGTGGAAAAGACACACAAGTTGTTTTTATTCTCAGATTTGTGGCTTTAATGAAAGAATACATATAAAGCACTTTGTTTGCTCAGAGTTACACCGAATAAGACGGCTCAAGAAGGTGCTTTATTTATATTCTTTCATTTAAGCATTTCTATTCAAACTTAATGCAATCTTTCAATGAAATAAGACTTGTTTTTTTGCTGACAGCTGTCCTTTAAACAATAATTTGATCACTTATCTATTTTGGCTAAACTGGGGCCTTTTCTGGCTGTAATCAATGAATACATATGGGCAGACGTGATATATATAGATATATATAATGTATAACTCCTATTGTTCAGTAATAAGTCATATCTATACCAGGTCAGTGCTCTAGATGGTCCTAGCACTCTTAGCCAAATGAAAGACTGGCTGAGAATTATTGGAGTGTTGAAAGATGCTGTATACATTCAGCGTATCACTTATTCTCTTTAGCACGTTGGAATTATCTGTTGCTATTGATTTTCCATCAGTGCTGGTGGAAGAGCTGGATAATATAACTGGTGAACTCCAAGCTGTGGAAATCCAGATCCAAGAGCTTCTGGAAAGGCAGCAAGAACTTATCCAAAGGAAGAGCTTGCTGAAGAAAAGGATCCAGAAACAGACTGAAGAGTCGGATGCTGGAGTCAGCACAGACTGTGAGGCCGAGAACTGGAATCAAACAGGTGAGCTGCGGGTATCGGGGGGTATGTAGCTTATCCATCATGGCATTATCATGGGGTGGGCACCATGGAAGGGAAGTATCACTGTAAACGTATTGATTTGTTTGTTGCTAAATGGACAGGTTTATCCACCAGTCTGTCCTACATCTTAAATTAATTCTTAATCAAAGTGAAATCCATCTGATCATGACAATGTATAGCTGTGTGCTAAGCCCGGCCTTTATACACACTGCTCTACAAGGATTGTGTCAGATCCCAGGACCATCACCTTGCCCAGGGGACCCTCACAGCCAAAGTCATCCTCTGTCCCTGCTTGCATCCATCGTGCTTTAGCGCGACCACGAGGTAGGCCGAATCCCCGGCCTCGAGTTGCTAGTCACTCGCTCACAGTGAATGCAACTACTTCCAAGAGGTTTAGGGGGCGGAGCTTACTCGTGAGAAACATTGTGCGATTGGTTGTTGACAAAGGGGCGGGGAGAATAGGGAGAGGAGGCTGTACCCCTTCTCCCTATTCATAACATGGTTCAGGGGCGGTCCCCAGCTGTAAAGGGGAGTGGTCCTTGATCAGCAGCTCTATAAAAACCCCACACTCGCCTTACTCATTGCTTGTTGAGCTGTGGTGTCTGTTCTCAGTACCATTTCTTTCTATTTTCCTGATACATATCGTAGACCTTCCTGTGTACCGACCGTGGCTTTTTCCCTGGACTTTCCTTATTGCTGTAAACCAACCTGGACGTACTATAACCGTTTTTTGCAACCTTGCTGCCTGCCTTGACCTTTTGGATTGGACTGACTACTCTTTTGCCTTACCCTTTGGTTGTGTCACTTTTGGATTTACCTTTTGGGTCACTCCATCTCCCTACCCGCCACCCAGCGCTACGCTCATTATCCTTGAACCTCACAGATTGATTGTGGAAACAGTTTCTAATGCAGGGATTGCCAAATCAACAGCACATACACACAATCATGCAAACCTACATACACAGAGACAGTCACACACACATGCAGACAGCTCTTCTATATATTCCTCTATACATTGTGCAGGGTCTGGTGAGTTTCTCCTGCTAGAAGAACAGAGTTGGTCCTGTATAATGCATTGTTATAAAGTGACAGTGTGTAAAGATGTAACTCTGCATTATCCATGGCCAGCTCAGCTCTTCTATATATTCTTCTACACATTGTGCAGGGTCTTGTGAGTTTCTCCTGCTAGAAGAACAGAGTTGGTCCTGTATAATGCATTGTTATAAAGTGACAGTATGTAAAGACGTAACTCTGCATTATCCATGGCCAGCTGAGCTCTTCTATATATTCTATACATTGTGCAGGGTCTGGTGAGTTTCTCCTGCTAGAAGAACAGAGTTGGTCCTGTATAATGCATTGTTATAAAGTGATAGTGTGTAAAGATGTAACTCTGCATTATCCATGGCCAGCTGAGCTCTTCTATATATTATCTATACATTGTGCAGGGTCTGGTGAGTTTCTCCTGCTAGAAGAACAGCATGCCGTGCTCTGTCTGATGCGGCGCATGCCGTGCTCTGTCTGATGCGGCGCATGCCGTGCTCTGTCTGATGCGGCGCATGCCGTGCTCTGTCTGATGCGGCGCATGCCGTGCGCTGTCTGATGCGGCGCATGCCGTGCGCTGTCTGATGCGGCGCATGCCGTGCGCTGTCTGATGCGGCGCATGCCGTGCGCTGTCTGATGCGGCGCATGCCGTGCGCTGTCTGATGCGGCGCATGCCGTGCGCTGTCTGATGCGGCGCATGCCGTGCTCTGTCTGATGCGGCGCATGCCGTGCTCTGTCTGATGCGGCGCATGCCGTGCTCTGTCTGATGCGGCGCATGCCGTGCTCTGTCTGATGCGGCGCATGCCGTGCTCTGTCTGATGCGGCGCATGCCGTGCTCTGTCTGATGCGGCGCATGCCGTGCTCTGTCTGATGCGGCGCATGCCGTGCTCTGTCTGATGCGGCGCATGCCGTGCTCTGTCTGATGGGGCGCATGCCGTGCGCTCTCTCTGATGCGGTGCATGCCGTGCGCTCTCTCTGATGCGGTGCATGCCGTGCGCTCTCTCTGATGCGGTGCATGCCGTGCGCTCTCTCTGATGCGGTGCATGCCGTGCGCTCTCTCTGATGCGGTGCATGCCGTGCGCTCTCTCTGATGCGGTGCATGCCGTGCGCTCTCTCTGATGCGGTGCATGCCGTGCGCTCTCTCTGATGCGGCGCATGCCGTGCGCTCTCTCTGATGCGGCGCATGCCGTGCGCTCTCTCTGATGCGGCGCATGCCGTGCGCTCTCTCTGATGCGGCGCATGCCGTGCGCTCTCTCTGATGGGGCGCATGCCGTGCGCTCTCTCTGATGGGGCGCATGCCGTTCTCTCTCTGATGGGGAGCATGCCGTGCGCTCTCTGATGGGGCGCATGCCGTGCGCTCTCTGATGGGGCGCATGCCGTGCGCTCTCTCTGATGCGGTGCATGCCGTGCGCTCTCTCTGATGCGGTGCATGCCGTGCGCTCTCTCTGATGCGGTGCATGCCGTGCGCTCTCTCTGATGCGGTGCATGCCGTGCTCTCTCTGATGGGGTGCATGCCGTGCTCTCTCTGATGCGGTGCATGCCGTGCTCTCTCTGATGGGGCGCATGCCGTGCTCTCTCTGATGCGGTGCATGTAATACATTTCTGTGCCTTCTAATATGTCATTGTGTGATGTGCAGATTTTCCCTGGTCAGGAAAGCTTCAGGACTCCCTGCAGAGCGCCTTTCAGCTTGACACCTTCCGATCGTTACAGCTTGAGACCATTAACGCAACTATGGCTAATAAAGACGTGTTTCTTATAATGCCCACCGGCGGGGGGAAGAGCTTATGTTACCAGCTACCAGCGCTGTGTTCAGAGGGTGAGAACAAATGATCACTATACAAAACACAGTCATTATAATGAACAAGTAACATCGGGCAGTATTACGTTACTGAGAGGGTGGTGGGTGCATGGAGCAGCATTCCAGCTGATGTTAATGAATGGATAAACAGTGTCAGGGGACCGGCTCGTTGTGCTAGCTGACAGCACTCCCGGGGTTGCTGGATGGGATAAATAAGATTGAGAGGGATTCGGATGTAACGTGTGTTTGTCATTTTAGGTTTCACCTTGGTGGTCTGCCCCCTGGTGTCCCTGATGGAGGATCAGCTGATGGTGTTAAAGCGTCTTGGAATTTCTGCAACATCCTTAAACGCATCAAGCAGTAAGGTTTGTGTGTGAATCTACTCATACTGTCACTGGGAAGATGTGTAATCCCCCTTATATTCCAAACACACCGTCACCGGGAAGATACGTAATCCCCCTTATATTCCAAACATACCTCCCCCGGGAAGATGTGTAATCCCCCTTATATTCCAAACATACCGTCACTGGGAAGATGTGTAATCCCCCTTATATTCCAAACACACCGTCACCGGGAAGATGTGTAATCCCCTTTATATTCCAAACATACCGCCCCCGGGAAGATGTGTAATCCCCCTTATATTCCAAACACACCGTCACCGGGAAGATGTGTAATCCCCCTTATATTCCAAACATACCTCCCCCGGGAAGATGTGTAATCCCCCTTATATTCCAAACACACCGTCACCGGGAAGATGTGTAATCCCCCTTATATTCCAAACATACCTCCCCCGGGAAGATGTGTAATCCCCCTTATATTCCAAACATACCTCCCCCGGGAAGATGTGTAATCCCCCTTATATTCCAAACACACCGTCACTGGGAAGATGTGTAATCCCCCTTATATTCCAAACATACCGCCCCCGGGAAGATGTGTAATCCCCCTTTTATTCCAAACACACCGTCACCGGGAAGATGTGTAATCCCCCTTATATTCCAAACATACCGCCCCCGGGAAGATGTGTAATCCCCCTTATATTCCAAACATACTGTCACCGGGAAGATGTGTAATCCCCCTTATATTCCAAACATACCGTCACTGGGAAGATGTGTAATCCCCCTTATATTCCAAACATACCGCCCCCGGGAAGATGTGTAATCCCCCTTATATTCCAAACATACCGCCCCCGGGAAGATGTGTAATCCCCCTTATATTCCAAACATACTGTCACCGGGAAGATGTGTAATCCCCCTTATATTCCAAACATACCGTCACTGGGAAGATGTGTAATCCCCCTTATATTCCAAACATACCGCCCCCGGGAAGATGTGTAATCCCCCTTATATTCCAAACACACCGTCACCGGGAAGATGTGTAATCCCCCTTATATTCCAAACATACCGCCCCCGGGAAGATGTGTAATCCCCCTTATATTCCAAACATACCGCCCCCCGGGAAGATGCGTAATCCCCCTTATATTCCAAACATACCGCCCCCGGGAAGATGTGTAATCCCCCTTATATTCCAAACATACCGCCCCCGGGAAGATGCGTAATCCCCCTTTTATTCCAAACATACCATCACTGGGAAGATGTGTAATCCCCCTTATATTCCAAACATACCGTCACCGGGAAGATGTGTAATCCCCCTTATATTCCAAACATACCGCCACCGGGAAGATGTGTAATCCCCCTTATATTCCAAACATACTGTCACGGGAAGATGTGTAATCCCCCTTATATTCCAAACATACCGTCACGGGAAGATGCGTAATCCCCCTTATATTCCAAACATACCGCCCCCGGGAAGATGTGTAATCCCCTTTATATTCCAAACATACCGCCCCCGGGAAGATGTGTAATCCCTCTTATATTCCAAACATACCGCCCCCGGGAAGATGTGTAATACCCCTTATATTCCAAACATACCATCACCGGGAAGATACGTGATCCCCCTTATATTCCAAACATACCGCCCCCGGGAAGATGCGGAATCCCCCTTATATTCCAAACATACCGCCCCCGGGAAGATGTGTAATCCCCCTTATATTCCAAACATACCGCCCCCGGGAAGATACGGAATCCCCCTTATATTCCAAACATACCGCCCCCGGGAAGATGCGGAATCCCCCTTATATTCCAAACATACCGCCCCCGGGAAGATGCGGAATCCCCCTTATATTCCAAACATACTGTCACAGGAAGATGCGTAATCCCCCTTATATTCCAAACATACCGCCCCCGGGAAGATACGTAATCCCCCTTATATTCCAAACATACCGCCCCCGGGAAGATGTGTAATCCCCCTTATATTCCAAACATACCGCCCCCGGGAAGATGTGTAATCCCCCTTATATTCCAAACATACCGCCCCCGGGAAGATGTGTAATCCCCCTTATATTCCAAACATACCGTCACCGGGAAGATGTGTAATCCCCCTTATATTCCAAACATACCGCCCCCGGGAAGATGTGTAATCCCCCTTATATTCCAAACATACTGTCACAGGAAGATGTGTAATCCCCCTTATATTCCAAACATACCGCCCCCGGGAAGATGTGTAATCCCCCTTATATTCCAAACATACCATCACGGGAAGATGTGTAATCCCCCTTATATTCCAAACATACCGCCCCCGGGAAGATACGTAATCCCCCTTATATTCCAAACATACCGCCCCCGGGAAGATGCGTAATCCCCCTTATATTCCAAACATACCGTCACTGGGAAGATGTGTAATCCCGCTTATATTCCAAACATACCGTCACGGGAAGATGTGTAATCCCCCTTATATTCCAAACATACCGCCCCCGGGAAGATGTGTAATCCCCCTTATATTCCAAACATACTGTCAAGGGAAGATGTGTAATCCCCCTTATATTCCGAACATACTGTCACGGGAAGATGTGTAATCCCCCTTATATTCCAAACATACCGTCACGGGAAGATGCGTAATCCCCCTTATATTCCAAACATACCGTCACGGGAAGATGCGTAATCCCCCTTATATTCCAAACATACCGCCCCCGGGAAGATACGTAATCCCCCTTATATTCCAAACATACCGTCACCGGGAAGATGTGTAATCCCCCTTATATTCCAAACATACCGCCCCCGGGAAGATGTGTAATCCCCTTTATATTCCAAACATACCGCCCCCGGGAAGATGTGTAATCCCCCTTATATTCCAAACATACCGTCACGGGAAGATGTGTAATCCCCCTAATATTCCAAACATACCGCCCCCGGGAAGATGTGTAATCCCCCTTATATTCCAAACATACCGTCCCCGGGAAGATACGTAATCCCCCTTATATTCCAAACATACCGCCCCCGGGAAGATGTGTAATCCCCCTTATATTCCAAACACACTGTCACCGGGAAGATGCGTAATCCCCCTTATATTCCAAACATACCGCCCCCGGGAAGATGTGTAATCCCCCTTATATTCCAAACATACCGTCACCGGGAAGATGTGTAATCCCCCTTATATTCCAAACATACCGTCACCGGGAAGATGTGTAATCCCCCTTATATTCCAAACATACCGTCACGGGAAGATGCGTAATCCCCCTTATATTCCAAACATACCGTCACCGGGAAGATGCGGAATTGGACTAGATCTGCATTAGTGCATCAGATAATACTAGTGTTCATTGTTTATTCCCCCATTAATCTGTAATTATAATGCTTTCACAGGAGCATGTGAAATGGGTGCACGCCGAAATGATTGACAAGAAATCACAATTAAAACTCATCTACGTCACGCCAGAGAAAATCGCCAAAAGCAAACTGTTCGTGTCACGTCTGGAAAAGGCGTATCAAACAGGGCGACTGGCGCGTGTCGCGGTGGATGAGGTGCATTGCTGCAGTCAGTGGGGTCACGACTTCCGACCCGGTTAGTGAATTCCCAAGGTGATAAAGATTTATGGCAACACAAAAAGAGCGTATGTGCCAGCAATAAAACATCCAGGAAACGCGTCAGTTCAGTGACAAATTCAATGGAAAAATATTTATTAGAATCCAAAATAAAAACAATACTAGAGTAATGGAGTGAGTGAGACTGCTTTTGACAAAGCACCAGCAGGTGCGAAACGCGTCAAGCGTTTGTCTGTTTCGTTTTTGTCTGTCTCCATCACTCTTGTATTGGTTTTATTTTGGATTCTAAATATTTTTCCATTGAATTTGTCACTGATCTGACGCGTTTCCTGGATGTTTTATTGCTGGCACATACTCTTTTTGTGTTGCTGTTTATCTGATCCCTGAGTAGGCTCTTTTCGTGCTTCAGCGTCTGGGAACACTCTGCACTCACTCATTTTAACCCTCTGAAGGCTGGAGCCAGTTGCTACCATTTGGCATTTGATAAAGATTTATGCAAACCTTGCACATTAAAAGCCACATAATTGATTTTATGAACAAACCTTTGTTTTGCAAAGTTGTAAAAGTGGAGCAGTCACCATGGAAACTGATGGAATGTTCCTGCTGACTGTTTCACTTTTAGAACTTTACCCCAGAATTGACTTTTACAAATAACCCCCAACTCTTCACTTGATCAATTGAGAACGTTCTTTCTCACGTAATGACGATCATTTGCTGCCATTTTCTTTCAGACTACAAATCACTGGGGATCCTGAAACGTCAATTTCCAAACACGCCGATCATCGGACTGACCGCCACGGCCACCAGCCATGTCTTAAAGGATGCTCAGAAGATTCTCTGCATCCACAAGTCAATCACATTTACCGCATCATTTAACAGACCCAACCTGTTCTACGAGGTGAGTGGTTTGGTGATTGGGGTGGAAGTGGTGACAGTGATTGGGGTGGAGGCGGTGACAGTGATTGGGGAGGAGGCGGTGACAGTGATTGGGGTGGAGGCGGTGACAGTGATTGGGGTGGAGGCGGTGGCAGTGATTGGGAGGAGGCGGTGGCAGTGATTGGGAGGAGGCGGTGGCAGTGATTGGGGTGGAGGCGGTGGCAGTGATTGGGGTGGAGGCGGTGGCAGTGATTGGGGAGGAGGCGGTGGCAGTGATTGGGGTGGAGGCGGTGGCAGTGATTGGGGTGGAGGCGGTGGCAGTGATTGGGGAGGAGGCGGTGGCAGTGATTGGGGTGGAGGCGGTGGCAGTGATTGGGGTGGAGGCGGTGGCAGTGATTGGGGTGGAGGCGGTGGCAGTGATTGGGGTGGAGGCGGTGGCAGTGATTGGGGTGGAGGCGGTGGCAGTGATTGGGGTGGAGGCGGTGGCAGTGATTGGGGTGGAGGCGGTGGCAGTGATTGGGGTGGAGGCGGTGGCAGTGATTGGGGTGGAGGCGGTGGCAGTGATTGGGAGGAGGCGGTGGCAGTGATTGGGGAGGAGGCGGTGACAGTGATTGGGGTGGAGGCGGTGGCAGTGATTGGGGTGGAGGCGGTGGCAGTGATTGGAGGTGTTGATGGCAGTGATCGGGGAGTTGGGTTGGCAATTATTGGGGGGGCTGGCAGCATATCCGCATAGTTTATTGTACAGAAGATGTGGGCTCCTGGTTCACGTTCTCTCACTGACTCCCTTACTGTTCACCAGGTGCGGCTCAAACCATCCAATACAGAAGATTTTCTTGAAGATGTTGTAAAACTCATCAATAGCCGATACCAGGGAAAATCTGGTAATATCTGATGTGTTCTAACATTCAGGCAACAGAAACATAGAATGTGTCACCGGCAGATAAGAACCATTTGGCCCATCGAGTCTGTCTAAAAAAAATCATCTGAATACTTTCATTAGTCCCTGACCTTATCTTATATCTAGGATAGCCTTATACCTATCCCATGCATGCTTAAACTCCTTCACTGTATTAACCTCTACCACTTCTACTGGAAGGCTATTCCATACATCCACTACCCTCTCAGTAATGTAATACTTTCATTAGTCCCTGGCCTTATCTTATATCTAGGATAGCCTTATACCTATCCCACGCATGCTTAAACTCCTTCACTGTATTAACCTCTACCACTTCTACTGGAAGACTATTCCATGCATCCACTACCCTCTCAGTAATGTAATACTTTCATTAGTCCCTGACCTTATCTTATATCTAGGATAGCCTTATACCTATCCCACGCATGCTTAAACTCCTTCACTGTATTAACCTCTACCACTTCTACTGGAAGACTATTCCATGCATCCACTACCCTCTCAGTAATGTAATACTTTCATTAGTCCCTGACCTTATCTTATATCTAGGATAGCCTTATACCTATCCCACGCATGCTTAAACTCCTTCACTGTATTAACCTCTACCACTTCTACTGGAAGACTATTCCATGCATCCACTACCCTCTCAGTAATGTAATACTTTCATTAGTCCCTGACCTTATCTTATATCTAGGATAGCCTTATACCTATCCCATGCATGCTTAAACTCCTTCACTGTATTAACCTCTACCACTTCTACTGGAAGACTATTCCATGCATCCACTACCCTCTCAGTAAAGTAATACTTTCATTAGTCCCTGGCCTTATCTTATATCTAGGATAGCCTTATACCTATCCCATGCATGCTTAAACTCCTTCACTGTATTAACCTCTACCACTTCTACTGGAAGACTATTCCATACATCCACTACCCTCTCAGTAATGTAATACTTTCATTAGTCCCTGGCCTTATCTTATATCTAGGATAGCCTTATAACTATCCCATGCATGCTTAAACTCCTTCACTGTATTAACCTCTACCACTTCTACTGGAAGACTATTCCATACATCCACTACCCTCTCAGTAAAGTAATACTTTCATTAGTCCCTGGCCTTATCTTATATCTAGGATAGCCTTATACCTATCCCATGTATGCTTAAACTCCCTCACTGTATTAACCTCTACCAGATTAATATATCGGTGTGTTAAAGAACAACTGTAGGAGAAAATGAAGTTCTATTTAAATAAAAATACAAATAAATATGCTCTGTATAGCTCTATCAGGGGGCAGACATGTTGTTTAGAATCTTTGCTCTGTACAGCTCTATCAGGGGGTGGACATGTTGTTTAGAATCTTTGCTCTGTATAGCTCTATCAGGGGGCGGACATGTTGTTTAGAATCTTTGCTCTGTATAGCTCTATCAGGGGGCAGACATGTTGTTTAGAATCTTTGCTCTGTATAGCTCTATCAGGGGGCAGACATGTTGTTTAGAATCTTTGCTCTGTATAGCTCTATCAGGGGGCGGACATGTTGTTTAGAATCTTTGCTCTGTATAGCTCTATCAGGGGGTAGACATGTTGTTTAGAATCTTTGCTCTGTACAGCTCTATCAGGGGGTGGACATGTTGTTTGGAATCTTTGCTCTGTATCCCAGTGTAGACTTTGTGGGGTGCACATTGATTTACCCTATAAGTTAATTACTCTGGGGTTTAATTTCCAGGGATTATTTACTGCTTTTCTCAGAAAGACTCAGAACATGTGACTATGAGTTTGCAGAAGCTGGGAGTGCGCGCTGGAGCGTATCACGCCAACATGGAGTCCAGAGATAAAACCAAAGTCCACACGCAATGGACGGACAACAAAATCCAGGTAAATGCTTTGTGTTTAGGGGATGGTATATATAGTATACGCCAGGGCTTGACAAATTTAATTTAGTTTTAGGAGCCAGCCAAAAAATTTAGGAGCCAGACAACGGCACATCACAAAATCGCACGGACACAGTGGCATACACCCACCTCACATACACAGCCAGTTACATTCACACATACATACATACACACACACCACATACACAGCCAGTTACATACACACACACCACACACACAGCCAGTTACATTCATACACACCACATACACAGCCAGTTACATTCACACACACCACATACACAGCCAGTTACATTCACACACACCACATACACAGCCAGTTACATTCACACACACCACATACACAGCCAGTTACATTCACACACACCACATACACAGCCAGTTACATTCTCACACACACCACATACACAGCCAGTTACATTCTCACACACACCACATACACAGCCAGTTACATTCACACACACCACATACACAGCCAGTTACATTCACACACACCACATACACAGCCAGTTACATTCACACACACCACATACACAGCCAGTTACATTCACACACACCACATGCAGTCAGTTACATTCACACACACACACACCACATACAGTCAGTTACATTCACACACACACACCACATACAGTCAGTTACATTCTCACACACACACACACACACCACATACAGTCAGTTACATTCACACACACCACATACAGTCAGTTACATTCACACACACCACATACAGTCAGTTACATTCACACATACATACACAGCCAGTTACATTCACACATACATACACAGCCAGTTACATTCACATACATACACAGTCAGTTACATTCACACATACATACACAGTCAGTTACATTCACACACACACCACATACAGTCAGTTACATTCACACATACATACACAGCCAGTTACATTCACACATACATACACAGCCAGTTACATTCACATACATACACAGTCAGTTACATTCACACATACATACACAGTCAGTTACATTCACACACACACCACATACAGTCAGTTATATACACACATACACACCTTTTTTTTTATTTTTATTTTTTTAAAGAACAAAAGAATATTTCTTACAGTGTCCTCCCTCCCTGCTGCTTACCTCATTGCAGGGGAGGGTGACATTTATGCTGGAGCCCGATCTCTTTCTGTTCCTGTGCCGTGTTGTCACGTGACAATCGGCACTACAGCGTGTTGCGCGAGGGGGCGGAGCTTACAGTCTGTGTGATCCGCACAGACTTTCTCCCCTCGCTCTGAAAAAGAAAGTAATAGAAAAACGGATGGCAGCCGGCAAGGGCTCCCTGTGACAAACAGCACCCGGGCGCCAGGTCTGATTTCCTGGTCGCCATGGCGACCGGGGTTTGTCGAGCCCTGGTATACGCGCCTTTGCTTTGTGTTTAGGGGATGGTATATATAGTATACGGGCCTTGGCTTTGTGTTTAGGGGATGGTATATATAGTATATGCGCCTTTGCTTTGTGTTTAGGGGATGGTATATATAGTATACGGGCCTTTGCTTTGTGTTTAGGGGATGGTATATATAGTATACGCGCCTTTGCTTTGTGTTTAGGGGATGGTATATATAGTATACGCGCCTTTGCTTTGTGTTTAGGGGATGGTATATATAGTATACGCGCCTTTGCTTTGTGTTTAGGGGATGGTATATATAGTATACGGGCCTTGGCTTTGTGTTTAGGGGATGGTATATATGGTATATGCGCCTTTGCTTTGTTTAGGGGATGGTATATATGGTATATGCGCCTTTGCTTTGTGTTTAGGGGATGGTATATATAGTATACGGCCTTTGCTTTGTGTTTAGGGGATGGTATATATAGTATACGCGCCTTTGCTTTGTGTTTAGGGGATGGCATATATAGTATACGCGCCTTTGCTTTGTGTTTAGGGGATGGTATATATTGTATATGGGCCTATGCTTTGTGTTTAGGGGATGGTATATATTGTATATGGGCCTTTGCTTTGTGTTTAGAGGATGGTATATATAGTATACGAGCCTATGCTTTGTGTTTAGGGGATGGTATATATAGTATATGAGCCTTTGCTTTGTGTTTAGGGGATGGTATATATAGTATACGAGCCTATGCTTTGTGTTTAGGGGATGGTATATATTGTATATGAGCCTATGCTTTGTGTTTCAGGTTGTCGTCGCCACAGTTGCCTTTGGGATGGGAATTGATAAACCCGATGTCAGATTTGTGATTCACCATTCAATGAGCAAATCAATGGAGAATTATTACCAAGAAAGCGGGAGAGCAGGTAACAAGATAGAAAGTGGGCGACAGAGGACAGGACGGTGAGAGGGGTAACGGAGGCCAGCCGACGGGTGAGGGGGGGTAACGGAGGCCAGCCGACGGGTGAGGGGGGGTAACGGAGGCCAGCCGACGGGTGAGGGGGGTAACGGAGGCCAGCCGACGGGTGAGGGGGGTAACGGAGGCCAGCCGACGGGTGAGGGGGGTAACGGAGGCCAGCCGACGGGTGAGGGGGGTAACGGAGGCCAGCGGGCGGGCATATTATATTGTTGGGTCAGTCCTGCAAGGCTGACCTCCCTGTGATCTCTGTTTGCACAGGTCGCGATGACCAGAGAGCAGACTGTATATTATATTACGGCTTTGGGGACATATTTAGAATAAGCTCCATGGTGGTTATGGAAAATGTGGGACAACGAAAACTATACGAGATGGTGAAATACGGTCAGAATTTAGGCAGGTGAGTGGCCCATTTCTACAGAGGGATCCGCCGTCTTGACGCGTGTTGTAAAGAAGCCGTTATGTGCTCTCTGCAGGTGCCGCCGTGTCCTCATTGCACAGCATTTCGATGAAGTTTGGGACTCTGCGCAGTGCAATAAAATGTGTGATAACTGTAAGGATGAGAGGGGTAAGTTTATTATTGGATTTGGGGGGGTCGATCCTCTGTACCTCGAATTAACAGCTATGGACTGATCCAGCCCCCCATCCTCGAATTAAATAATATGGACTAATCCAGCCCCCCCTCCTTGAATTAAATAATATGGACTAATCCAGCCCCCCCTCCTTGAATTAAATAATATTGACTAATCCAGCCCCCCCCCACCCTTGAATTAAATAATATGGACTGATCCAGCCCCCCCCCCCATCCTCAAACTAACAGCTATGGACTGATCCAGCCCCCCCATCCCCGAATGATAACCGCTATGTACTGACCCAGCCCCCCCATCCTCTAATGATAACCGCTATGGACTGATCCAGCCCCCCCATCCTCGAATGATGACCGCTGTGGACTGATCCAGCCCCCCCATCTTAGAATGATAACCGCTATGGACTGATCCAGCCCCCCCATCTTAGAATGATAACCGCTATGGACTGATCCAGCCCCCCCATCTTAGAATGATTACCGCCATGAACTGATCCAGCTCCCTCCCATCTTAGAATGATAACCGTTATGGTCTGATCCAGCCCCCCATCTTAGAATGATAACCGTTATGGTCTGATCCAGCCCCCCATCTTAGAATGATAACCGCTATGGACTGATCCAGCACCCCCCATCTTAAATGATAACCGCTATGGACTGACCAGCCCCCCCCCATCTTAGAATGATAACCGCTGTGGACTGATCCAGCCCCCCATCTTAGAATGATAACCGCTATGGACTGCTCACCTCCATGTTTATTTTGCAGACCATGAAAAGGTTGATATAACTAGCTACGGTAGGGATATTCTAAAGATCCTCGAGCAAGCTGGGCAGATGGACGAGAAGCTTACGCCGCTGAAACTAATAGACGCGTGGATGTGTAAAGGCGCATCCAAGCTGCGTGTCGCTGACGTCCGCCCTCCCAAACTTTCCCGCAGTGACCTCGAAAGAATTATAGCTCACCTGCTCCTGGAGCAATATCTCAAGTAAGACCTGGGGATTATACAGGTATCTGCAGCTTAATGTGGAGGCGATGGAGAGGTGGGCTGTGCACCAACAGACAAACTACACAGACCGCCAGGGTCTCTAGAGGGCCCACCGCACCTGCAGCGCAGACATTTCTTTATTTAGTACTGCGTCTGTCTGATCAGTTTATTCCTCAACGCTCCCTGTCCAAATAAAGTAAGTTACAGCAGTTTCTATAGTAACAGTCCCGCCCACCTCTCCAAGCCTCTCCTTATTGGATGCCACAGAATTTAGAAGCCCCGCTGAAAGTATTTTCAATGTAACTGCAGGAGACATGTAACTTGATTTAAAGTAGAAATAAGAGCATTTCAGAGAACATTGAACACGTGATGATTTGAGAGTATTTCATTTTGTTGATATGTTTCTTCGCAGGGAAGATTTCAGCTTTACAGCTTATGCAACAATATCCTACATGAAAAAGGGGCCAAAATGTGCGTTACTGAAGAACGAGAATCATCAAATTCTCTTCCAGATGAGGACAGTAAAAACCACCTGTGACAAAGTAAGTGAAGGGTCAGATCACGGCCGATACCAGGGGGGTCAGTTTGTTAGTTAGTTAGTTGTTATCTAATGAAGCTTGTTAGTTAACCTGTGCAGAATAAGGAACTAATGTCATGTGGGGAGCTGGCGTCTCTCTGACACAAGCTAGGATTCCCAGAAATGTCAGCTGTAGAACATTACCCTGTGCTGAGTCCCTTTACCACTCCACATTAATGCACACAGCACTCTAATACTAATCACTTTCATTCTATTTAAATGATTCATGCACACAGCACTCCTTCTCACTAACACTAATCACTTTCATTCTATTTAAATGATTCGTGCACACAGCACTCCTTCTCACTAACACTAATCACTTTCATTCTATTTAAATGATTCGTGCACACAGCACTCCTTCTCACTAACACTAATCACTTTCATTCTATTTAAATGATTCGTGCACACAGCACTCCTTCTCACTAACACTAATCACTTTCATTCTATTTAAATGATTCGTGCACACAGCACTCCTTCTCACTAACACTAATCACTTTCATTCTATTTAAATGATTCGTGCACACAGCACTCCTTCTCACTAACACTAATCACTTTCATTCTATTTAAATGATTCGTGCACACAGCACTCCTTCTCACTAACACTAATCACTTTCATTCTATTTAAATGATTCGTGCACACAGCACTCCTTCTCACTAACACTAATCACTTTCATTCTATTTAAATGATTCGTGCACACAGCACTCCTTCTCACTAACACTAATCACTTTCATTCTATTTAAATGATTCGTGCACACAGCACTCCTTCTCACTAACACTAATCACTTTCATTCTATTTAAATGATTCGTGCACACAGCACTCCTTCTCACTAACACTAATCACTTTCATTCTATTTAAATGATTCGTGCACACAGCACTCCTTCTCACTAACACTTTCATTCTATTTAAATGATTCGTGCACACAGCACTCCTTCTCACTAACACTAATCACTTTCATTCTATTTAAATGATTCGTGCACACAGCACTCCTTCTCACTAACACTAATCACTTTCATTCTATTTAAATGATTCGTGCACACAGCACTCCTTCTCACTAACACTAATCACTTTCATTCTATTTAAATGATTTGTGCACACAGCACTCCTTCTCACTAACACTAATCACTTTCATTCTATTTAAATGATTCGTGCACACAGCACTCCTTCTCACTAACACTTTCATTCTATTTAAATGATTCGTGCACACAGCACTCCTTCTCACTAACACTAATCACTTTCATTCTATTTAAATGATTCGTGCACACAGCACTCCTTCTCACTAACACTAATCACTTTCATTCTATTTAAATGATTCGTGCACACAGCACTCCCTCTCACTAACACTTTCATTCTATTTAAATGATTCGTGCACACAGCACTCCTTCTCACTAACACTAATCACTTTCATTCTATTTAAATGATTAGTGCACACAGCACTCCCTCTCACTAACACTTTCATTCTATTTAAATGATTCGTGCACACAGCACTCCTTCTCACTAACACTTTCATTCTATTTAAATGATTCGTGCACACAGCACTCCCTCTCAACACTAATCACTTTCATTCTATTTAAATGATTCGTGCACACAGCACTCCCTCTCACTAACACTAATCACTTTCATTCTATTTAAATTATTCTTGCAGGTAAAATGTCCCAGAGCCTCTCCTTCCAAAGGATCTGTTGTGGATGGTGAAAGTACAAGTCAGTCACAGAGTAAAAAGTCCGGGGCAGGTAGTGGTGACCATAAGCGAACAAAACCGCGAGCATCCACCACCGCCAAACGCAGCAGGATTTCTGATGAGGACGCAATTGTATTGGATTAATCCTGGAACTCCGCCCGTCAGCTCTCTGGATTTATAAAAACGACCAATCACACTAGAGCATGTGTCCATAATTTGCACCTTTTTCTTCAATAAATTGTATTCTTAGTACTGTGTTGTTTTTTAAACACTACTCAACACCGAAAGTGTAAAACAAGAGTCATTCCGCATACATTGCGTGGCTACCCGCGAGAGCAGGCCATACAGAGTCTGGTTCTCTAACAATTCATCTTCCCAACTGTGACCGCTCATTAAACGCCAATGGATCTCAGACAATAAACTCTTCTTCCTATTGGCTGCCACTTCCAAATCACAGCCAATTAGAATTTCTCCGAATGTTTGCCTTTTCCTGCATTTGCCTCCCATAATATTTGGGTGGGGATGGAGGAAATACCAATTTAAGTTTGAGGTGTCCGAGTATTTACCTCTGAATTACAATATTCCCTGGAGAAGTCATCTAGATTTGGTTTTATATAATTACATACAAATCAAGCGTTTCATTTGATATTTACCACGGACATTATCAAACAGGTGACAGTTAAATGAAAGACCTTTCTATACACATTGTGGTCATTTATGGAAAACATCTTTTTATATATAGTTGTATACTGATGCAGTATGTCTCCCTATGCATTGTGGGGAATTCTTTCTGACATTCCAGGGGGTGAATTACTGTTCTAAATGTGTAAATCCTGCGAAGAGGAAAATGCAGGATCTGGCGCAGTGGGAGTGTTTAAATGAAGTTCTGTTTAATTGAAATATTGGATGAAGTGCAGGCATTTGAAATAAAAATCCTTTAATGAAATAGAAATAAAGCACCTTACTGACCTCTCTTTGCTCTGTATAGCTCTATCGGGGCGGACATGTTGGTTAGAATATTTGCTCTGTATAGCTCTATCGGGGCGGACATGTTTAGAATCTTTGCTCTGTGTAGCTCTATCAGGGGGCAGACATGTTGTTTAGAATCTGCTCTGTGTAGCTCTATCAGGGGGCGGACATGTTGTTTAGAATCTTTGCTCTGTATAGCTCTATCGGGACGGACATGTTGTTTAGAATCTTTGCTCTGTATAGCTCTATCAGGGGGCAGACATGTTGTTTAGAATCTTTGCTCTGTATAGCTCTATCGGGACGGACATGTTGTTTAGAATCTTTGCTCTGTATAGCTCTATCAGGGGTGGACGTGTTGCTTAGAATCTTTGCTCTGTATAGCTCTATCGGGGACGGACATGTTGTTTTGAATCTTGAGTCAGATCTTCCTTCATCTGACCTAATATGCCCCGTCCCACCAGAGCAGAGAGGGTTCAGTAAGGTGCTTTTATATATTTTTCCATTAAATAATTTCTATTTAAAATGCTTGACACAATCCTTCAATTAAACATAACTTCATGTGTTGCTGACTGTTGTCCTTTTAACAGATTACGTTGTGCTGACAACATTACTGATATAAATGTATATTTTGTCAGATTTTTAGGGTCCCCATTAGTGGGTTTCCATTGTTTATCTTTCTTTAGGGTGGGGCTATTTCCACATCAGAATCACCTGGATGCTTCTCTTTGCACTGAATGGAGCCGCTGACAAGTCAATGGAGGGTCTCTGCCATTATAGTAGAAATCTTCTAGTCAAAATAATCTTCAATGTCTATATTAGGATCCAACAGATCCTCTCCGTAACTCGAGAGATCCATCTGATTTAAAATCAAGTTTTCAAAAGTTTCTTCTAAATCGGTTTCTCCAATCAACACTGCGCCCACCATGCGCCCATTCTGCATTACCAGCTTCACGTACTCCATGCCTTTGGTGCATCTCAGCATCAGCTCATGGTCAGTGCCCAGTCCCTGAGCATTATATTTACCCAACAAGATGACCTGCAGCCGAGAACAAAAAGAGAAACTCAGTGCAGCCTGGGATGTACCTTGTCATTCCCAGACCCCGTACCCCACCTTGTCATTCCCAGACCCCGTACTCCACCTTGTCATTGTCATTCCCAGACCCCGTACCCCACCTTGTCATTCCCGGATCCCGTACCCCACCTTGTCATTCCCAGATCCCGTACCCCACCTTGTCATTCCCGGATCCCGTACCCCACCTTGTCATTCCCGGATCCCGTACCCCACCTTGTCATTCCCAGATCCCGTACCCCACCTTGTCATTCCCGGATCCCGTACCCCACCTTGTCATTCCCGGATCCCGTACCTACCTTATAATTGAAGAATTTGGTAACATGAGCAAACAGCTCAAAGCAGAAATCCATTTCAATAGTTTCTCCCAGAAGATCAGATGCCAAACACTTAGCAGCGTAAAACCCCATCTGCCGTGCCTGAGTCCATAACCTCATCTGAAAGACAGACAGCATGTAACCAAGCACTAGTGACAGACCCCACTGGAGGCAGCATGTAACCAAGCACTAGTGACAGACCCCACTAGAGCAGCATGTAACCAAGCACTAGTGACAGACCCCACTGGAGGCAGCATGTAACCAAGCACTAGTGACAGAGCCCACTGGAGGCAGCATGTAACCAAGCACTAGTGACAGAGCCCACTGGAGGCAGCATGTAACCAAGCACTAGTGACAGACCCCACTGGAGGCAGCATGTAACCAAGCACTAGTGACAGACCCCACTGGAGGCAGCATGTAACCAAGCACTAGTGACAGACCCCACTGGAGGCAGCATGTAACCAAGCACTAGTGACAGACCCCACTGGAGGCAGCATGTAACCAAGCACTAGTGACAGACCCCACTGGAGGCAGCATGTAACCAAGCACTAGTGACAGACCCCACTGGAGGCAGCATGTAACCAAGCACTAGTGACAGACCCCACTGGAGGCAGCATGTAACCAAGCACTAGTGACAGACCCCACTGGAGGCAGCATGTAACCAAGCACTAGTGACAGACCCCACTGGAGGCAGCATGTAACCAAGCACTAGTGACAGACCCCACAGGAGGCAGCATGTAACCAAGCACTAGTGACAGACCCCACTGGAGGCAGCATGTAACCAAGCACTAGTGACAGACCCCACTGGAGGCAGCATGTAACCAAGCACTAGTGACAGACCCCACTGGAGGCAGCATGTAACCAAGCACTAGTGACAGACCCCACTGGAGGCAGCATGTAACCAAGCACTAGTGACAGACCCCACTGGAGGCAGCATGTAACCAAGCACTAGTGACAAACCCCACTGGAGGCAGAATGTAACCAAGCACTAGTGACAGACACCACTGGAGGCAGCATGTAACCAAGCACTAGTGACAAACCCCACTGGAGGCAGCATGTAACCAAGCACTAGTGACAGACCCCACTGGAGGCAGCATGTAACCAAGCACTAGTGACAGAGCCCACTGGAGGCAGCATGTAACCAAGCACTAGTGACAGAGCCCACTGGAGGCAGCATGTAACCAAGCACTAGTGACAGAGCCCACTGGAGGCAGCATGTAACCAAGCACTAGTGACAGAGCCCACTGGAGGCAGCATGTAACCAAGCACTAGTGACAGAGCCCACTGGAGGCAGCATGTAACCAAGCACTAGTGACAGAGCCCACTGGAGGCAGCATGTAACCAAGCACTAGTGACAGACCCCACTGGAGGCAGCATGTAACCAAGCACTAGTGACAGACCCCACTGGAGGCAGCATGTAACCAAGCACTAGTGACAGACCCCACTGGAGGCAGCATGTAACCAAGCACTAGTGACAGACCCCACTGGAGGCAGCATGTAACCAAGCACTAGTGACAGACCCCACTGGAGGCAGCATGTAACCAAGCACTAGTGACAGACCCCACTGGAGGCAGCATGTAACCAAGCACTAGTGACAGACCCCACTGGAGGCAGCATGTAACCAAGCACTAGTGACAGACCCCACTGGAGGCAGCATGTAACCAAGCACTAGTGACAGACCCCACTAGAGCAGCATGTAACCAAGCACTAGTGACAGACCCCACTGGAGGCAGCATGTAACCAAGCACTAGTGACAGACCCCACTGGAGGCAGCATGTAACCAAGCACTAGTGACAGACCCCACTGGAGGCAGCATGTAACCAAGCACTAGTGACAGACCCCACTGGAGGCAGCATGTAACCAAGCACTAGTGACAGACCCCACTGGAGGCAGCATGTAACCAAGCACTAGTGACAGACCCCACTGGAGGCAGCATGTAACCAAGCACTAGTGACAGACCCCACTGGAGGCAGCATGTAACCAAGCACTAGTGACAGACCCCACTAGAGCAGCATGTAACCAAGCACTAGTGACAGACCCCACTGGAGGCAGCATGTAACCAAGCACTAGTGACAGACCCCACTGGAGGCAGCATGTAACCAAGCACTAGTGACAGACCCCACTGGAGGCAGCATGTAACCAAGCACTAGTGACAGACCCCACTAGAGCAGCATGTAACCAAGCACTAGTGACAGACCCCACTGGAGGCAGCATGTAACCAAGCACTAGTGACAGACCCCACTGGAGGCAGCATGTAACCAAGCACTAGTGACAGACCCCTCTGGAGGCAGCATGTAACCAAGCACTAGTGACAGACCCCACTGGAGGCAGCATGTAACCAAGCACTAGTGACAGACCCCACTGGAGGCAGCATGTAACCAAGCACTAGTGACAGACCCCACTGGAGGCAGCATGTAACCAAGCACTAGTGACAGACCCCACTGGAGGCAGCATGTAACCAAGCACTAGTGACAGACCCAACTGGAGGCAGCATGTAACCAAGCACTAGTGACAGACCCCACTGGAGGCAGCATGTAACCAAGCACTAGTGACAGACCCCACTGGAGGCAGCATGTAACCAAGCACTAGTGACAGACCCCACTGGAGGCAGCATGTAACCAAGCACTAGTGACAGACCCCACTGGAGGCAGCATGTAACCAAGCACTAGTGACAGACCCCACTGGAGGCAGCATGTAACCAAGCACTAGTGACAGACCCCTCTTACTAGAGAAAGCCTGTGTGATAATAATTCAAGCCAAATACACTTTATCACTAAACATAAATCCTCATACTCCAGACAAGCCCTTAAACATAGCCCGGGGCCAAGCCAGCTAACCTGTCATACACAGCACTGTCACAGCCTAACTGCTTCCTTAATCAATGATAAATACTGATTATCTTGGGTTTAGTCATGCCTACATTAGCTTTGAACTTTGTTTATTTGTATATCTGGCATTGCACTCTAATACATTAAGATTGTGACATTTCCTCCTATTCTTATCACACATTCTTCTCACATTACCTGCTGCCACAGAGGACTTGGCTTCCATGATGTTGAGCAAACATCACCTGCAGCGTAAACCTCCGGTACAGATGTGCGCATGTGTTCGTCAACTTTCAACCCGCCATCTTCCCCTAAATCAAACTAGAGAGGTACAAGTACTCAATAAATCTGTCCACTGACACAGAGATCAACCAGAAAATTAGTTGTGACTGTGTCACCTAAACACTGCATATACTGTGACTGTATCACCCAAACACTGCATATACTGTGACTGTATCACCCAAACACTGCTTATACTGTGACTGTATCACCTAAACACTGCTTATACTGTGACTGTATAACCTAAACACTGCTTATACTGTGACTGTATCACCCAAACACTGCTTATACTGTGATTGTATCACCCAAACACTGCTTATACTGTGACTGTATCACCCAAACACTGCTCATACTGTGACTGTATCACCTAAACACTGCTTATACTGTGACTGTATCACCCAAACACTGCTTATACTGTGAGTGTATCACCCAAACACTGCTTATACTGTGACTGTATCACCCAAACACTGCTTATACTGTGACTGTATCACCCAAACACTGCTTATACTGTGACTGTATCACCTAAACACTGCTTATACTGTGACTGTATCACCCAAACACTGCTTATACTGTGACTGTATCACCCAAACACTGCTTATACTGTGACTGTATCACCCAAACACTGCTTATACTGGGACTGTATCAGCCAAACACTGCTTATACTGGGACTGTATCACCTAAACACTGCTTATACTGTGACTGTATCACCTAAAAACTGCTTATACTGTGACTATCACCCAAACACTGCATATACTGTGACTGTATCACCCAAACACTGCTTATACTGTGACTGTATCACCCAAACACTGCTTATACTGTGACTGTATCACCCAAACACTGCTTATACTGTGACTGTATCACCCAAACACTGCTTATACTGTGACTGTATCACCTAAACACTGCTTATACTGTGACTGTATCACCCAAACACTGCTTATACTGTGACTGTATCACCCAAACACTGCTTATACTGTGACTGTATCACCCAAACACTGCTTATACTGTGACTGTATCACCCAAACACTGCTTATACTGTGACTGTTTAACCCAAACACTGCTTATACTGTGACTGTATTACCCAAACACTGCTTATACTGTGACTGTATCACCCAAACACTGCTTATACTGTGACTGTATCACCCAAACACTGCTTATACTGTGACTGTATCACCCAAACACTGCTTATACTGTGACTGTATCACCCAAACACTGCTTATACTGTGACTGTATCACCCAAACACTGCTTATACTGTGACTGTATCACCTAAACACTGCTTATACTGTGACTGTATCACCTAAACACTGCTAATACTGTGACTGTCATTATTATAACTGCTTCTACACCAGCATGTAGGCCTGTATCTGAGAAGGAAACATTTAAGATAATATCTGGAATCTTTGCTAGTATTCCTTTAAATTAAGTAGAGGGCATCCTGCCCGTTAGATTGATGGTATTGAAGCGTCAGGTAAAGGTATAGATATGGAGATTGTATAACAGTTTGAATACATCCAGGTAATAACCACATTACACACAGAAAAGCCATACAACGTATAGAAAAATCCTCACATTATTACCACGGATGAAAGGACCCACATTTGGTACGACTCCCGTAGCGCTAATAATAAAATCGCAGCCGTATGTGTTTCCGTTGGTAAGTTGGACATATACCGGCCACGGGACTGCAAAAGAAGAAAGCTGAAAAGAGTGATCTGACCAGAGGTGAATGTACACAACAAACCACTAGAAGGCGCCATACAACCAGCAACACACCAGTTACAGCAATTCCTTGAAGCACAACAGTCGGCAAATATGAGGTTCAATTGTTTAATTGAAAGATTATATGTGAAGAAATTTTACACAGAAATGCTTTAATGAAATACAAATAAAGCACCTTACTAAGCCTTCTTTGCTCTGTATAGCTCTATCGGGGTGGACATGTTGTTTAGAATCTTTGCTCTGTATAGCTCTATCAGGGGCAGGACATGTTGTTTAGAATCTTTGCTCTGTATAGCTCTATCAGGGGGCGGACATGTTGTTTAGAATCTTTGCTCTGTATAGCTGTATCAGGGGTGGACATGTTGTTTAGAATCTTTACTCTGTATAGCTCTATCAGGGGGTGGACATGTTGTTTAGAATCTTTGATCAGTATAGCTCTATCAGGGGCGGACATGTTGTTTAGAATCTTTGCTCTGTATAGCTCTATCAGAGGGCGGACATGTTGTTTAGAATCTTTGATCAGTATAGCTCTATCAGGGGGTGGACATGTTGTTTAGAATCTTTGCTCTGTATAGCTCTATCAGGGGGTGGACATGTTGTTTAGAATCTTTGCTCTGTATAGCTCTATCAGGGGCGGACATGTTGTTTAGAATCTTCGATCAGTATAGCTCTATCAGGGGCAGGACATGTTGTTTAGAATCTTTGCTCTGTATAGCTCTATCAGGGGGCGGACATGTTGTTTACAATCTTTGCTCTGTATAGCTCTATCAGGGGCAGGACATGTTGTTTATAATCTTTGCTCTGTATAGCTCAATCAGGGGGCGGACATGTTGTTTAGAATCCTGCAATCTTTCAATTTAATATAACCTCAATTATTTTTAAATGTCTGAACTCATGCCAGAGGAACAATATAAAGTCTTTTAGTATTTGGCATTGAAGCTGCAGGTGATTGAGCTATGGATCAGTGTACTGTGTAACATTACAGTATCCTCGTTACTCACTGGAGTCCGACGCCGAGCAGTTTTCTTGTTTCGGTGGAGATTGTGCGATGATATTTAATTGTTCAAATTCCTCTTGGAGGAAGATCTGCTTCACTTCACACTCTCCCTCGATGTGCACACTGCGACCAAACTAGGAAACAAAGTCAGAAAAGCACATTCCAAGCACGGGATCCATCCTGCCCCCCGTGACCGGATCCATCCTGCCCCCCCGTGACCGGACCCATCCTGCCTCCCGTGACCGGACCCATCCTGCCTCCCGTGACCGGACCCATCCTGCCCCCCGTGACCGGACACATCCTGCCCCCCGTGACCGGACACATCCTGCCCCCCGTGACCGGACACATCCTGCCCCCCGTGACCGGACACATCCTGCCCCCCGTGACCGGACACATCCAGCCCCGTGACCAGACACAACAAGCCATTAAGCTGAATTCCCTCCCAGAAAGACAAACACAAGTATTTATCAAAACAATAACCAATTCTCCGAACGGTTACTTCTCTTTGTGCTTTCCTCCCCTGGAGGGTTCAGCTCATCTCCATTTTATATTTATATATTATGCCGTTTGGCTTTGATGCTTATTTCGTGTGCCGGCCGCGAGGTGATTGATTGCCACGATCTGGATGTTCAGCGATATGAATACAATTATTTTTAGGAGCCAAGGAGTTTGAGGGAAATCAGACAAAGAATTTAGGAGCCAACAGTAGCGGAATTAGGAGCCAGGACTCTCTGGTTTTTGTCAGCATTGGAATAATATCCAGATTCTCCTTCCAGTGCCCTGTCAGTTATTAGTTAACTCAAAGCTGGATATATCCTGGGCGCTACTATAGCAGTCTATGGAAGTTACTGGCTCCTAAAATTAACTGGGCTGGATTCGGAAATGTGATCTTTGGCTTGTAAAGTCTACAAACATTAGTCAAGCCCTGAACTAACCCATTTGACTCCATTCCTTTGCTGTATCCAAATGATTTGCCACCTTTAGCACCAGTGAAAGTGAATCGAGGAGATTACTACCCAACAACATAACACAAAGCATCGCCGACAGATAAAACTACTGCAAGACGAGTCTACCAACCTCGGCCGCTGCTTTCAGGTTTAATCCTTGGTGCCAGTCAGGGCCCAGGGCGCTGCCCACATTAGCATCATCTTTACCTGAAATGAACATGTAACTATCATGTGCAGTATGTGCTCTATGTGTAACCATAGGACTGGACACATTATATATAAATAGATTTCTCTGTGAGGAAGGAAGATCAGGATCAGCAATATAGATCAACATGGAGCCAAACAGCAGAAGGGGAGATCTGACCCTCTGATAACCTCCATCCGAACACGTGTAGGGAGAGAAACATAGATCTGCAGATATGAACCACGCGGTCCATCTAATCTGGCCAAAAAATAAATACAAATCTGAATCCTTTCATTAGTCCCTGACCTTATCTTATATCTAGGATAGCCTTATACCTATCCCATGCATGCTTAAACTCCATCACTGTATTTACCTCTACTGGAAGACTATTCCATACATCCACTAACCTCTCTCAGTAATGTAATACTTTCATTAGTCCCTGGCTTTATCTTATATCTAGGATAGCCTTATACCTATCCCATGCATGCTTAAACTCCTTCACTGTATTAACCTCTACCACTTCTACTGGAAGACTATTCCATACATCCCCTAGCCTCTCAGTAATGTAATACTTTCATTAGTCCCTAGCCTTATCTTATATCTAGGATAGCCTTATACCTATCCCATGCATGCTTAAACTCCATCACTGTATTAACCTCTACCACTTCTACTGGAAGACTATTCCATACATCCACTAACCTCTCAGTAATGTAATACTTTCATTAGTCCCTGGCCTTATCTTATATCTAGGATAGCCTTATACCTATCCCACGCATGCTTAAACTCCTTCACTGTATTAACCTCTACCACTTCTACTGGAAGACTATTCCATACATCCACTACCCTCTCAGTAATGTAATACTTTCATTAGTTCCTGACCTTATCTTATATCTAGGATATCCTTATACCTATCCCACGCATGCTTAAACTCCTTCACTGTATTAACCTCTATCACTTCTACTGGAAGACTATTCCATGCATCCTCTACCCTCTCAGTAATGTAATACTTTCATTAGTCCCTGGCCTTATCTTATATCTAGGATAGCCTTATACCTATCCCATGCATGCTTAAACTCCTTCACTGTCTTAACCTCTACCACTTCTACTGGAAGACTATTCCATACATCCACTACCCTCTCAGTAAAGTAATACTTCCTGATATTACTTTTAAATCGTTGACCCTCTAATTTAAGACTATGTCCTCTAGTTGTGGTAGTTTTTCTTCATATAAATATCCTCTCCTCCGTTACTGTGTTGATTTCCTTTATGTATATAAATGTTTCTATCATATCCCCCCTGTTACGTCTTTCCTCCAAGCTATACATGTTAAGATGCTTTAACCCTTTCCTAGTAAGTTTTGTCTTTCCACCCATGAACCAGTTTATTAGTCCTTCTCTGAACTCTCTCCAAAGTATCTATATCCTTCTGGGGTCAAGCAAATAAAAAATAAATAAACAAAATGTAAATCTTGAGACAATGACTTTCGCTGACACAGCATCTTTAAGCACCGCGCCCATTCCCAGATCCTTCATAGTAAAGCGAGTCGGACTCACCACCCGCTGCATCCGTTGTATAACGGCTTCTCTTGCAGGTGAGATGCTCCTCCGACTTCTCGGATGTGAGCTGCGAGATAAGGAATTCTGCAGCACCCGCATCAAAGAAAGTGTTCCCAATGGACTTGTCTTTAATGGCCCAGATAACCTCACAGCCTTCTATCTCATACCTGCAATGATACAGAGATGTCAGCCTCACGGGGGAAGATTCGGGAACCACGAGGATATACACTGTGTAAATCAGTAGGGGCTCTGGAGGCCGGCAGAGGAGCGCCAGGGACTTTCCAAACAGGAGGAATTTGGCCAATTAATAAACAGTAAATAATCTTCATCCTACAACTTCCGTTTAACATCTCGCACCAATATGTAATTACCAGACCCTAATTTAATGAGAGATGCTTACACCAGTTCCAAAGCAATGCCCCCGTTCCCCACGACGACCACACGACGGGCACTGGAGAGATGCCTCTGTAGCTCCTGGAACAAAAGCATTAACATGATATTGGCATGTGTTCTGGAAGCCGTGTATATACACACACGCAGTAACTAACAGCACATGTAACTTTCCATGTATGATTACCTGGGCGCTGTCTGTGTCACGTATTCCCAGAACATACGCGTTTCCTTTGGTGATGAGTTTAGGTCTGGCGCCGGTGCAGATACAGAGTTTGCTGTACACATACTGAGCTCCGTCCTCCGTGAGGATTTTCTGAAAGAACATGAAGGACAATTCAGCGTCACAGGACAAGCGCACTCGCTTGAAGTAAAAAGTGAGGTCGATATTAATATATAACCGGGCGAAGATCTTAACGGCAGCTCTCTGCTCTCAAATTTGAAAACATTCAGAAATAAAAGAACCCACAGCACGTCATATTGCCATAAAGAAGGAAGAGCGAAGGTTACCCCAGAGACGGTCATCTAAGCATGGTTTCTATGGGAAATGTGGCAACTAAAGTGTGAAGATGTGTTCACAGAAATGCTAGAAATGTATAAATAAAAATTAGTTTTAAATGGGTCAAACATCATCTGTGACTGGATATGCACTCCTCTGACTGAGTCGCTTTAACCCCTTCGCGACCTTATGACGAGTTAACTCGTCATGCAGTCTAGCCGGCGGTGCGCTCCGTGCGCACCACCAGCCAGTCTGCAACGGGTCCAGAACTAAGCCTCGCACCCGAGGCAAAGCTCCTGGACCTGATCGGTGGATTTCCGGGCATGTGATCGAGTGATCACCGCGATAACATGCAAATTAGATGCAAAGTCAATGTGTTCACACACTGCCTCTAATTCACTCTCTGTGCTTCACGTTCTTATAGTGACAGAGAGTGACCTGTAAGTAAAAAGAAAGAAAGAAAGAACATAGTGGGAGGGGGGGGCGGTGGTTGCGGGGGACGGGATGGGGGCGATTAACCCTTTCACTGCTGATCACAGTTTGTAACAGTGATCAGTTTCCTTCCACTTCATGGCCCTCATTTATTTTATTTTTTTTACAAAATGTTTTATTTTTTCACTTTATAAAGGTAATTTTAATATATTTATTTAATAAAATTTAACCCCTACATGCCTGTTGCGTGATTTTTATGGATCTGACATCGCACTCTTCAGAGTTTTTTTTTTCTGTCTTTTTTGTTAAGGGGGGTTTGGGAACCAATATTTTTCTTTTTTATTAGTTAGTTAATTAGGGGGGATAAGTGGGTTAGTGTTGCACTAGTTGTGTAGCTTATTATTGAGAAAATAATGGGGAAAAATTATTTTTTTCCCCCAAATTTCCTCTTTTATATGTATTTTGTAATACTAAAATGTAAATTATTTTTATGTATAGGGTATCAAAAGTAAGCTCTAACTGTCCTTTAAAAAACAACATATAACTTGTATGGGTGCGTTAAATGATAGAGAGGAAAATTATGTTTAAAAAACCGCGTATTAAAAATTGAAAAACGCTCTGGTCCTTGGAAAATCCCTGGTCCTTAAAGGGTTAATGACTGTGCACTAGTGTAAATGTTTATTATAATATTGATCTTGTTTTACAGTTCATATAGTTAGGTTGGATGACACAATAAATAACCAGCATAATAAAAGGTATTTTACTGGCTACATTAAACTTCTTTTTCAAATGTTGCTTGGTTCGGTCCTTATATGCTCAGTTTAAAGTGATATTTGTCCAGAAAAAAATTAAAAAAGCACAGTAAAAATAAATTCCAAAAAAACAGCTCCTGCAGAGCTTACTCTCTACATAGGAGGCAATGGAGCAACAGGCAAACAAGCATTTATCATATTTCTCCGGTTTGGATCAGGTCAACAAACATCTTTCCCTTGAGAAGAAATTCTATAAAATATAGTTACCTGCTGATCACTTCTGAGCTGGCTCACAGGTGACTGGATCACTTTAATGTTTGGATACTGCCTCTCCAGCTCTGTGCTGACTCGTTCAGTAACATCAAACACTTCCAACACCTTAGACACCTTACAAAAATAATTACTCAGCATTAACAGAAGTCTTACTACAGCTCTGCAGCTTGAACCACTCAACCTACATATTACTTTTACTGTGAACATTATACATAGTGTTAGAAGAACTGCACCAAATACATAAAATAATACAAATATATGGTTTAAATGCATCCTTGGTGTGTCCGGCTTATGACATCACTTTGTGGCTTGATATGCAAATTACACATTTTCCATTGATAATTAGTTTATTTGCATAGTAAGCCACAGATGATGTCATCAACAGGAGACGCCACAATCACTGAAAAAACATACATTTCTCATTTTATGCATTTGCTGCAATTCTGCCGACAGAGATATTCTCTACAGTATAAGCAGTGTTTAGGTGACAGAGTTACAGTATATTAACCTCTGGCCAAACCCACCCAGCTCTCACTGTCCCCAAATACTGTTATAATAAGGAAGCTTACTATTCATCTCACTAGACCACCCATTAATTAACCTCTGACCAAACCCACCCAGCTCTCACCGTCCCCAAATACTGTTAGGAATAAGGAAGCTTACTATTCATCCCACTAGAACACCCATTAATTAACCTCTGGCCAAACCCACCCAGCTCTCACTGTCCCCAAATACTGTTAGGAATAAGGAAGCTTACTATTCATCCCACTGTAACACCCATTAATTAACCTCTAACCAAACCCACCCAGCTCCAACTGTCCCCAAATACTGTTAGGAATAAGGAAGCTTACTATTCATCCCACTAGAACACCCATTAATTAACCTCTGGCCAAACCCACCCAGCTCCCACTGTCCCCAAATACTGTTAGGAATAAGGAAGCTTACTATTCATCCCACTGTAACACCCATTAATTAACCTCTAATCAAACCCACCCAGCTCTCACTGTCCCCAAATACTGTTAGGAATAAGGAAGCTTACTATTCATCCCACTAGAACAGCCATTAATTAACCTCTAACCAAACCCACCCAGTTCCAACTGTCCCCAAATACTGTTAGGAATAAGGAAGCTTACTATTCATCCCACTAGAACACCCATTAATTAACCTCTGGCCAAACCCACCCAGCTCCCACTGTCCCCAAATACTGTTAGGAATAAGGAAGCGTACTATTCATCCCACTAGAACACCCATTAATTAACCTCTGGCCAAACCCACCCAGCTCTCACTGTCCCCAAATACTGTTAGGAATAAGGAAGCTTACTATTAATCCCATTAGAACACCCATTAATTAACCTCTGGCCAAACCCACCCAGCTCTCACTGTCCCCAAATACTGTTAGGAATAAGGAAGCTTACTATTCATCCCACTAGACCACCCATTAATTAACCTCAGGCCAAACCCACCCAGCTCTCACCGTCTCCAAATACTGTTACCACCATCATCTCCAGTCTCACCTCTTCGCAACTAATGAGTCTCCTGTACCCCACTCCCTGTAGAGTGTAAGTTCTGCTTGCAGGACTCTATACCTAAGGCATCAGTCTGACTCTGTCCGTCTAATGTAGTTCACTTTGATACTCTGGACCAAGCGCTACGTAAATTGCCGATGCTAAATTAATGTTAATGTGATGTAATAAAGAATTTGCAGCCCTTACCTGCTTTAAATTAGTTACTGCCTTAATTAGTGGAGATGCTGTGATCAGATATATATCATCGGATGGAAACTGAGAAGCAAGCTTTAGAGATAAACAGAAAATAATGAGTGAAAACTGTACATGGCCCCCTGGGAGGGCAATAATATGAGGTATGCAATGGGGCAAAACTGTGTTGAAAGGGAAAAGCAAATTTCCAACAGTGGAACTATCAGCAGGGACAATCTATTGGTTTCCATGATGACTGCTCCACTTTTAGCACTACTGAATAATACAGGGCTCTAGGAGCGAGGGGACTGGCTCTTTCATAGAGGGGGTGCAGAGCGACGCAGTTAAGGAGCGGCACTGCGCAGGACAGTAAGGGGTTTTTATAATTCTGGACACACAGCTGGGGCGGCATGTGGGGTTATATCAGGCTGGTAAATAATGGCGGCGCTTAATAATGGTCAGTTTTGGGGAAATTTCTTAAAGTGGAGCAGTAACCATGGAAACCAATGGAATGTTCCTGCTGATTGCATCACTTTTAGAACATTACCCCCAGAATCACCATGGAAACCAATGGAATGTTCTTGCTGATTACATCACTTTTAGAACTTTACCCCCAGAATCAATATGGAAACCAATGGAATGTCCCTGCTGATTACATCACTTTTAGAACTTTACCCCCAGAATCACCATGGAAACCAATGGAATGTTCCTGCTGATTACATCACTTTTAGAACTTTACCCCCAAAATCACCATGGAAACCAATAGAATGTTCCTGCTGATTCCATCACTTTTAGAACTTTACCCCCAAAATCACCATGGGAACCAATAGAATGTTCCTGCTGATTACATCACTATTAGAACTTTACCCCCAGAATCACCATGGAAACCAATGGAATGTTCCTGCTGATTACATCACTTTTAGAACTTTACCCCCAGAATCACCATGGAAACCAATGGAATGTTTCTGCTGATTACATCACTTTTAGAACTTTACCCCCAAAATCACCATGGAAACCAATAGAATGTTCCTGCTGATTACATCACTTTTAGAACTGTACCCCCAGAATCACCATGGAAACCAATGGAATGTTCCTGCTGATTACATCACTTTTAGAACTTTACCCCAGAATCACCATGGAAACCAATGGAATGTTCCTACTGATTACATCACTATTAGAACTTTACCCCCAGAATCACCATGGAAACCAATAGAATGTTCCTGCTGATTACATCACTTTTAGAACTTTACCCCAGAATCACCATGGAAACCAATGGAATGTCCCTGCTGATTACATCACTATTAGAACTTTACCCCCAGAATCACCATGGAAACCAATGGAATGTTCCTGCTGATTACATCACTTTTAGAACTTTACCCCAGAATCACCATGGAAACCAATGGAATGTTCCTACTGATTACATCACTATTAGAACTTTACCCCCAGAATCACCATGGAAACCAATAGAATGTTCCTGCTGATTACATCACTTTTAGAACTTTACCCCAGAATCACCATGGAAACCAATAGAATGTTCCTGCTGATTACATCACTATTAGAACTTTACCCCCAGAATCACCATGGAAACCAATAGAATGTTCCTGCTGATTACATCACTATTAGAACTTTACCCCCAGAATCACCATGGAAACCAATAGAATGTTCCTGCTGATTACATCACTATTAGAACTTTACCCCAGGACTGTTCCTCATTATCACTAGTCGCAATGCACCCTGGTAATTCCAGTCCATGGTGACTGTTACATGCGAGGGATGTGGGGGGGGGGGGGGCACTCAGTATAATTGGGGGGTTATGAGGAGAACCCTCCCCCAGCTCACTTGCTCAGCGCAGGTAACTCCGGAGATTCCCCCTCCCACCACCACCAATCTGCGTCTCACGGCGGCCGCCATCTTGTCCGGATCGGGCTGTCAGTTCACCTGGACTGGATGCTGATAGGCTGGCGGCTGGTCTCCATGGTGACGCGGC
>CM069858.1:1149797-1202297 GCA_036172795.1 Pelodytes ibericus | reverse complement strand
CAGTCTCACACACACAGAGCCAATCAGTCTCACACACACAGAGCCAATCAGTCTCACACACACAGAGCCAATCAGTCTCACACACACAGAGCCAATCAGTCTCACACACACAGAGCCAATCAGTCTCACACACACAGAGCCAATCAGTCTCACACACACAGAGCCAATCAGTCTCACACACACAGAGCCAATCAGTCTCACACACACAGAGCCAATCAGTCTCACACACGTACCATCCAATCAGGCACGGACGCTGGTTAGCCCACGTACCATCCAATCAGACACGGGACGCTGGTTAGCCCACGTACCATCCAATCAGGCACGGACGTTGGTTAGCCCACATACCATCCAATCAGGCACGGACGCTGGTTAGCCCACGTACCATCCAATCAGACACGGGACGCTGGTTAGCCCACGTACCATCCAATCAGACACGGACGCTGGTTAGCCCACGTACCATCCAATCAGACACGGGACGCTGGTTAGCCCACGTACCATCCAATCAGGCACGGACGTTAGTTAGCCCACATACCATCCAATCAGGCACGGACGCTGGTTAGCCCACGTACCATCCAATCAGACACGGGACGCTGGTTAGCCCACGTACCATCCAATCAGACACGGACGCTGGTTAGCCCACGTACCATCCAATCAGGCACGGACGCTGGTTAGCCCACGTACCATCCAATCAGGCACGGACGCTGGTTAGCCCACGTACCATCCAATCAGACACGGGACGCTGGTTAGCCCACGTACCATCCAATCAGACACGGGACGCTGGTTAGCCCACGTACCATCCAATCAGACACGGGACGCTGGTTAGCCCACGTACCATCCAATCAGACACGGGACGCTGGTTAGCCCACGTACCATCCAATCAGACACGGGACGCTGGTTAGCCCACGTACCATCCAATCAGACACGGGACGCTGGTTAGCCCACGTACCATCCAATCAGGCACGGACGCTGGTTAGCCCACGTACCATCCAATCAGACATGGGACGCTGGTTAGCCCACGTACCATCCAATCAGACACGGGACGCTGGTTAGCCCACGTGCCATCCAATCAGACACGGGACGCTGGTTAGCCCACGTGCCATCCAATCAGACACGGGACGCTGGTTAGCCCACGTACCATACAATCAGACACGGGACGCTGGTTAGCCCACGTACCATCCAATCAGACACGGGACGCTGGTTATAAGAATTTGCTCAATCTGACATCTGAATATTAACAGACGAGCCTTGCCCCAGGTTACTGAACAATGACCTAGTAATAAGACTGAGCCCATGGACAGAGCACATAGCAAGCAAGGCTTATGGCAGAAATCATGCCTTCTTGCTCACTTACAAATATGGAAAGGTTGGAAGGATTTGATTGCTGCTAAGCAGAGGAGATCTTACAAATACCCAGAAGACAACAAATCATTAAACGGCTTTTATGCGTTCCGTAGGTGCCCGTACCAAACGCATTTTTTTAATTTAATAATCCAATAAGAGATCAAACATACAATGATGCATCCTGCACCTAAACAGCTGTGTTCATTTTGTAGCACAGGGTGTAACAAACAAAACTACCGGTATACCTCCAATATAGAGTAAGGAGATAGGTGAGGACTGGGCCCTATATGCGTGGTCTCCATAAGTGCAGTGGGTGGCTGGTACAGAGGAATATACCCCATGTGCCAGCAGTAAGGACAGAATTAGCATGGTCTGTGAGGACCACGTGTGGTCTGATCACAGCAGAACAAACACATAATAACAGGCTGAGCCACAAGAATATGGACACTGGCGCCAGCCAGGAACTATGGAGGAAACCAAAATCCTTCCCCAAAAGACGCACAGGGGTGTGTGAACACGATCATGTTTTGGCTCATATTGAACTCTAACCAGCTGGTTGTTTTAAAGGAATAGTGCAGCTTTTTCATGGGTTTAGTTTAGCAATGCTAAACTGGGGTGTTATTTTATAAAGACATTAGTTCCCGAAAGAACATGTCACTCATGGGAGTAGCATCTCTCCCGCTGGACTGTTTCAATCTGGACTATTCCTTTAAAAACATGATTATTAATCCACACAGATAAGTCACCAAATAACTAAAGCCAGCACGTTACACACATGTACACTCAGATTTACCCAAACCTGACAGCCCATCTCTATACCAGCTAATCCTCCAAAGTGACCCTACAACAAGCCCCCAACTCCTCCCATCTCCTAAACATTTGGCGATCAAGACACGTGAGTAGAATTCATTAATTCATAAGAACCAAAACTAGGGTGAATAGAGGTTTCATTTCTGGCATTCAGGAGCACAGTACGGATGGATGAAATTACAACCACACTCACATGCACATAAAATACATTTTCGGTATATAAAGTAATAAGAACCCTTGGGAACCATGTAGATTTCACATGTAATATTATATTGATAATATACACACAGTCATTACCAGACATGAGCAGCTTCAGAGAATTCACCCCTCTATTAGCAGACTTGGACAGCTTCATAGAATTCACCCCCTATTAGTAGACCTGGACAGCTTCATAGAATTCACCCCCTATTAGTAGACCTGGACAGCTTCATAGAATTCACCCCCTATTAGTAGACCTGGACAGCTTCAGAGAATTCACCCCTCTATTAGCAGACTTGGACAGCTTCATAGAATTCACCCCCTATTAGTAGACCTGGACAGCTTCATAGAATTCACCCCCTATTAGTAGACCTGGACAGCTTCATAGAATTCACCCCCTATTAGTAGACCTGGACAGCTTCAGATAATTCACCCCTCTGTTAGCAGACCCGAATAGCTTCAGATAATTCCCCCCTCTATTAACAGACCTGAAAAGCTTCAGATAATATAACCTTTATATAAGTCCACAATATCACTGGTGTCAGAAGCCCCATACAGACTGTTAATCGCTGGATAAAAACTGGGATCTGTAATACCAGAAGGTTAGGAATGACGCAAACATCGCAGAATCAATAGGATTATTGTCAGAAATTCCGCTACCGAGACTCGCGGATTCCCACAATGCTCCGTGTGACAATCGCGTGGAAAAAGGGGCCAATGTCTGACCACGAAGTGACCAGAGATAGACCCCCTTTATTGACAGAGCGGACAATCTCAGCCATTATTCTGGCTTTCTGTGTCTGCAAATGGGGAATTTCGGACAATACATCCTTTTATCCCCCCTCACAAGCCTTAGTGCATGGAATGTGTGTACACACATGGGTCCCAAGTCATCTGCTCTAGGGTCATTTTATAGATTAAGGCATATGATGCTGCAGTATAGAGAGGTACCACGTATACTCCACGGATTCAGAGCACTTATAACAGGAGATTTTCTATGTTGTCCTAACAAATCTGACATTACAGCCCGGGCCAAGACATGTCAGCAGCTGAACGGTAGTCACACAGTGTATAGCGGGGCTGAATACTAACAGTCATACAGTGTATAGCGGGGCTGTATACTAACAGTCACACAGTGTATAGCGGGGCTGAATAATCCCAGTCACACAGTGTATAGCGGGGGTGAATACTAACAGTCACACAGTGTATAGCGGGGGTGAATACTAACAGTCACACAGTGTATAGCGGGGGTGAATACTAACAGTCACACAGTGTATAGCGGGGGTGAATACTAACAGTCACACAGTGTATAGCGGGGGTGAATACTAACAGTCACACAGTGTATAGCGGGGGTGAATACTAACAGTCACACAGTGTATAGCGGGGCTGAATAATCCCAGTCACACAGTGTATAGCGGGGCTGAATACTAACAGTCACACAGTGTATAGCGGGGCTGAATACTAACAGTCACACAGTGTATAGCGGGGCTGAATACTAACAGTCACACAGTGTATAGCGGGGCTGAATACTAACAGTCACACACTGTATAGCGGGGCTGAATACTAACAGTCACCAGCTCCCACGCCGCACCCCCCATCAATTCACCAGCTCCCACGCCGCAACCCCCATCAATTCACCAGCTCTCACGCCGCATCCCCCATCAATTCACCAGCTCTCACGCCGCACCCCCATCAATTCACCAGCTCTCACGCCGCATCCCCCATCAATTCACCAGCTCCCACGCCGCACCCCCATCAATTCACCAGCTCCCACGCCGCACCCGCCATCAATTCACAAGCTCCCACGCCGCACCCCCATCAATTCACCAGCTCCCACGCCGCACCCCCCATCAATTCACCAGCTCCCAAGCCCCCCCATCAATTCACCAGCTCCCACGCCGCACCCCCATCAATTCACCGGCTCCCACGCCGCATCCCCCATCAATTCACCAGCTCCCACGCCGCACCCCCCATCAATTCACCAGCTCTCACGCCGCATCCCCCATCAATTCACCGGCTCCCAAGCCCCCCCATGCAATATACCAGGTCCCATGCTGCACCCCACCACCGCACATACGGAAATCACCAGTTACCCCTAAAAACAAAGTCTGATTCAGACACACTACTCACCACGGGCTCTGCACAGCAACTCACTCTGCTCTCCCCACTCAGATACTAAGCTCTGTCCTGATTCAGACACACTACTCACCACGGGCTCTGCACAGCGACTCACTCTGCTCTCCCCACTCAGATACTAAGCTCTGTCCTGATTCAGACACAATACTCACCACGGGCTCTGCACAGCGACTCACTCTGCTCTCCCCACTCAGATACTAAGCTCTGTCCTGATTCAGACACACTACTCACCACGGGCTCTGCACAGCGACTCACTCTGCTCTCCCCACTCAGATACTAAGCTCTGTCCTGATTCAGACACACTACTCACCACGGGCTCTGCACAGCGACTCACTCTGCTCTCCCCACTCAGATACTAAGCTCTGTCCTGATTCAGACACACTACTCACCACGGGCTCTGCACAGCAACTCACTCTGCTCTCCCCACTCAGATACTAAGCTCTGTCCTGATTCAGACACACTACTCACCACGGGCTCTGCACAGCGACTCACTCTGCTCTCCCCACTCAGATACTAAGCTCTGTCCTGATTCAGACACACTACTCACCACGGGCTCTGCACAGCGACTCACTCTGCTCTCCCCACTCAGATACTAAGCTCTGTCCTGATTCAGACACACTACTCACCACGGGCTCTGCACAGCAACTCACTCTGCTCTCCCCACTCAGATACTAAGCTCTGTCCTGATTCAGACACACTACTCACCAAGGGCTCTGCACAGCGACTCACTCTGCTCTCCCCACTCAGATACTAAGCTCTGTCCTGATTCAGACACACTACTCACCACGGGCTCTGCACAGCGACTCACTCTGCTCTCCCCACTCAGATACTAAGCTCTGTCCTGATTCAGACACACTACTCACCACGGGCTCTGCACAGCGACTCACTCTGCTCTCCCCACTCAGATACTAAGCTCTGTCCTGATTCAGACACAATACTCACCACGGGCTCTGCACAGCGACTCACTCTGCTCTCCCCACTCAGATACTAAGCTCTGTCCTGATTCAGACACACTACTCACCAAGGGCTCTGCACAGCGACTCACTCTGCTCTCCCCACTCAGATACTAAGCTCTGTCCTGATTCAGACACACTACTCACCACGGGCTCTGCACAGCGACTCACTCTGCTCTCCCCACTCAGATACTAAGCTCTGTCCTGATTCAGACACACTACTCACCACGGGCTCTGCACAGCGACTCACTCTGCTCTCCCCACTCAGATACTAAGCTCTGTCCTGATTCAGACACACTACTCACCACGGGCTCTGCACAGCGACTCACTCTGCTCTCCCCACTCAGATACTAAGCTCTGTCCTGATTCAGACACACTACTCACCACGGGCTCTGCACAGCGACTCACTCTGCTCTCCCCACTCAGATACTAAGCTCTGTCCTGATTCAGACACACTACTCACCACGGGCTCTGCACAGCGACTCACTCTGCTCTCCCCACTCAGATACTAAGCTCTGTCCTGATTCAGACACACTACTCACCAAGGGCTCTGCACAGCGACTCACTCTGCTCTCCCCACTCAGATACTAAGCTCTGTCCTGATTCAGACACACTACTCACCACGGGCTCTGCACAGCGACTCACTCTGCTCTCCCCACTCAGATACTAAGCTCTGTCCTGATTCAGACACACTACTCACCACGGGCTCTGCACAGCGACTCACTCTGCTCTCCCCACTCAGATACTAAGCTCTGTCCTGATTCAGACACACTACTCACACGGGCTCTGCACAGCGACTCACTCTGCTCTCCCCACTCAGATACTAAGCTCTGTCCTGATTCAGACACACTACTCACCACGGGCTCTGCACAGCGACTCACTCTGCTCTCCCCACTCAGATACTAAGCTCTGTCCTGATTCAGACACACTACTCACCAAGGGCTCTGCACAGCGACTCACTCTGCTCTCCCCACTCAGATACTAAGCTCTGTCCTGATTCAGACACACTACTCACCACGGGCTCTGCACAGCGACTCACTCTGCTCTCCCCACTCAGATACTAAGCTCTGTCCTGATTCAGACACACTACTCACCACGGGCTCTGCACAGCGACTCACTCTGCTCTCCCCACTCAGATACTAAGCTCTGTCCTGATTCAGACACACTACTCACCACGGGCTCTGCACAGCGACTCACTCTGCTCTCCCCACTAAGATACTAAGCTCTGTCCTGATTCAGACACAATACTCACCACGGGCTCTGCACAGCGACTCACTCTGCTCTCCCCACTCAGATACTAAGCTCTGTCCTGATTCAGACACAATACTCACCACGGGCTCTGCACAGCGACTCACTCTGCTCTCCCCACTCAGATACTAAGCTCTGTCCTGATTCAGACACACTACTCACCACGGGCTCTGCACAGCGACTCACTCTGCTCTCCCCACTCAGATACTAAGCTCTGTCCTGATTCAGACACACTACTCACACGGGCTCTGCACAGCGACTCACTCTGCTCTCCCCACTCAGATACTAAGCTCTGTCCTGATTCAGACACACTACTCACCAAGGGCCTTGCACAGCGACTCACTCGGCTCTCCCCACTCAGATACTAAGCTCTGTCCTGATTCAGACACACTACTCACACGGGCTCTGCACAGCGACTCACTCTGCTCTCCCCACTCAGATACTAAGCTCTGTCCTGATTCAGACACACTACTCACCAAGGGCCTTGCACAGCGACTCACTCGGCTCTCCCCACTCAGATACTAAGCTCTGTCCTGATTCAGACACACTACTCACCAAGGGCTCTGCACAGCGACTCACTCGGCTCTCCCCACTCAGATACTAAGCTCTGTCCTGATTCAGACACACTACTCACCACGGGCTCTGCACAGCGACTCACTCTGCTCTCCCCACTCAGATACTAAGCTCTGTCCTGATTCAGACACACTACTCACACGGGCTCTGCACAGCGACTCACTCTGCTCTCCCCACTCAGATACTAAGCTCTGTCCTGATTCAGACACACTACTCACCACGGGCTCTGCACAGCGACTCACTCTGCTCTCCCCACTCAGATACTAAGCTCTGTCCTGATTCAGACACACTACTCACCACGGGCTCTGCACAGCGACTCACTCTGCTCTCCCCACTCAGATACTAAGCTCTGTCCTGATTCAGACACACTACTCACCACGGGCTCTGCACAGCGACTCACTCTGCTCTCCCCACTCAGATACTAAGCTCTGTCCTGATTCAGACACACTACTCACCACGGGCTCTGCACAGCGACTCACTCTGCTCTCCCCACTCAGATACTAAGCTCTGTCCTGATTCAGACACACTACTCACCACGGGCTCTGCACAGCGACTCACTCTGCTCTCCCCACTCAGATACTAAGCTCTGTCCTGATTCAGACACACTACTCACCACGGGCTCTGCACAGCGACTCACTCTGCTCTCCCCACTCAGATACTAAGCTCTGTCCTGATTCAGACACACTACTCACCACGGGCTCTGCACAGCGACTCACTCTGCTCTCCCCACTCAGATACTAAGCTCTGTCCTGATTCAGACACACTACTCACCAAGGGCTCTGCACAGCGACTCACTCTGCTCTCCCCACTCAGATACTAAGCTCTGTCCTGATTCAGACACACTACTCACCACGGGCTCTGCACAGCGACTCACTCTGCTCTCCCCACTCAGATACTAAGCTCTGTCCTGATTCAGACACACTACTCACCACGGGCTCTGCACAGCGACTCACTCTGCTCTCCCCACTAAGATACTAAGCTCTGTCCTGATTCAGACACAATACTCACCACGGGCTCTGCACAGCGACTCACTCTGCTCTCCCCACTCAGATACTAAGCTCTGTCCTGATTCAGACACAATACTCACCACGGGCTCTGCACAGCGACTCACTCTGCTCTCCCCACTCAGATACTAAGCTCTGTCCTGATTCAGACACACTACTCACCACGGGCTCTGCACAGCGACTCACTCTGCTCTCCCCACTCAGATACTAAGCTCTGTCCTGATTCAGACACACTACTCACACGGGCTCTGCACAGCGACTCACTCTGCTCTCCCCACTCAGATACTAAGCTCTGTCCTGATTCAGACACACTACTCACCAAGGGCCTTGCACAGCGACTCACTCGGCTCTCCCCACTCAGATACTAAGCTCTGTCCTGATTCAGACACACTACTCACCAAGGGCTCTGCACAGCGACTCACTCGGCTCTCCCCACTCAGATACTAAGCTCTGTCCTGATTCAGACACACTACTCACCACGGGCTCTGCACAGCGACTCACTCTGCTCTCCCCACTCAGATACTAAGCTCTGTCCTGATTCAGACACACTACTCACACGGGCTCTGCACAGCGACTCACTCTGCTCTCCCCACTCAGATACTAAGCTCTGTCCTGATTCAGACACACTACTCACCACGGGCTCTGCACAGCGACTCACTCTGCTCTCCCCACTCAGATACTAAGCTCTGTCCTGATTCAGACACACTACTCACCACGGGCTCTGCACAGCGACTCACTCTGCTCTCCCCACTCAGATACTAAGCTCTGTCCTGATTCAGACACACTACTCACCACGGGCTCTGCACAGCAACTCACTCTGCTCTCCCCACTCAGATACTAAGCTCTGTCCTGATTCAGACACACTACTCACCACGGGCTCTGCACAGCGACTCACTCTGCTCTCCCCACTCAGATACTAAGCTCTGTCCTGATTCAGACACACTACTCACCACGGGCTCTGCACAGCGACTCACTCTGCTCTCCCCACTCAGATACTAAGCTCTGTCCTGATTCAGACACACTACTCACCAAGGGCTCTGCACAGCGACTCACTCTGCTCTCCCCACTCAGATACTAAGCTCTGTCCTGATTCAGACACACTACTCACCAAGGGCTCTGCACAGCGACTCACTCTACTCTCCCCACTCAGATACTAAGCTCTGTCCTGATTCAGACACACTACTCACCAAGGGCTCTGCACAGCGACTCACTCTACTCTCCCCACTCAGATACTAAGCTCTGTCAGGATGCTTTAGCTGGGAAACCCGACACCTCAGTGATGTCACCAGGACCCTGCATGCGCCTCTCTGATGCTCCCATCACACAGTCTGCCAATTACAGCTGAAATTGGACAATTCGTTCTGCTCTTTCTGATTGGTAATAAGAGACTAATCCTTGGTAACAGACTGACAGAGCAGGAAATCAACAACCACTTCACTGCAACTCCTAACACTCTCAGCAAGCAACTGCATATGTATAATCAGGATTACAGACCACGGGTGAGATACAAACTTTATAAAGTCTACTCAATAAAGGGCGAATGAGAAGGGCGGATGAGAAGGGCGGATGAGAAGGGCGGATGAGAAGGGCGGATGAGAAGGGCGGATGAGAAGGGCGGATGAGAAGGGAATTATAAACTTTAGGCCAAAGTAGTCAAGTTGGAAAACTTCTCCGATGCAGCTGACTGAGAGAATTGTTCCATCTCTGCTACATTGATTGAAATTCCTGTCTGTTCTTTATTGAGCAGAGTCTTAAGTTATTTCTGCTCAGTAATTTTTACATGATAGAAGTGACGTCACACTCCCCAATTACACCCCATCCCAGCGACGTCACACTCCCCAATTACACCCCATCCCGGCGACGTCACACTCCCCAATTACACCCCATCCCAGCGACGTCACACTCCCCAATTACACCCCATCCCAGCGACGTCACACTCCCCAATTACACTCCATCCCAGCGACGTCACACTCCCCCATTACACCCCATCCCAGCGACGCCACACTCCCCCATTACACCCCATCCCAGCGACGCCACACTCCCCAATTACACCCCATCCCGGCGACGTCACACTCCCCAATTACACCCCATCCCGGCGACGTCACACTCCCCAATTACACCCCATCCCGGCGACGTCACACTCCCCAATTACACCCCATCCCAGCGACGTCACACTCCCCAATTACACCCCATCCCAGCGACGTCACACTCCCCAATTACACCCCATCCCAGCAACGTCACACTCCCCAATTACACCCCATCCCAGTGACGCCAGATTCCCCAATCGCAGCGCCGCCCTCCCCCCTTGCTCCCGCAGCGCCGCCCTGCCACCACAGCACCACCCTACCCCACATGCCTACGCAGCGCCGCCCTGCCCCCACATGCCCGCGCAGCGCCGCCCTGCCCCCACAGCACAACCGCCATGCGCAACATACTGATGATGACACAGCTCACCCCCCCCCCCCCGCCACAAAACAAATAACACATTAACTTGTACACATGAAACTAGTGTCAATTTATGAAACACCCCAAACCTGCGCCCACCGGTTTACACACAAACTGTTCTCTCACCTTCTATAGTGAGAACTGAATCGTGACATTACTGGCAAACAGGCAGGAAGAGTCCCAAATTCATCTTTATATTCAGACTACAAAGCGAAGATTGGCCACTTTGTGATTCAGACTCCGAGGAGATCTCATCTGAGCAGATTATAAAACGTGTCCATCTTGTGCAAGGACCCAGCGAAGGTTACATTGCTGCATGAAACAATCCAGGAAAGAAATCCTCAGGAACCTGGGGCTTTTACTTATTGAGATAAACTCGTTACAGTCGAATCCGCACCACGGTTTCTCTGAGCGCTGACAGAGCAGGAACAGTGCCGAAACAGGCAACAGGAGGTGCCACAACAGGCAACAGGAGGTGCCACAACAGGCAACAGGAGGTGCCACAACAGGCAACAGGAGGTGCCACAACAGGAGGTGCCACAACAGGCAACAGGAGGTGCCACAACAGGCAACAGGAGGTGCCACAACAGGCAACAGGAGGTGCCACAACAGGCAACAGGAGGTGCCATGCAAAGGGACATGGAGAAACATGTGTAAATACCTGCACACATACACATGAAGGACACAGGACTGTTATGGCCCCTGATCTTATTACAGAGACTGGAGCTCTTATACAGTAGAGGAACACAGGCCGTGCCAAGAAATATGCACTGAAAGATTCATGGAGGAGAATGTGCTGCCTGAGCCATACAGACCCCAAACATCTGAGCCATACAGACCCCAAACATCTGAGCCATACAGACCCCAAACATCTGAGCCATACAGACCCCAAACATCTGAGCCATACAGACCCCAAACATCTGAGCCATACAGACCCCAAACATCTGAGCCATACAGACCCCAAACATCTGGAAGACACCTGACAGTATACACCTGGCGCCTCTGCTACCTTTCCAGATGCCCCACAACCCTCAATTGAAAAACAATTGCAATTTCAAAGGAAACCTCTGCATGCGTTATATGTCAAAGTGAAACGCTTCACCGCCAACACATTCGACATGAAAGCAGGGAAGAATAAATCAAAGGGCGGCATTCCCAGCATGACAAAAGGGAGTCATCTCTGCGGAGATAGCACAAGAGCATAGGCAGCCAAGCCCAGTGGTCCCGACACTGCAAGGTGGTCTGAGCAGCTTGCAATCAGAGAAGACTTTCATCTATATCATTATTATACATTAATGACTCCCGGTAGCGCCCCCTGGGGTATCCTCACTCCATACAACATGCCTTTAGCATGTACAATAACGTGTAATAGAGAGTTACAGCTGTTACTATAGCAACAGTCCTGCCCATGTCTCCAAGCTCCTCCTTATAGGATGTCACTGAATTTAGAAGCGCTGGCGACAGGACCTCCCTGAAGACATCAAGACCAGGCTTGGAGCCACACACCAAGGCATCCTGGATCTAAACATTGCAACCCAACGATAACAGGTGACGGCAGCACCATTACACGCAACTCGACATCTCAAGACCTGCTTTAATATTAACCCTTAAAGTGGAATCTCTGGCACAGGCCTAGGAGTCTGTAGCCGCTGGTCATCCTGCTCGGAAATTAATTTGATTAGTGTTTAAACCTCCCCAACAGCAGAAACTCCCAATATCGCGCTCTGCATCACGCTCTGCACGGCTACTATTTACTGCTTACAAAATCAGTCAATTAGCATCTATGTAGGTCAGCGCACAGCGAGCTAAACCAAACTGCGTGACACGGGGGAGCACATCAATTCAAAGTCAGAAGCATCCTTCCCAATGACAAAGGCAACAAACCCCCCGCTGTGTCCAGCCTGGTAATACCATGTCACCGTCCTGTATAGACTGACATTACTAGCTGCCAACTACACACTTACTACATATTCCTCTGTACGTGGCAGGGAATAAACTTCACTGGATGCTAAGTGACCTGACATGACTGGCCCATGGCTGTCCTCAGTGACCTGACATGACTGGCGCAGGGCTGTCCTCAGTGACCTGACATGACTGGCGCAGGGCTGTCCTCAGTGACCTGACATGACTGGCGCAGGGCTGTCCTCAGTGACCTGACATGACAGGCGCAGGGCTGTCCTCAGTGACCTGACATGACTGGCCCATGGCGGGCCTCAGTGACCTGACATGACTGGCCCATGGCGGGCCTCAGTGACCTGACATGACTGGCGCAGGGCTGTCCTCAGTGACCTGACATGACTGGCCCATGGCGGGCCTCAGTGACCTGACATGACTGGCCCATGGCGGGCCTCAGTGACCTGACATGACTGGCGCAGGGCTGTCCTCAGTGACCTGACATGACAGGCCCATGGCGGGCCTCAGTGACCTGACATGACTGGCGCAGGGCTGTCCTCAGTGACCTGACATGACTGGCCCATGGCGGGCCTCAGTGACCTGACATGACTGGCCCATGGCGGGCCTCAGTGACCTGACATGACTGGCCCATGGCGGGCCTCAGTGACCTGACATGACTGGCCCATGGCGGGCCTCAGTGACCTGACATGACTGGCGCAGGGCTGTCCTCAGTGACCTGACATGACAGGCCCATGGCGGGCCTCAGTGACCTGACATGACTGGCGCAGGGCTGTCCTCAGTGACCTGACATGACTGGCCCATGGCGGGCCTCAGTGACCTGACATGACTGGCGCAGGGCTGTCCTCAGTGACCTGACATGACTGGCGCAGGGCTGTCCTCAGTGACCTGACATGACTGGCGCAGGGCTGTCCTCAGTGACCTGACATGACAGGCGAAGGGCTGTCCTCAGTTACCTGACATGACAGGCGCAGGGCTGTCCTCAGTGACCTGACATGACTGGCCCATGGCGGGCCTCAGTGACCTGACATGACTGGCGCAGGGCTGTCCTCAGTGACCTGACATGACAGGCGCAGGGCTGTCCTCAGTGACCTGACATGACTGGCCCATGGCGGGCCTCAGTGACCTGACATGACTGGCGCAGGGCTGTCCTCAGTGACCCGACATGACAGGCGCAGGGCTGTCCTCAGTGACCCGACATGACTGGCGCAGGGCTGTCCTCAGTGACCCGACATGACAGGCGCAGGGCTGTCCTCAGTGACCCGACATGACAGGCGCAGGGCTGTCCTCAGTGACCTGACATGACTGGCGCAGGGCTGTCCTCAGTGACCTGACATGACTGGCGCAGGGCTGTCCTCAGTGACCTGACATGACTGGCGCAGGGCTGTCCTCAGTGACCTGACATGACTGGCGCAGGGCTGTCCTCAGTGACCTGACATGACAGGCGCAGGGCTGTCCTCAGTGACCTGACATGACTGGCGCAGGGCTGTCCTCAGTGACCTGACATGACTGGCGCAGGGCTGTCCTCAGTGACCTGACATGACTGGCGCAGGGCTGTCCTCAGTGACCTGACATGACAGGCGCAGGGCTGTCCTCAGTGACCTGACATGACAGGCGCAGGGCTGTCCTCAGTGACCTGACATGACTGGCCCATGGCGGGCCTCAGTGACCTGACATGACTGGCGCAGGGTTGTCCTCAGTGACCTGACATGACTGGCGCAGGGCTGTCCTCAGCGACCTGACATGACTGGCGCAGGGCTGTCCTCAGTGACCTGACATGACTGGCGCAGGGCTGTCCTCAGTGACCTGACATGACAGGCGCAGGGCTGTCCTCAGTGACCTGACATGACAGGCGCAGGGCTGTCCTCAGTGACCTGACATGACTGGCGCAGGGCTGTCCTCAGTGACCTGACATGACTGGCGCAGGGCTGTCCTCAGTGACCTGACATGACTGGCGCAGGGCTGTCCTCAGTGACCTGACATGACTGGCGCAGGGCTGTCCTCAGTGACCTGACATGACTGGCGCAGGGCTGTCCTCAGTGACCTGACATGACTGGCGCAGGGCTGTCCTCAGTGACCTGACATGACTGGCGCAGGGCTGTCCTCAGTGACCTGACATGACTGGCGCAGGGCTGTCCTCAGTGACCTGACATGACTGGCCCATGGCGGGCCTCAGTGACCTGACATGACTGGCGCAGGGCTGTCCTCAGTGACCTGACATGACTGGCGCAGGGCTCTCCTCAGTGACCTGACATGACTGGCCCATGGCTGTCCTCAGTGACCTGACATGACTGGCACAGGGCTGTCCTCAGTGACCTGACATGACAGGCGCAGGGCTGTCCTCAGTGACCTGACATGACTGGCGCAGGGCTGTCCTCAGTGACCTGACATGACTGGCCCATGGCTGTCCTCAGTGACCTGACATGACTGGCCCATGGCGGGCCTCAGTGACCTGACATGACTGGCGCAGGGCTGTCCTCAGTGACCTGACATGACTGGCGCAGGGCTGTCCTCAGTGACCTGACATGACTGGCGCAGGGCTGTCCTCAGTGACCTGACATGACTGGCGCAGGGCTGTCCTCAGTGACCTGACATGACTGGCGCAGGGCTGTCCTCAGTGACCTGACATGACTGGCGCAGGGCTGTCCTCAGTGACCTGACATGACTGGCGCAGGGCTGTCCTCAGTGACCTGACATGACTGGCGCAGGGCTGTCCTCAGTGACCTGACATGACTGGCGCAGGGCTGTCCTCAGTGACCTGACATGACTGGCGCAGGGCTGTCCTCAGTGACCTGACATGACTGGCCCATGGCGGGCCTCAGTGACCTGACATGACTGGCGCAGGGCTGTCCTCAGTGACCTGACATGACTGGCGCAGGGCTGTCCTCAGTGACCTGACATGACTGGCGCAGGGCTGTCCTCAGTGACCTGACATGACTGGCGCAGGGCTGTCCTCAGTGACCTGACATGACTGGCCCATGGCGGGCCTCAGTGACCTGACATGACTGGCCCATGGCGGGCCTCAGTGACCTGACATGACAGGCGCAGGGCTGTCCTCAGTGACCTGACATGACAGGCGCAGGGCTGTCCTCAGTGACCTGACATGACTGGCCCATGGCGGGCCTCAGTGACCTGACATGACTGGCGCAGGGCTGTCCTCAGTGACCTGACATGACTGGCGCAGGGCGGGCCTCAGTGACCTGACATGACTGGCGCAGGGCTGTCCTCAGTGACCTGACATGACTGGCGCAGGGCTGTCCTCAGTGACCGGCAGCCGCGCCCATGGCGGGCCTCAGTGACCGGCACCCATGTGGATATGCTTCACTAAACTTTTCTTAGGCTGAACTAATACTAGTCTGGCCGTGTTTAGCACGGATAATGGGATCCACACAATAACATCACTAAAAGAAAAGAGATGAATTGTTTATAATTAGCTTGTAATTACAGTGTTGATTTCCGGGGGGGGGGGGGGGGGGGGATGAACTCTCTGATGAGAATTAGCAGAGGGGACAGACCATGCGGGCGTGGGGGCACAGACCATGCGGGCGTGGGGCACAGTAATCACAGTATGTTGTGTATCATGGAGATTGTGCACACATTTGTCATGAGTCACATGCATAGTTGCATACAGGAGTAGTTCAGCAAGATGTTCTAAGCGTGTCTAATCACCATTTGCCTAGATATGCAAAATGACATCTTAAAAGTGTAAAGCCCAAAGGTGATGAACAGCAGTCACATTCTAATCTGTGCAGTACACGTGGATTGGTTAGTGAAGTCCTTTAAACCCTATTTTGGAATAAGTGCTTTATTGAGGAAGGTTCCAGTTACATAAACCTCAGACACAATGGCCCCTAGAAAAATACAATCCCCATAGGGAAAAAGACTGGGCTCTACCTTGCTGGCAAAGTAAAATCCGGGGTCAGTCAGCACACGTGTGGACGGGCGACGGTCTGATTACATCAAATTAGCAGCTTGGGGTGAATACATTTGAGAGATTATATAATCAGTGCGATGGAAAATGTAGAGAACAGGACTAGATCCCCTGGGACAGAAACCTGTCACCACTGGAGCTGCAGATTCCCCACAGCCGGGCCTGAAACCTGTCACCACTGGAGCTGCAGATTCCCCACAGCCGGGCCTGAAACCTGTCACCACTGGAGCTGCAGATTCCCCCCAGCCGGGCCTGAAACCTGTCACCACTGGAGCTGCAGATTCCCCACAGCCGGGCCTGAAACCTGTCACCACTGGAGCTGCAGATTCCCCCCAGCCGGGCCTGAAACCTGTCACCACTGGAGCTGCAGATTCCCCCCAGCCGGGCCTGAAACCTGTCACCACTGGAGCTGCAGATTCCCCACAGCCGGGCCTGAAACCTGTCACCACTGGAGCTGCAGATTCCCCACAGCCGGGCCTGAAACCTGTCACCACTGGAGCTGCAGATTCCCCCCAGCCAGGCCTGAAACCTGTCACCACTGGAGCTGCAGATTCCCCCCAGCCAGGCCTGAAACCTGTCACCACTGGAGCTGCAGATTCCCCACAGCCGGGCCTGAAACCTGTCACCACTGGAGCTGCAGATTCCCCCCAGCCGGGCCTGAAACCTGTCACCACTGGAGCTGCAGATTCCCCACAGCCAGGCCTGAAACCTGTCACCACTGGAGCTGCAGATTCCCCACAGCCGGGCCTGAAACCTGTCACCACTGGAGCTGCAGATTCCCCCCAGCCGGGCCTGAAACCTGTCACCACTGGAGCTGCAGATTCCCCACAGCCGGGCCTGAAACCTGTCACCACTGGAGCTGCAGATTCCCCACAGCCGGGCCTGAAACCTGTCACCACTGGAGCTGCAGATTCCCCCCAGCCGGGCCTGAAACCTGTCACCACTGGAGCTGCAGATTCCCCACAGCCGGGCCTGAAACCTGTCACCACTGGAGCTGCAGATTCCCCCCAGCCGGGCCTGAAACCTGTCACCACTGGAGCTGCAGATTCCCCCCAGCCGGGCCTGAAACCTGTCACCACTGGAGCTGCAGATTCCCCACAGCCGGGCCTGAAACCTGTCACCACTGGAGCTGCAGATTCCCCACAGCCGGGCCTGAAACCTGTCACCACTGGAGCTGCAGATTCCCCACAGCCGGGCCTGAAACCTGTCACCACTGGAGCTGCAGATTCCCCCCAGCCGGGCCTGAAACCTGTCACCACTGGAGCTGCAGATTCCCCACAGCCGGGCCTGAAACCTGTCACCACTGGAGCTGCAGATTCCCCCCAGCCGGGCCTGAAACCTGTCACCACTGGAGCTGCAGATTCCCCACAGTCGGCACACCTAAAGTCTTTCTACACTGACCTGTGAGGCACATTGCACTCAGTGAGCAGGAGGCTGCGGTGAGAGATTCCATGCATGCACTGCACCTAAAGGATGGACACAATGCACCTGGATTTGCGGATCTCTAGTGCATTTAGTCTTCCGGTGCAGAAATGGTTAAGATTTAACTGCCTGTTCTTGGGAGTGAAGACTGACTGTTCCTCACAGGCTTTCCTGACAAACACCAGCTGCTGCAGAAGGCACAATGTGTATGTGGGGAAAGTGCTCCTCAATATTAATATTTTTATTCCTTGGTAAAGCTGGTCCTCCTGCTCAACCACAAAACAGAACCAAACCACCCAGACTGGCTGCAAAGTGGTTTCTACCGTGGACTGCGCACACACACGCACGCGCACGCACACATGCCCTCCCTCGACTGTGGACTGCGCACACACACACGCGCACGCACACACACACACACACACACACTCACACACACACGCGCACACACACACGCGCACACACACACACACACACACACACACACGCGCACGCACACACACACACACACACGCGCGCACGCACACACACACACACACGCGCACGCACACACACACACACACACACACACACACACGCGCACACACACACACACACACACACACGCGCCCTCCCTCGACTGTAGACTGCGCACACACACACGCGCACGCACACATGCCCTCCCTCGACTGTGGACTGCGCACACACACACGCGCACATGCCCTCCCTCGACTGTGGACTGCGCACACACAAGCCCTCCCTCGACTGCGAGCACAGACACACAAGGCTTCGACCGTGGACTGCGCACACACAAGCTCTCCCTCGACCGTGGACTGCGTGCGCACAAGCCCTCGACCGTGGACTGCGCGCGCACAAGCCCTCGACCGTGGACTGCGCACACACAAGCTCTCCCTCTACCGTGGACTGCGTGCGCACCCACACACACACAAAGCCCTCCCTCGACCGTGGACTGCGCGCGCACAAGCCCTCGACCGTGGACTGCGCGCGCACAAGCCCTCGACCGTGGACTGCGCGCACACAAGCCCTCGACAGTGGACTGCGCGCACACAAGCCCTCGACAGTGGACTGCGCGCACACAAGCCCTCGACAGTGGACTGCGCGCACACAAGCCCTCGACAGTGGACTGCGCGCACACAAGCCCTCGACAGTGGACTGCGCGCACACAAGCCCTCGACAGTGGACTGCGCGCACACAAGCCCTCGACAGTGGACTGCATACGCACAATCCCAAAACCATGCACACATACATAAACCCTCCCGCTACCGGCGACACATACACAAACCCTCCCTCTACCAGCGACGCACACACAAACCCTCCCTCTACCGGCGACGCACACACAAACCCTCCCTCTACTAGTATTACATTAACCCTTCCTGTACTAAGAACATTATCCTCTACTGAGAATATACCCATTAGCAAGAGGTACGGAGTGTCCTGACATTTTTGGAAGTCAGAGGAAAGGTGTATCACAGTCAGAGTTGGGCCGATTAGATAAGACAGTGGCTTATTGGTTATCTAATGTTCAATCTGCTGTCTGTGCTTCCCATGATTTGTGGGGGTTTGTAAGCAGCTTGGGGAGCAGAAGACTGAATCAATCCCTCGATGGGAATCAGGAGCAGGTATAGTACAGATGTCAGAAAGGCTTTGGCTGTCAGTAGCAAGGGTAGAAATCTACAGCATTATCTCAGCTCTGTAAATACAGCGGAATTATCTGCAGGTTACTGAAATATTAATATGCCAAGCAAAGAATCAGCTGCTCCATGATCTTCCCTGAGCACAAACAATACAGCAGAGCACAGCTGGAATAACAGCAAAACACAGAGCGTGTGCTCTGGCATCATGTAACGGCTGGGAGTTACTCACCGTGTGGGATTGGTACATGTGTATCTCGGTGCAGCAGAGTAATGTCTGATTCCGTCGGATAAATCATGGGGATTGTGAGCTGGATGGAGCTGTGTGAGCATGCTCAGCATCTAATTTTACACAAGCGAATGTTTCATCACAGCATGTGACGGCCTACATCCCAACAAACCACATTATTACCCCACCTGCCGCTAATAGACGATTTAACCCTTACCAGATACAGACTGAGAATATAGTCTGTGTACCAACCACTAAACCTATAACCCGACAATAACACCCGCCACTAAAACTATAACACTTTATAACAATGCATTATACAGGACCAACTCTGTTCTTCTAGCAGGAGAAACTCACCAGACCCTGTACAATGTATAGAAGAATATATAGAAGAGCTCAGCTGGCCATGGATAATGCAGAGTTACATCTTTACACACTGTCACGTTATAACAATGCATTATACAGGACCAACTATGTTCTTCTAGCAGGAGAAACTCACCAGACCCTGCACAATGTATAGATAATATATAGAAGAGCTCAGCTGGCCATGGATAATGCAGAGTTACATCTTTACACACTGTCACTTTATAACAATGCATTATACAGGGCCAACTCTGTTCTTCTAGCAGGAGAAACTCACCAGACCCTGCACAATGTATAGAAGAATATATAGAAGAGCTCAGCTGGCCATGGATAATGCAGAGTTACATCTTTACACACTGTCACTGTATAACAATGCATTATACAGGACCAACTCTGTTCTTCTAGCAGGAGAAACTCACCAGACCCTGCACAATGTATAGAATATATAGAAGAGCTCAGCTGGCCATGGATAATGCAGAGTTACATCTTTACACACTGTCACTTTATAACAATGCAATATACAGGGCCAACTCTGTACTTCTAGCAGGAGAAACTCACCAGACCCTGCACAATGTATAGAAGAATATATAGAAGAGCTCAGCTGGCCATGGATAATGCAGAGTTACATCTTTACACACTATCACTTTATAACAATGCATTATACAGGGCCAACTCTGTTCTTCTAGCAGGAGAAACTCACCAAACCCTGCACAATGTATAGAGGAATATATAGAAGAGCTCAGCCGGCCATGGATAATGCAGAGTTACATCTTTACACACTGTCACTTTATAACAATGCATTATACAGGACCAACTCTGTTCTTCTAGCAGGAGAACCTCACCAGACCCTGCACAATGTATAGAAGAATATATAGAAGAGCTCAGCTGGCCATGGATAATGCAGAGTTACATCTTTACACACTGTCACTTTATAACAATGTATTATACAGGGCCAACTCTGTTCTTCTAGCAGGAGAAACTCACCAGACCCTGCACAATGTATAGAAGAATATATAGAAGAGCTCAGCTGGCCATGGATAATGCAGAGTTACATCTTTACACACTGTCACTATATAACAATGCATTATACAGGGCCAACTCTGTTCTTCTAGCAGGAGAAACTCACCAGACCCTGCACAATGTATAGAATATATAGAGAGCTCAGCTGGCCATGGATAATGCAGAGTTACATCTTTACACACTGTCACTATATAACAATGCATTATACAGGGCCAACTCTGTTCTTCTAGCAGGAGAAACTCACCAGACCCTGCACAATGTATAGAATATATAGAGAGCTCAGCTGGCCATGGATAATGCAGAGTTATGTTAGCAACGTAACATTTTCTACTGACATTTTAGTGAATAGCTCCCATACGGATTGTGAATGTATGTTATATTTTATTATGGTATTAGGGTTGGACACTGCTTGGTTTTCTAACCTTTCTGACTGACATATGAAGGTATCATTGCCCTGGCTACTGAATTGGTCAGTTACTGTCTTATGTAAGGACGTAGTTCATGGTGGAGGGCGGGGAGGACGCCCCTGGCCTCCATACTGTTTGCGTAACGGACTGGTGTCTTTGAGTGAAGGTTTAGCGTTTTTATTGAATTATATAAATCATTAGCAGGGCTGGTGTGTGAAATCATGCAAAAAGAAAGCCAAGTCCAGACAGCTCCCGCTGCAAGCGTTACCACTCTGCGCAGAGAATGGTTGCCATGACTTCCTGATTGAAAATGAACGGTACAATCCGCAACCTGCGAAGAGAAATTGAAGTACTAATCGGGAGCTATTTAAAGTGCCTTCCATCCAACACAGAGGAGGCAGTAACATGAACAATGGGACTCAATAATCTATTCATTAATCTGTACAGAGATTCAATGCCAATCGCCCACTCTAAGGCGACCACGCATGCCATACATCCCGTCCACCAGAAACATGCAGGGCTGAGGATGATGGGAGATGGCATGCCATATACTCCAATCCTGCTGGAATAATCCATCAGTAGTATTGATCCCCAGGGGATTATTGTTATAGAGTAATATTCAGTATTGGTAAATTTCAATATGTGACAAAGTTACAATATTAGGAGATATTGCACCAAGCAATGAAAGAAAGGGAGAGGAATGTTCCTCTATTTATGTAGAACACAGGTATGTAGCAGACACATTAATATCATGTTTACCATCAGAATACAGTAGCCCTCCCTGTGACACCTACTAAGGACCCCGGAGATTATTCTAAACTGCACATTAGGGGAGAATATTCTCAAGATTCAGTACTGTGAGGGTAAAGTGCCCTCTACTGACAGGACCAGAGAACAGCATGCAAAGCACACTCAGAACCACAGAAATGCCTCATTATTAGCGTCACAGGTCTCAGGAGCACGTGCAACTCACTGGATTCACAAACACGCCTTCTAGCAAGGGATACACCTTTAACAGACCGGCTGAGGCTGCCCGGCAGGTTGAACATAGTCCCACAGAATAGGGAGTCTTCCCTTGCCTGTGCACAGGTAGAGCTGAGGTCAGCGAGAGACTCACCTGTGCTGTAGTAATACAACCTGTAAAGAGCGATTGCAGGGTAAAGGAAACACACCTGGGAAAGTCTAATACAAGGGCACTCATACAGTGATACAACACAATGCCCCATATAACAGCTTTCCATAATGCACAGCTACCATGGCTGTATAATAGCAGCTGTCACTGATACCTTAAGTAACAGAGCTAACTAAAAAAAAGAACCAAAAGATTAATTACACTGAAGGAAAACAGAACTGGATACAATATAATTAGAGTGCATAATGTAAATTAATATCTATGTACCCACCACTCTTCCTGTACCTTCCCCGCGCTATAATATCTATATACCCACCACTCTTCCTGTACCTTCCTCACGCTATAATATCTATATACCCACCACTCTTCCTGTACCTTCCCCGCGCTATAATATCTATATACCCACCACTCTTCCTGTACCTTCCCCGCGCTATAATATCTATATACCCACCACTCTTCCTGTACCTTCCCCGCGCTATAATATCTATATACCCACCACTCTTCCTGTACCTTCCCCGCGCTATAATATCTATATACCCACCACTCTTCCTGTACCTTCCCCGCTCTATAATATCTATATACCCACCACTCTTCCTGTACCTTCCCCGCGCTATAATATCTATATACCCACCACTCTTCCTGTACCTTCCCCGCGCTATAATATCTATATACCCACCACTCTTCCTGTACCTTCCCCGCGCTATAATATCTATATACCCACCACTCTTCCTGTACCTTCCCCGCGCTATAATATCTATATACCCACCACTCTTCCTGTACCTTCCCCACGCTATATCTATATACCCACCACTCTTCCTGTACCTTCCCCGCGCTATAATATCTATATACCCACCACTCTTCCTGTACCTTCCCCGCGCTATAATATCTATATACCCACCACTCTTCCTGTACCTTCCCCATGCTATAATATCTATATACCCACCACTCTTCCTGTACCTTCCCCGCACTATAATATCTATATACCCACCACTCTTCCTGTACCTTCCCCGCACTATAATATCTATATACCCACCACTCTTCCTGTACCTTCCCCACGCTATATCTATATACCCACCACTCTTCCTGTACCTTCCCCGCGCTATAATATCTATATACCCACCACTCTTCCTGTACCTTCCCCGCGCTATAATATCTATATACCCACCACTCTTCCTGTACCTTCCCCGCACTATAATATCTATATACCCACCACTCTTCCTGTACCTTCCCCGCACTATAATATCTATATACCCACCACTCTTCCTGTACCTTCCCCGCGCTAAAATATCTATATACCCACCACTCTTCCTGTACCTTCCTCACGCTATATTATCTATATACCCACCACTCTTCCTGTACCTTCCTCAAGCTATAATATCTATATACCCACCGCTCTTCCTGTACCTTCCCCGCGCTATAATATCTATATACCCACCGCTCTTCCTGTACCTTCCCCGCGCTATAATATCTATATACCCACCACTCTTCCTGTACCTTCCCCGCTCTATAATATCTATATACCCACCACTCTTCCTGTACCTTCCCCGCGCTATAATATCTATATACCCACCGCTCTTCCTGTACCTTCCCCGCGCTATAATATCTATATACCCACCACTCTTCCTGTACCTTCCCCGCGCTATAATATCTATATACCCACCACTCTTCCTGTACCTTCCTCACGCTATAATATCTATATACCCACCACTCTTCCTGTACCTTCCCCGCTCTATAATATCTATATACCCACCACTCTTCCTGTACCTTCCTCACGCTATAATATCTATATACCCACCACTCTTCCTGTACCTTCCCCGCTCTATAATATCTATATACCCACCACTCTTCCTGTACCTTCCCAGCTCTATAATATCTATATACCCACCGCTCTTCCTGTACCTTCCCCGCGCTATAATATCTATATACCCACCACTCTTCCTGTACCTTCCCCGCGCTATAATATCTATATACCCACCACTCTTCCTGTACCTTCCCCGCTCTATAATATCTATATACCCACCACTCTTCCTGTACCTTCCCCGCGCTATAATATCTATATACCCACCACTCTTCCTGTACCTTCCTCACGCTATAATATCTATATACCCACCACTCTTCCTGTACCTTCCCCGCTCTATAATATCTATATACCCACCACTCTTCCTGTACCTTCCCCGCTCTATAATATCTATATACCCACCACTCTTCCTGTACCTTCCCCGCGCTATAATATCTATATACCCACCACTCTTCCTGTACCTTCCCCGCGCTATAATATCTATATACCCACCACTCTTCCTGTACCTTCCCCGCGCTTTAATATCTATATACCCACCACTCTTCCTGTACCTTCCCCGCGCTATAATATCTATATACCCACCACTCTTCCTGTACCTTCCCCGCTCTATAATATCTATATACCCACCACTCTTCCTGTACCTTCCCCGCGCTATACTATCTATATACCCACCACTCTTCCTGTACCTTCCCCACGCTATATCTATATACCCACCACTCTTCCTGTACCTTCCCCGCACTATAATATCTATATACCCACCACTCTTCCTGTACCTTCCCCGCGCTATAATATCTATATACCCACCACTCTTCCTGTACCTTACCCATGCTATAATATCTATATACCCACCACTCTTCCTGTACCTTCCCCGCGCTATAATATCTATATACCCACCACTCTTCCTGTACCTTACCCATGCTATAATATCTATATACCCAGCACTCTTCCTGTACCTTCCTAACGCTATAATATCTATATACTCACCACTCTTCCTGTACCTTCCCCATGCTATAATATCTATATACCCACCACTCTTCCTGTACCTTCCCCGCGCTATAATATCTATATACCCACTGCACTTCCTGTACCTCCCCCATGCTGTAATGTATGTATACCCACCACTCTTCCTGTACCTTCCCCATGCTATAATATCTATATACCCACCGCACTTCCTGTACCTACCACGCTCTGTAATGTATGTATACCCACCGCACTTCCTGTACCTCCCCCATGCTGTAATGTATGTATATCCACCGCACTTCCTGTACCTACCACGCTCTGTAATGTCTGTATACCCACCGCACTTCCTGCACCTACCACTCTCTGTAATGTATGTATACCCACTACACTTCCTGTACCTCCCCCATGCTGTAATGTATGTATACCCACCGCACTTCCTGTACCTACCACGTTCTGTAATGTATGTATACCCACCACACTTCCTGTACCTACCACGCTCTGTAACGTATGTATACCCACCGCACTTCCTGTACCTACCACAAGCTCCCCCTGCACACTGCTCAATATATGCAGCCACAAGCCACGCACAGCAAGCTCCCCCTGCACTATGCTCAATGTATGCAGCCACAAGCAACGCACTGCAAGCTCCCCCTGCACACTGCTCAATATATGCAGCCACAAGCCACGCACGGCAAGCTCCCCCTGCACTATGCTCAATGTATGCAGCCACAAGCCACGCACTGCAAGCTCCCCCTGCACTATGCTCCGTAAATGCAGTCACAACCCACGCACTGCAAGCTCCCCCTGCACACTGCTCAGTATTTGCAGCCACAAGCCACGCACTGCAAGCTACCCCTGCACACTGCTCAGTAAATGCAGTCACAAGCCACGCACTGAAAGCTCCCCCTGCACACTGCTCAATATATGCAGTCACAAGCCACGCACTGAAAGCTCCCCCTGCACACTGCTCAATATATGCAGTCACAAGCCACGCACTGAAAGCTCCCCCTGCACACTGCTCAATATATGCAGTCACAAGCCACGCACTGAAAGCTCCCCCTGCACACTGCTCAATATATGCAGTCACAAGCCACGCACTGAAAGCTCCCCCTGCACACTGCTCAATATATGCAGTCACAAGCCACGCACTGAAAGCTCCCCCTGCACACTGCTCAATATATGCAGTCACAAGCCACGCACTGAAAGCTCTCCCTGGACACTGCTCAGTAAATGCAGTCACAAGCTGCAATCCTTTCCACACACCAGCAGGTGGCATCATTCTAGAAAGTCTGAAACCCCCCTCCTTAATTTACTCACAATACAAAATGACATACATTAAAAGCATAACGAGCGTTATAAAGGATGTAAATGAGGACAGTAATAATGAATGAGCATACATGATCCAAGCAATAAAGAGCATTAATCCTGAATTCCTGCTCATCATAGCACACTAGGCCATGAGGCTTCCCTGCCCACAGAACATGTAACCACTACATCCACGCGCTCCCTACTAGATTTTGGGATAAGCGATGCATAATGTAAAGAATCAGCCTGAGCCCCCTCCCCCCCCCCAGAGCCCACCCCACGCCCCCCCAGAGCGCAAGAACCGCCTCCACGCCCCAAAAGCGCAAGAGCCCCCCCATGCTCCCAGAGCACGAGAGCCCCCCCCAGAATGGAAGAGCCCACGCCCCCATAGCGCAAGAACCCACTCCACGCCTCCAAAGCGCGAGAGCTTCCCCCCCCCCCCAAGCTCCCAGATCACGAGAACCCCCCCCCCCCAGAATGCGAGAGCCCCCCCCCCCCAAGCACCCAGAGTGCGAGAGACCCCCCCCTCTCAGAGCATGGGAGACCCCCCAGAATGTGAGAGCCAGACTCCTTACTGCACAGCGCTGCCTAGCTTTACAACCGTACAAAACGCTGCCTAGCTTTACAACCGTACACAGCGCTGCCTAGCTTTACAACCGTACACAGCGCTGCCTAGCTTTACAACCGTACACAGCGCTGCCTAGCTTTACAACCGTACACAGCGCTGCCTAGCTTTACAACCGTACACAGCGCTGCCTAGCTTTACAACCGTGCACAGCGCTGCCTAGCTTTACAACCGTGCACAGCGCTGCCTAGCTTTACAACCGTGCACAGCGCTGCCTAGCTTTACAACCGTGCACAGCGCTGCCTAGCTTTACAACCGTGCACAGCGCTGCCTAGCTTTACAACCGTGCACAGCGCTGCCTAGCTTTACAACCGTGCACAGCGCTGCCTAGCTTTACAACCGTGCACAGCGCTGCCTAGCTTTACAACCGTACACAGCGCTGCCTAGCTTTACAACCGTACACAACGCTGCCTAGCTTTACAACCGTGCACAACGCTGCCTAGCTTTACAACCGTGCACAACGCTGCCTAGCTTTACAACCGTGCACAACGCTGCCTAGCTTTATAACCGTACACAACGCTGCCTAGCTTTACAACACTGCACAGCGCTGCCTAGCTTTACAACACTGCACAGCGCTGCCTAGCTTTACAACCGTACACAGTGTATATACCCTGTACATCCCATGAATATAATATAAATACACACCGGTCCTGTGAGCACACAGCGTATATACCCTGTACATCCCATGAATATAATATAAATACACACCGGTCCTGTGAGCACACAGCGTATATACCCTGTACATCCCATGAATATAATATAAATACACACCGGTCCTGTGAGCACACAGTGTATATACCCTGTACATCCCATGAATATAATATAAATACACACCGGTCCTGTGAGCACACAGCGTATATACCCTGTACATCCAATGAATATAATATAAATACACACCGGTCCTGTGAGCACACAGCGTATATACCCTGTACATCCCATGAATATAATATAAATACACACCGGTCCTGTGAGCACACAGCGTATATACCCTGTACATCCCATGAATATAATATAAATACACACCGGTCCTGTGAGCACACAGCGTATATACCCTGTACATCCCATGAATATAATATAAATACACACCGGTCCTGTGAGCACACAGCGTATATACCCTGTACATCCCATGAATATAATATAAATACACACCGGTCCTGTGAGCACACAGCGTATATACCCTGTACATCCCATGAATATAATATAAATACACACCGGTCCTGTGAGCACACAGTGTATATCAGGGCTCGACAAACCCCAGGCGCCAGGTCGCCATGGCGACCAGGAAATGAGACCTGGCGCCTGGGTGAAGTTACCCTCCCTGTCCCCTTGCCGCTGCCATCTGATTTTTTTTTCTTTTTTCGTAGCGCGAGGGGGTAAAGTCTGTGCGGATGGAACAGACTGCAAGCTCCGCCCCCTCGCGCAACGCGTGTCTGAGTGCCGGGTGTCGTCACGTGACATCCTGGCACTCAGCAGGCCGATGAATGAGGACATGCTGCAACACAAATGTCCCCCTCCCCTGCAGTGAGGTAAAGCAGCAGGGAGGGGGGACACACCAAGAAAAGACTGTGTGAGGTGGGTGTGTGTTTGTATATATGTGTATAATGTAAAGTAGGTGTGTGTGAGGTGTTTGTATATATGTGTATAATGTAAAGTAGGTGTGTGTGAGGTGTTTGTATATATGGGTATATGTAAAGTAGGTGTGTGTGAGGTGTTTGTATATATGTGTATAATGTAAAGTAGGTGTGTGTGAGGTGTTTGGATATATGTGTATAATGTAAAGTAGGTGTGTGTGAGGTGTTTGTATATATGGGTATATGTAAAGTAGGTGTGTGTGAGGTGTTTGTATATATGTGTATAATGTAAAGTAGGTGTGTGTGAGGTGTTTGTATATATGGGTATATGTAAAGTAGGTGTGTGTGAGGTGTTTGGATATATGTGTATATGTAAAGTAGGTGTGTGTGAGGTGTTTGTATATATGGGTATATGTAAAGTAGGTGTGTGTGAGGTGTTTGGATATATGTGTATATGTAAAGTAGGTGTGTGTGAGGTGTTTGTATATATGGGTATATGTAAAGTAGGTGTGTGTGAGGTGTTTGTATATATGTGTATAATGTAAAGTAGGTGTGTGTGAGGTGTTTGTATATATGGGTATATGTAAAGTAGGTGTGTGTGAGGTGTTTGTATATATGTGTATATGTAAAGTAGGTGTGTGTGAGGGGTTTGTATATATATGTACATGTAAAGTAGGTGTGTGAGGTGTTTGTATATATGTGTATATGTAAAGTAGGTGTGTGTGAGGGGTTTGTATATATGGGTATATGTAAAGTAGGGGTGTGTGAGGTGTTTGGATATATGTGTATATGTAAAGTAGGTTTGTGTGAGGTGTTTGGATATATGTGTATATGTAAAGTAGGTGTGTGTGAGGTGTTTGGATATATGTGTATATGTAAAGTAGGTGTGTGTGTGTGTGTGTGTATATATGTGAAGTAGGCGTGTGTGTTTATGAATTGCGTGTATGCTTGCGTGATTGTCTGGCTCCTAAATTTTTTTGCTGGCTCCTAAAATCTAATTAGATTTGTAAAGCCCTGATGTATATACCCTGTACATCCCATGAATATAATATAAATACACACCGATCCTGTGAGCACACAGCGTATATACCCTGTACATCCCATGAATATAATATAAATACACACCGGTCCCGTGAGCACACAGCGTATATACCCTGTACATCCCATGAATATAATATAAATACACACGGGTCCCGTGAGCACACAGCGTATATACCCTGTACATCCCATGAATATAATATAAATACACACGGGTCCCGTGAGCACACAGCGTATATACCCTGTACATCCCATGAATATTATATAAATACACACCGATCCTGTGAGCACACAGCGTATATACCCTGTACATCCCATGAATATAATATAAATACACACCGATCCCGTGAGAACACAGCGTATATACCCTGTACATCCCATGAATATAATATAAATACACACCGGTCCTGTGAGCACACAGCGTATATACCCTGTACATCCCATGAATATAATAAAAATACACACCGGTCCTGTGAGCACACAGCGTATATACCCTGTACATCCCATGAATATAATATAAATACACACCGGTCCCGTGAGCACACAGCGTATATACCCTGTACATCCCATGAATATAATATAAATACACACCGGTCCTGTGAGCACACAGCGTATATACCCTGTACATCCCATGAATATTATATAAATACACACCGGTCCTGTGAGCACACAGCGTATATACCCTGTACATCCCATGAATATAATAAAAATACACACCGGTCCTGTGAGCACACAGCGTATATACCCTCTACATCCCATGAATATAATATAAATACACACGGGTCCCGTGAGCACACAGCGTATATACCCTCTACATCCCATGAATATAATATAAATACACACCGGTCCTGTGAGCACACAGCGTATATACCCTGTACATCCCATGAATATAATATAAATACACACCGGTCCTGTGAGCACACAGCGTATATACCCTGTACATCCCATGAATATAATATAAATACACACCGATCCTGTGAGCACACAGCGTATATACCCTGTACATCCCATGAATATAATATAAATACACACCGGTCCTGTGAGCACACAGCGTATATACCCTGTACATCCCATGAATATAATATAAATACACACCGGTCCTGTGAGCACACAGCGTATATACCCTGTACATCCCATGAATATAATATAAATACACACCGGTCCTGTGAGCACACAGTCTCACACTACACTGGCAATAATTAATTGTGAATAGTAATATTTTATTACGGCAGTTTACAGTCTTATCCATCATTGTGAGGGGTTCAGACCTCGAGAGCAATGTGCAACTCGGGAAAGCAATTGAACAAGGTAAACAAGTATCCCTGAGATGACAGGGTGTGTACTCCTGGAGAGGCGCCACCAAAAAGAGCATATACAGGTCAACGAGAAAAAACAAAAACTTTAAAAGCTGCTCTAGAAGGTTACCAGTCCAGGTATGTTCTAGAACTACAAGTCCCACAATCCCCCAACATGAAATTTACAGAATTCCAGGACTTGCAAAAATACAGCAGATTGGCGACACGTACCCGCGAGTGTGAATCTGAAGCCCTACAATGGACCCGGACCTGAATGCTTCCCGCGGTTATTGATTATAGGTATTTCTGTATATCAGAGGTGCAGTGTGTAATAATGGGCAGTGTTCCCGTGGTTATTGATTATAGGTATTTCCATATATCAGAGGTGCAGTGTGTAATAATGTGCAGTGTGTAATAATGTGCAGTGTTCCCGTGGTTATTGATTATAGGTATTTCCATATATCAGAGGTCAGTGTGTAATAATGTGCAGTGTTCCCGTGGTTATTGATTATAGGTATTTCCATATATCAGAGGTGCAGTGTGTAATAATGGGCAGTGTTCCCGCGGTTATTGATTATAGGTATTTCTGTATATCAGAGGTGCAGTGTGTAATAATGTGCAGTGTTCCCGTGGTTATTGATTATAGGTATTTCCGTATATCAGAGGTCAGTGTGTAATAATGTGCAGTGTTCCCGTGGTTATTGATTATAGGTATTTCTGTATATCAGAGGTCAGTGTGTAATAATGTGCAGTGTTCCCGCGGTTATTGATTATAGGTATTTCTGTATATCAGAGGTGCAGTGTGTAATAATGTGCAGTGTTCCCGTGGTTATTGATTATAGGTATTTCCGTATATCAGAGGTCAGTGTGTAATAATGTGCAGTGTTCCCGCGGTTATTGATTATAGGTATTTCCGTATATCAGAGGTCAGTGTGTAATAATGTGCAGTGTTCCCGTGGTTATTGATTATAGGTATTTCTGTATATCAGAGGTCAGTGTGTAATAATGTGCAGTGTTCCCGTGGTTATTGATTATAGGTATTTCCATATATCAGAGGTGCAGTGTGTAATAATGTGCAGTGTTCCCGTGGTTATTGATTATAGGTATTTCCATATATCAGAGGTGCAGTGTGTAATAATGTGCAGTGTTCCCGTGGTTATTGATTATAGGTATTTCTGTATATCAGAGGTGCAGTGTGTAATAATGTGCAGTGTTCCCGTGGTTATTGATTATAGGTATTTCCGTATATCAGAGGTCAGCGTGTAATAATGTGCAGTGTTCCCGTGGTTATTGATTATAGGTATTTCTGTATATCAGAGGTCAGCGTGTAATAATGTGCAGTGTTCCCGTGGTTATTGATTATAGGTATTTCCATATATCAGAGGTCAGTGTGTAATAATGTGCAGTGTTCCCGCGGTTATTGATTATAGGTATTTCTGTATATCAGAGGTCAGTGTGTAATAATGTGTAGTGTTCCCGTGGTTATTGATTATAGGTATTTCCATATATCAGAGGTCAGCGTGTAATAATGTGCAGTGTTCCCGTGGTTATTGATTATAGGTATTTCCATATATCAGAGGTCAGCGTGTAATAATGTGCAGTGTTCCCGTGGTTATTGATTATAGGTATTTCCATATATCAGAGGTGCAGTGTGTAATAATGTGCAGTGTTCCCGTGGTTATTGATTATAGGTATTTCCATATATCAGAGGTCAGCGTGTAATAATGTGCAGTGTTCCCGTGGTTATTGATTATAGGTATTTCCATATATCAGAGGTGCAGTGTGTAATAATGTGCAGTGTTCCCGCGGTTATTGATTATAGGTATTTCCATATATCAGAGGTCAGTGTGTAATAATGTGCAGTGTTCCCGTGGTTATTGATTATAGGTATTTCCATATATCAGAGGTGCAGTGTGTAATAATGTGCAGTGTTCCCGCGGTTATTGATTATAGGTATTTCCATATATCAGAGGTGCAGTGTGTAATAATGTGCAGTGTTCCCGTGGTTATTGATTATAGGTATTTCCATATATCAGAGGTGCAGTGTGTAATAATGTGCAGTGTTCCCGCGGTTATTGATTATAGGTATTTCCATATATCAGAGGTGCAGTGTGTAATAATGTGCAGTGTTCCCGCGGTTATTGATTATAGGTATTTCTGTATATCAGAGGTGCAGTGTGTAATAATGTGCAGTGTTCCCGTGGTTATTGATTATAGGTATTTCCATATATCAGAGGTCAGTGTGTAATAATGTGCAGTGTTCCCGTGGTTATTGATTATAGGTATTTCCATATATCAAAGGTGCAGTGTGTAATAATGTGCAGTGTTCCCGTGGTTATTGATTATAGGTATTTCTGTATATCAGAGGTCAGTGTGTAATAATGTGCAGTGTTCCCGCGGTTATTGATTATAGGTATTTCTGTATATCAGAGGTCAGTGTGTAATAATGTGCAGTGTTCCCGTGGTTATTGATTATAGGTATTTCTGTATATCAGAGGTCAGCGTGTAATAATGTGCAGTGTTCCCGTGGTTATTGATTATAGGTATTTCCGTATATCAGAGGTGCAGTGTGTAATAATGTGCAGTGTTCCCGTGGTTATTGATTATAGGTATTTCTGTATATCAGAGGTGCAGTGTGTAATAATGTGCAGTGTTCCCGTATTTATTGATTATAGGTATTTCTGTATATCAGAGGTGCAGTGTGTAATAATGTGCAGTGTTCCCGTGGTTATTGATTATAGGTATTTCCATATATCAGAGGTGCAGTGTGTAATAATGTGTGGTGTTCCCGTGGTTATTGATTATAGGTATTTCCATATATCAGAGGTGCAGTGTGTAATAATGTGCAGTGTTCCCGTGGTTATTGATTATAGGTATTTCTGTATATCAGAGGTCAGCGTGTAATAATGTGCAGTGTTCCCGCGGTTATTGATTATAGGTATTTCTGTATATCAGAGGTGCAGTGTGTAATAATGTGCAGTGTTCCCGTGGTTATTGATTATAGGTATTTCCATATATCAGAGGTCAGTGTGTAATAATGTGCAGTGTTCCCGTGGTTATTGATTATAGGTATTTCCATATATCAGAGGTGCAGTGTGTAATAATGTGTGGTGTTCCCGTGGTTATTGATTATAGGTATTTCCATATATCAGAGGTGCAGTGTGTAATAATGTGCAGTGTTCCCGCGGTTATTGATTATAGGTATTTCTGTATATCAGAGGTCAGTGTGTAATAATGTGTAGTGTTCCCGTGGTTATTGATTATAGGTATTTCTGTATATCAGAGGTGCAGTGTGTAATAATGTGCAGTGTTCCCGTGGTTATTGATTATAGGTATTTCCATATATCAGAGGTGCAGTGTGTAATAATGTGCAGTGTTCCCGTGGTTATTGATTATAGGTATTTCCATATATCAGAGGTGCAGTGTGTAATAATGTGCAGTGTTCCCGCGGTTATTGATTATAGGTATTTCCATATATCAGAGGTCAGTGTGTAATAATGTGCAGTGTTCCCGCGGTTATTGATTATAGGTATTTCCGTATATCAGAGGTCAGTGTGTAATAATGTGCAGTGTTCCCGCGGTTATTGATTATAGGTATTTCTGTATATCAGAGGTCAGCGTGTAATAATGTGCAGTGTTCCCGTGGTTATTGATTATAGGTATTTCCATATATCAGAGGTCAGTGTGTAATAATGTGCAGTGTTCCCGTGGTTATTGATTATAGGTATTTCCATATATCAGAGGTCAGTGTGTAATAATGTGCAGTGTTCCCGCGGTTATTGATTATAGGTATTTCCATATATCAGAGGTGCAGTGTGTAATAATGTGCAGTGTTCCCGCGGTTATTGATTATAGGTATTTCCATATATCAGAGGTCAGTGTGTAATAATGTGCAGTGTTCCCGTGGTTATTGATTATAGGTATTTCCATATATCAGAGGTGCAGTGTGTAATAATGTGCAGTGTTCCCGTGGTTATTTATTATAGGTATTTCCATATATCAGAGTGGTTAGTTTATTTAGGACTTGTGTTGCTCAAGGAATGCCAAATAAGGTGGTAATGTCAGCTGGGTGATTTCATCACATGCTCTGTGTTTACACTTTAACAACCAGTGTTTATTATCTTGTAAATCAGCCGTACAGTAGAGGCACCCGGGATACTCTGGCTCGTCTACGGGTAAAGCAGCCGCACAGCTACAAGCACCTAGGATACGCTGGCTGGTCTACGGGTAAAGCAGCCGCACAGCTACAAGCACCTAGGATACGCTGGCTGGTCTACGGGTAAAGCAGCCGTACTGTAGAGGCACCCAGGATACGCTGGCTGGTCTACGGGTAAAGCAGACGTACTGTAGAGGCACCCAGGATACGCTGGCTGGTCTACGGGTAAAGAAGCCGTACTGTAGAGGCACCCAGGATACGCTGGCTGGTCTACGGGTAAAGCAGCCGTACTGTAGAGGCACCCAGGATACGCTGGCAGGTCTACAGGTAAAGAAGCCGTACTGTAGAGGCACCCGGGATATGCTGGCTGGTCTACGGGTAAAGCAGCCGCACAGCTAGAGGCACCCAGGATACGCTGGCTGGTCTACGGGTAAAGCAGCCGCACAGCTACAAGCACCCAGGATACGCTGGCTGGTCTACGGGTAAAGCAGCCGTACTGTAGAGGCACCCGGGATCCGCTGGCAGGTCTACGGGTAAAGCACCACACAGCTAGAGGCACCCAGGATCCGCTGGCAGGTCTACGGGTAAAGCAGCCGCATAGCTAGAGGCACCCGGGTTCCGCTTGCTGGTCTACGGGTAAAGCAGCCGCATAGCTAGAGGCACCCGGGATATGCTGGCTGGTCTACGGGTAAAGCAGCTGCATAGCTAGAGGCACCCAGGATACGCTGGCTGGTCTACGGGTAAAGCAGCGGCCGCACAGCTAGAGGCACCCAGGATACGCTGGCTGGTCTACGGGTAAAGCAGCGGCCGCACAGCTAGAGGCACCCGGGATCCGCTGGCTGGTGTACGGGTAAAGCAGCCACACAGCTAGAGGAACCCAGGATACTCTGGCTGGTCTACGGGTAAAGCGGCTGCACAGCTAGAGGCACCCAGGATACGTTGGCTGGTCTACGGGTAAAGCAGCCGCATAGCATGAGGTACCCAGGATCCGCTGGCTGGTGTACGGGTAAAGCGGCCACACAGCTAGAGGCACCCAGGATACGCTGGCTGGTCTACGGGTAAAGCAGCCGCACAGCTAGAGGCACCCAGGATACGCTGGCTGGTCTACGGGTAAAGCACCACACAGCTAGAGGCACCCAGGATACGCTGGCTGGTCTACGGGTAAAGCACCTGCATAGCTAGAGGCACCCAGGACCCGCTGGCTGGTCTACGGGTAAAGCGGCCGCACAGCTAGAGGCACCCGGGATCTGCTGGCTGGTCTACGGGTAAAGCAGCCGCACAGCTACAAGCACCCAGGATACGCTGGCTGGTCTACGGGTAAAGCAGCCGCACAGCTAGAGGCACCCAGGATACGGTGGCTGGTCTACGGGTAAAGCACCACACAGCTAGAGGCACCCAGGATACGCTGGCTGGTCTACGGGTAAAGCACCACACAGCTAGAGGCACCCAGGATACACTGGCAGGTCTACGGGTAAAGCACCACACAGCTAGAGGCACCCAGGATACGCTGGCTGGTCTACGGGTAAAACACATTCAGCTCTAGACAAAGCAAGCGAGAAAAACCTTGCCATGTGTAGGTTTAAGAAACACCATTTTCTTTTGCAGGTTTCACTGAGCAGGGCAATCAGTAGATAAATTAAATTATAATGAACACTCAACTGGGATGATACAAGGGGGGTTACATGGAAAGATTCTGGGGGTCACATGGAAAGATTCGGGGGGGTCACATGGAAAGATTCGGGGGGGTCACATGGAAAGATTCGGGGGGTCACATGGATTGCTCCACCATAGATCTGTGTTTTACACATACTGGACATTGTAGTCCGTTTCCTCTAATCTTAACCCAACATCTATCTGCCTCTCATTATATAATCAAAGCAGCAGGAGGAAATCAATTTGATTTAGATGCTGGTCTTATAGTCTGTCTGACTAGGGATCTACTTCATGCCTTTAAAAGCATGCGGATCTCTGACAATGTGGGTATTATGATCCCTCCGGCAAGTGCCACAGCTAGTTACAGCTAGAGATTATGGGAGAAGGGCACCTTGAAGAATAATAGAACGTCCCATTAAATGTTATTATCCAGGCTCTTCCACACTGATACTAATAAGAATCACAGAGGAAATATCACAGGAACAGAGATAGCCTCAATTCTGACATAACTGCACTGTGATAACACCTGTAAAGCTATTTCTAGAACTCTCTTTAATGTGTGTACTATGTCCAACAGGTTTATTAGCGCTTCAGGAGAGGTTTATTGATCTCTGCATAGAGGGTGCGAGTAACTGATCATAGAAGATCAGTGGCTTCACTTTATTAGCTTAACTACAGAGGCTATAATTAGCTAGCAAACAAGAGGAAAACTAGGTATAAAGGGAAATAATAAACAATTAATATACGGGGTGTGCTATACTAACAATATATAGCACAGTCTTCCTGTAATATGCCGGCCACCCCGCCCCAGGCTAGCCCCGCGCCGGCCACCCCGCCCCAGGCTAGCCCCGCGCCGGCCACCCCGCCCCAGGCTAGCCCCACGCCGGCCACCCCGCCCCAGGCTAGCCCCACAGCCCATCACACTGCCCCACAGCCCATCACACTGTACTCACTGCCCCACAGCCCATCACACTGTACTCACTGCCCCACAGCCCATCACACTGTACTCACTGCCCATCACACTGTACTCACTGCCCCACAGCCCATCACACTGTACTCACTGCCCCACAGCCCATCACACTGTACTCACTGCCCCACAGCCCATCACACTGTACTCACTGCCCCACAGCCCATCACACTGTACTCACTGCCCCACAGCCCATCACACTGAACACACTGCCCCACAGCCCATCACACTGTACTCACTGCCCCACAGCCCATCACACTGAACACACTGCCCCACAGCCCATCACACTGAACACACTGCCCCACAGCCCATCACACTGAACACACTGCCCCACAGCCCATCACACTGAACACACTGCCCCACAGCCCATCACACTGTACTCACTGCCCCACAGCCCATCACACTGAACACACTGCCCCGCAGCCCATCACATTATACACAAGCGCCAGTGAGAAACAGCCCATCACATTATACACACACACGCCAGTGAGGAACAGCCCATCACATTATACACACACACGCCAGTGAGGAACAGCCCATCACATTATACACACACACGCCAGTGAGGAACAGCCCATCACATTATACACACACACGCCAGTGAGGAACAGCCCATCACATTATACACACACACGCCAGTGAGGAAGAAATATATTCCGAGATGGACGGCTTAAATGAACTGGCCCAGGATTTAAGGTACCTGCCTGCCACTTTAACAATGCAAAGAAACCCCTCTTGCCTGTGTCTTTTATGAACGCAGGTCACATCACTTGCTCTGCACTGAATAAAATGGTACATTTTCTGTGACAGAGGCCATGGAATAGGGAATGAGATGCAGGTGAGCGAGCTGAACATGTGGCGGTCAATCTCTCAGAATAAACTACACGATTGACATGTCTAGAGCAAAATGGACAAAGAAAACCTACAACAAAATCCTGCTAAAGGAAAACAAGACAAAGAAAACATTTCAAACATCATTCCAACAAGTAAACCACTCCTTGGTCAGCTCCAGCAGACAGAATCAAAACCCATTGATGCAGATCATTCCATTAACACCTCCCGAGTCGGCCGCTGTGAATGTTCTGTATGAAGAGTCGGACATGTCTGTATAGACCTGGAATATATACATAATAGAAGGAAGCCAATACAGATATTTACAAGTACTGCCCTTTAAACCTCAACTTGTATTTTAACCCTTCCGTAAGGGAGGCAAAGGCTAAAATGTTACTTTACACACACCAGATTACACTCGGCTCAGAGCAGAGAAAGGGTCGGTCAGGAAGTAGGCGCATGTCCAATTAGATCGGTGGCTCATCTGATCCGGTCTGTACGGAGCAGGAGTCTCTTCTGGTGTAGAGAGACACACTTGTTTTCAAATGGGATCAACAGTGGGGTCTAGTAAAGGTCTAGTTACGGTCTCCTGTGTCGATTCCCTTTAAAAGTGAGGGTCTCACAGGAGGAGCAGAGAGTGAGTCGCTGACCAGACCCATCTGTCTGCTTCCCATGGAAGCATAGTAGCTGCAGGTCAGAGGATGAACTGGCATGTATCACAATATCTGCCACGTTATACTCATACTAGAGGAAATACGTTCCTCACTTGACATTTATTAACTGAAGTGGTAATGTGTTCTTTGTTTTTACATAGATTAGCCGAACAATGGGATTTAAAGGGACAGTCTAGTCCCCAAACTCACTTAGGTGCTAGATGAAGATCACTGCTTGTATAGTGCACAGGATTTTTTCCAGTGTGATTTGATGCAGGCATTTTACATACATCACATTTTTAATATTTGACTCAAGCCCTCCCCAGTGATTACTCTGCTAATTTACTACAAGTGCACTGAGTATATAGACACTGAGGTTTTGTTTAATTAGGTAACTTCCTGTGCTCCTCAAATTGAATAAATTGTATGGCCTCTAAGTAACCTTCCTCTTGTACACAGTAGGATCTCTTAACAGTGCAACACATTGTCTGATGACATCACTAGAGAGTAAGGAAATTCCATTCAATTGAATAAAATTACACTTATTGGTTGTAAAAAATAAAAAAAAAAAAGGAAATTCACTTCAACTCAGCTAGTGTGGGCAGTCCTGGTTTCTTGCAAACTGCTGAATTTTTACAGGAACAGTAATTTGAACTATATTATATTAACAGATCAGTTAAGCCATTTTTATCACAGTGACACTTTTTAGTTAGGAGGCGGTTCAGAGATTCCCTAGCGGACTGTTGCAATTTTTGGTGTGTTCCCCTCTTGTAGGAAAGGGGCGCTTGGAGATGTTGGCATTTGAAGCCTGCTTTGGGGGAGCTTTGAGGGGCTGGCAGCAGAGCTCTCTGCAGATAGGATATGCTGGTTATGAGGAGCTCAGAGTGTTGCCCTTCACAGAGTCTCATTACAGTGTACAGCTCAATCAGAAAGCACAGTCCCTCTCACTAAGCGAGCATGCAATTACTGGATCAATGCACACACTGCTCCAAGAATCCACAATAAGACAACTGCCTATCACATGACAGCTATGTGACTGGAATCTGTAGCTTTAATAATACATTATAACATCATTCTGAAGTAAAGACCTGCAAGTGGAGCAGTTGCCATGGAAACTAATGGAATATTCCCCTGCGGATTGTTCCACTTAGACTGCGCCAAAAAGTATCAGAAACAATCTCTCTCTATAGGCCGCCGGAGACAGTCTCTCTCTATAGGCCGCCGGAGACAGTCTCTCTCTATAGGCCGCCGGAGACAGTCTCTCTCTATAGGCCGCCGGAGACAGTCTCTCTCTATAGGCCGCCGGAGACAATATATAGCACTTGAAAAGCTGCGTGTAACTGGAGTTTGCAAATAAAATAAATCAAAGGGTTTTAAACAGTGGATTTAGAAACATAGAAACATAGAATGTGTCGGCAGATAAGAACCATTCGGTCCATCTAGTCTGCCCAATTTTTTTTTTTTTTTTTTTTTGAGTACTTTTATTAGTCCCCCATTCCCGGTCTTATAGCTAGGATAGCCTTGTGTCTATCCCATGCATGCTTAAAATCCTTGACTGTGTTTACCTCTACCACTTCTGCTGGCAGGCTATTCCATATATCCACTACCCTCTCAGTAAAGTAATACTTCCTGATATTACTTTTAAATCGTTGCCCCTCTAATTTAAGACTATGTCCTCTAGTTGTGGTAGTTTTTCTTCTTTTAAATATACTCTCTTCCTTTACCGTGTTGATTCCCTTTATGTATTTAAATGTTTCTATCATATCCCCCCTGTTACGTCTTTCCTCCAAGCTATACATGTTAAGATGCTTTAACCTTTCCTGGTAAGTTTTATCCTTCAACCCATGAACCAGTTTAGTAGCCCTTCTCTGAACTCTCTCCAAAGTATCAATATCCTTCTGGAGATACGGTCTCCAGTACTGCGTACAATACTCCAAGTGAGGTCTCACCAGTGCTCTGTACAATGGCATGAGCACTTCCCTCTTCCTACTGCTAATACCTCTCCCTATGCAACCAAGCATTCTGCTAGCATTTCCTGCTGCTCTATTGCATTGCCTACCTACCTTCAAGTCCTCTGAAATTATTACTCCTAAATCCCTTTCCTCAGATGTTGAGATTAGGACTGTACCAAATAGTCTATATTCTGCTTTTGGGGTTTTACACCCAAGGTGCATAATCTTGCACTTGTCCACATTAAATGTCAGTTGCCACTGCTCTGACCATTTTTCTAGTTTAGCTAAATCATTTGCCATTTGGCTTATCCCTCCATGAATATCAACCCTGCTGCAAATCTTTGTATCATCAGCAAAAATACATACTTTGCCAACAAGACCTTCTGCAATATCGCTAATAAAAATATTAAAGAGAATGGGTCCAAGTACAGATCCCTGAGGTACCCCACTAGTAACAAGACCTTCTGCAATATCACTAATAACAATATTATAGAGAATGGGTCCAAGTACAGATCCCTGAGGTACCCCACTAGTAACAAGACCTTCTGCAATATCACTAATAACAATATTATAGAGAATGGGTCCAAGTACAGATCCCTGAGGTACCCCACTAGTAACAAGACCTTCTGCAATATCACTAATAACAATATTATAAAGAATGGGTCCAAGTACAGATCCCTGAGGTACCCCACTAGTAACAAGACCCACTGCAATATCACTAATAACAATATTATAGAGAATGGGTCCAAGTACAGACCCCTGAGGTACCCCACTAGTAACCAGACCTTCTGCAATATCACTAATAACAATATTATAGAGAATGGGTCCAAGTACAGATCCCTGAGGTACCCCACTAGTAACCAGACCTTCTGCGATATCACTAATAACAATCTTATAGAGAATGGGTCCAAGTACAGATCCCTGAGGTACCCCACTAGTAACAAGACCTTCTGCAATATCACTAATAACAATATTATAGAGAATGGGTCCAAGTACAGATCCCTGAGGTACCCCACTAGTAACAAGACCTTCTGCAATATCACTAATAACAATATTATAGAGAATGGGTCCAAGTACAGATCCCTGAGGTACCCCACTAGTAACAAGACCTTCTGCAATATCACTAATAACAATATTATAGAGAATGGGTCCAAGTACAGATCCCTGAGGTACCCCACTAGTAACCAGACCTTCTGCAATATCACTAATAACAATATTATAGAGAATGGGTCCAAGTACAGATCCCTGAGGTACCCCACTAGTAACAAGACCTTCTGCAATATCACTAATAACAATATTATAGAGAATGGGTCCAAGTACAGATCCCTGAGGTACCCCACTAGTAACAAGACCTTCTGCAATATCACTAATAACAATATTATAGAGAATGGGTCCAAGTACAGATCCCTGAGGTACCCCACTAGTAACAAGACCTTCTGCAATATCACTAATAACAATATTATAGAGAATGGGTCCAAGTACAGATCCCTGAGGTACCCCACTAGTAACCAGACCTTCTGCAATATCACTAATAACAATATTATAGAGAATGGGTCCAAGTACAGACCCCTGAGGTACCGCACTAGTAGTAAGACCTTCTGCAATATCACTAATAACAATATTAAAGAGAATGGGTCCAAGTACAGATCCCTGAGGTACCCCATTAGTAACAAGACCTTCTGCAATATCACTAATAACAATAGTATAGAGAATGGGTCCAAGAACAGATCCCTGAGGTACCCCACTAGTAACAAGACCTTGCATCGAATATACCCCATTGACTACAACCCTCTGTTGCCTGTCACTCAGCCATTGTCTAATCCATTCAACAATATTGAAATATTGATAAACCCAGCCTTCATTGGCGGGGAGGAGACAAAATCGCCACACTTGGACGGGCTGAAATGAAATGGATATTTGAGCTTAATACCTTAGTTCCAAGTGGTCTGAATGCAGACGAATTGTGTCACTTTCTTTAAAAGCGTTCTGTTATTCTTGTGTCAATGGTGTGTCTTGTAGACACATTTGGTATTGTCCTATGGATCAACAATCTGCTGTGTGTCTGGAGTACAGCCTATCCAGATGTATCTGTTTATTGTCATTTGTTGGCACAATGGGTGCTCTAAATCTATTACTCGCCTACAGGACAGAGAGGAAATCTGCTCAACTTCCTGCTTCAGATACTTGGGTACTTTAGACATCCTGCACCAACATATTGGGCATCCACATGCATATGTATGGCAGCCCTCATGTCTCGCTTGGGGATGCACATTTCTGAAGAGGATTTGTAGAATGGCTGCAAAAAGAATTTTTTTCAGGCACAGGATAACACAACAGCAATTACAGGTCCAAGACTTCAGGACTGGTACCCTACATATTGAGTGTGCTCAGGAATATATGCAAGCCACGGGATCAGGGAAGAACTGATCTTAAAAGGACAATTACACCTGTTTGAGCCCTTGCTTCCTTAAAGGAAAGACAGGGTCAAAAAAACCCAGAGGGGACCTAGCTAAGGACTAGTAAAATACCTGGTAGTAAGTGTAATGAGACAGTGGATCAAGTATTCCACCTGCCAATCTGGATGGAGCTTTTCCAGGATTCCCAAGCATGCTGTGTGAAAACAGAGCCTAAAGCAGCCTCACAAAAATAATTTGGGTATTGGGTGTGCCGGTGTGCCTTTTAGCAGCAATAGAAATATTACAGGAATTAGCAGTACACAAGGTATTTACACACAGCTCTTCCAGGGAAATGTATAGGCTGACAGTACAGAGCTCCGTGGCTGGCGGCACAGAGCGATCAGGTCATCCACCGGAATTTATTACATCACAAACATGTTTGACAGGTAGTAAATCCAAATCTGTTATTTGCCAGTGAAATACCAGGTGGAAGAGCAAATCACAGCGTAATCCCAGTCAGATCACAGACAAGGTCATTGTGGATCATTGATCACACTTGTTAACACCATTCTGCCTCACACGTGGGGGGAAAGAGAAAACAAATCACCTAACACAGCAGAAGATCCAGATCCTGCAAATAACTGGATATTTAAAGGGGCAAGCCCACCTACCATGGCCGACAATATACATTTAGATAAGTACAGGATAACAAAGAAAAAGAAATAGATCTGTCAGGTTGTTTTTTACTGAACATTGCCTGTCTCGAGTTACTATAGCAACAGACCATGTCTAAGCCCCTCCCAATGTAAAACGACAGGATATCTGTAAATTGTTTTACACACCTCTATTAAACACATGGAAATATGAAGAAAATATAGCCGTTACGGTCCCTTTAAAAGTGCCCCTAATGTAATAAACAGGAGTAAACCTTTAGATAAAAAAAAATTTTTTTTTAAAAATAGACAGCCCCCAATAGTGTCACAATCAGGCCGAAAGAAGAACAAATAAGATGAAGACCATAATTATAATTAAAGAATAAAAAGAGGCGCAAATTACAGAGCACTGAGCTTTCTGGGTAATCACAGGCCATGAACTGGATAATAATGAATAACCGGTGTAATACGACTGTACAAATGAGAGATAAGGAAATAAAAGATTCCAGCGCTGCTGTGTAATTAATCCTCATTCAATTCACATATGGATAGGAGACCTGCTGCACCACACTGGAATATCTAGTTTTTATATAAAGTCTGCAATAAAATAATTATAGAACTTTACAGATACAAGAAAATCAGCCAATGAGAAGAATGAAATGTCTTTATGTAAAGTAATGTGGGAATTGAGGCTCTTGGGGCTTTAACACATATAAATCGCGTGGTCCCTGCCAAGAAGTAAAACTCTGTGAATCCAGGATGCTGTGGTCAGGTCCCTACGAGTTAAGCATCTCTCAGCAGACAAACACCTCTAAGGGCGAACGTTGCGAGCTGAGGTTATGCTGCAGTTCTCTCTACAATTATTACCCCAAATTCCCATTTTATCAGCCGATGACTATTGTGTTCACTCCTTACAGAGGGACCAGCAAGGTAGCAGATATGTGAAATCACTGAATATTGTATATATTTAAGGAAAGCTTGACACATTTCTGTAGACTTAAGACCAATTTAGGAGCCAGAAAAAAAAGTGAAGAGTCAGCAGTTGAGATTTAAGGAGCCAGGGCGCCTGGGATTTGTCAAGCCCAATAAAGAATTTATTTTAGAGGAATCTTCTAAATACATCATCCATCCACCCACCCACGAGAGACCACCAGAGTAAATAAACCACAAGAGTCACAGCAAAAACACCAAGTGAGACATATCCAATAGCTGAATACACATACAAAATATATATTAGTGTTCATTGCCATCGCTGCGTTAACCCCTAATAATGCATACACAGTCACCAGGGACAAGCTGAGTACATTATCTAATGCAGCCGGGATGCAGCCAAAGGATCGAACAAAACCAGACATATAGTACATAACAGGACAAATCTCCCAATCTGCGTTCTAATCCATGGGGAGCGGTATAGAGACCCTCACATTCATTTCTCTGCACAGCAAGCTGGCAGTGACAGCATTCATATTTAAAGGGGCTTGAACAGTAGTTCCAGACTATAGGATTCATCCTAGTTATATTTGAGGAGTTGCTGTAACACCAGGTGCTGAATGAACCAGTTTATCTGCATTGTGTATGATTAGTATGCCTGATAAAATGAATAAAGATTGATTTTCTCTCCTTAGCTGCATGCTGCAACAGGTCACTGCCATTACTACTCTTTAACTGTCGATTAGAGCATTTTGATATGTAAGGGGGTTATACCTACAAACACACACATACAATAAAAAGGCAGACTGAGTCTACAGTAAGACACATGCATTATATTGTGCAAGGGATAAATATACGACACCACTGGGAAAAAATAGATTTAACATTACTCAGGCCGTGGGAAAAGGAGCATCTTACACATAAACAGGATGTTCCCCCAAATAAATATATATAAACCATCATTTCCCAAACAGAACTCAATTCCAGAGAGCGGCGTGGAATCATGCAAGGTGCAAAGGACTTGCCAAATCTGTACAACCTTCCTCCATTCGGCAGCACTATAAGTATGTACTGCATGTTAAAGAGTTAAACAGGGCTTCACAAATGTTTGTAGACCTTAGGAGCCAGGGAGGACCATGGGGTGCTGGGTAAGGGGACCTTGAAACTTTGGCATCCACTCATATCCAAAAGATTCACTTTCCCAGAATTGCTGTCACTTATTCCCACGACAGTACGGTGCCATCTAACAAAAAACCAAACACATCCTAGAATACAAGATGACAAACTACTGCTAGACCCTACAAGGCATATTCCAACTGGATCAAAAACATGTATCAATGCACTAAAACCAGCCCCACAATAAACATCTCTACCTGCAACCAAATCCATCCCGCTCTAGTGGTGTCACGCGCTTTATACTCCCTCCTACACCGCACCTGCCAACCCCACCTTACCCTTCATGAATATATTACAACCGATGTTACAGTAATTTGCAGTATTCAGTCCTATTTACCATCACTAGAACTCATCTGAAACACGTTTTTTTAATTGTCAAAAACAAAGTTAGGAGCCAGTAATGTGTTTTAAGAGCCCTGGCTCCCTGGGATTTGTCCTGTCCTATTGCCTTTGACCCTCAGCAATATAAACGTGTAAAGATTTCATACCCCTGTGCGTTTACCAGTGGCTGTTGTGGCATGTGCAGCGACATTACTGGATCAAACAGTGGCACAGACTGGGTTGAATATTACATAACGCGCCTTGGATACAGGAGACATTGCATTATCGGACTGTACAAAGGGTTCATCCTAGCAAGCCGGCACCAACCTACAAATCCCAGCACTTTACAACTCGGACAGCAGCTCTCAGCAAACAGATCGGAGAGCAGTGTTTTGTGTGCGTGGTGTTTGCTCAGCATGTAGAAACCTGACGTGATTACACAATAAACGTAACAGTGCAATGTTTGTTACTCCTGTGTGACAGCAGTCTCTGTGACTTTCAGAACAGGACGAACAAGAGAAACGTGCGTCAGGTTACAGCATATCAGCAATACTACTAATTACACACAAACCAGGCCTGACAAGCTGCTGCCTTACAAAACTTCCCTGGCTCCTGAATGGATCTGTCAACCCTCTGAGCACAAGGAAGCACATTGCACGAAAGGTACATGTAGGGATCTTAACCTTAGGATGCAAAAGGAGAACAGGCACGAAACCTAGTTCCCAAGGAGCACCATCCACACACCCCACAGAGACCACCAGAGTAAATGACATAGCGAAAACACCAACAAAGAGAGTAAAAACACACGAGTGGAATATTTCCTCCACCCAGGAAATAGCAAACATAAGGCCAGAGTTGAATGGGAGCATTGAATAAAGTCCTATGACAGGTTCAAATCCCTTCTAACCCTCAGAGACTCTCCACCAGCAGCACAATTGGGGGAATGTCAGCACTTACTTGATGTAGTATCGGGCGCCTTCAAACGTATAGCCCTCTTCCCATCCGGTGGGTAAATCTAGAGTGAGAACAAACACATGTAAATATCATGAATGGCACTATACAGGGCGCCTCCTACACAACAGCATCAATAAACATTGTAATTACACCTTCTGCCGCTCTGAAAGCAGTAATACTGAGCTGCCAGTGGATCTGACAACAAGAGCCCCAAATTCCTACAATAACCAGTGGGACAGTGTTAGGAATATATATGGGCAGGAAATCCCTACCTAATCTCCGGTTAGGATCAAAACTCAGAGTATTTCTGGCAGGCTGGGAGAGTGGAGAGTCTGCGGTCACCTACACGCCAGGCAAAGACATGGAAGACCAGCAAGAGGTTTGACAGACTATTCAAACAGACTGCATCATCTCATCCAAAAAAGCAGCTGCTTCCAATGGATTATTACCAACATGAATGGAGGCCAATTTGCCAAAAATTCCCATTACAGAGGACATTGAGTCTGGAGACCCTGGGTCATGATCATCGCTATCTTTCTGTGCATATGTACTTGTTGCTGTGTACAGCGCCAATGCAGGGAAAACACAAACACACAAGAACCAGCACCCTGGCTGCAGACACCTGCTGTACACCCATACATTACACCCCACCATCCTCAGAGACGTACAAATCACAGGCAGGGAGATGATGGAAAGCACTGTGTGTAGGGTCCTGAGCAACATAACACAAATCTCAGTAAATCATACATTGCACATCATAGGGCCGCTATCAGACACATACATCTTCCATCCCAAGGCTTTGATCCCTCTGCAAACACTTCAACAAATGCAAAGAGCAAGAGGCCTCCTCTTGGAGGAATGTACCCCAAACGCTCCAGATTAAACGCTTCTCAGGATAGAGCTGTACCCAGGCTGGAGAGAGTCAGGACATGTTGGATAGATTAGAGATGCTGTATCACGGTCACATTCCTCTACATGCACACGCTTGCTGAATAAAAACACTAATAGGGCTTGCACATAGAACATGCATATCCAGCAATTCACATGTAGTCTAGCATTTGATAGCACATTTCCAACATGCCAGCATAATATCAGAACCAAATGGATCCTATATGTCTTTTACGCACACAGGAAATAAACCGGATCCCATGCACACAGGTACACGCCATAATAACCGGATCCCATGCCTTTTACACACACAGGTACACACCATAATAACCGGATCCCATTCCTTTTATGCACACAGGTACACGCCATAATAACCGGATCGCATGCCTTTTACGCACATAGGTACACGCCATAATAACCGGATCGCATGCCTTTTACACACACAGGTACACGCCACAATAACCGCCTGCTGCCAGCACAAAACAGGTACAACACAGCGGGTGTGCTGATTGGGGGAAATAAAAAGGCCCGACATAGCAGTAGATCACACAATGAGCACGGGAGCAGCATGGTATGGAGTGGTATGAAGACCCCTTACCTGGGGTCTTTCTGTGTCCAGTAAGTATGGCCTCTCCAGTCACCGGGTGCAGCCATGTTGTGCTCTTTGCCTCTTCACTGCAGAAGGAAATAAACAAGTTACAGGCATTTTCACAAAGCAGAACCGGCACTTATTTCCATATGTATATTTATGTGTATATATATATTATATATATATATATATATATATATATATATATATATATATATATATATATATATATATATATATATATATAATTTATGCACGCAAGCATAAAAATGTTTCCCATCACTGGTCTAGGCCAAGATACATGTGGTAAACTGCGTACCTCTGTGCAGGGTATATTTACCACATGTATCCAAGCCGGTGTCTACACTTTGCTTGGGGGGTTGCAGTGGGAAGGTGTTTTCGGTATAAAGGCAGCACTGGAAATCAGCCTGTGTGTATGTGTATATATAATATATTTCTGTGTGTATGTGTATATACAATATATTTCTGTGTGTATGTGTATATATAATATATTTCTGTGTGTATGTGTATATATAATATATTTCTGTGTGTATGTGTATATATAAATATATTTCTGTGTGTATGTGTATATATAAATATATTTCTGTGTGTATGTGTATATATAAATATATTTCTGTGTGTATGTGTATATATAATATATTTCTGTGTGTATGTGTATATATATAATATATTTCTGTGTGTATGTGTATATATAATATATTTCTGTGTGTATGTGTATATATAATATATTTGTGTGTATGTGTATATATAATATATTTCTGTGTGTATGTGTATATATAATATATTTCTGTGTGTATGTGTATATATAATATATTTCTGTGTGTATGTGTATATATAAATATATTTCTGTGTGTATGTGTATATATAAATATATTTCTGTGTGTATGTGTATATATAATATATTTCTGTGTGTATGTGTATATATAATATATTTCTGTGTGTATGTGTATATATAAATATATTTCTGTGTGTATGTGTATATATAAATACAATATAATATACATATATTTCTGTGTGTATGTGTATATATAAATATATTTCTGTGTATGTGTATATATAATATATTTCTGTGTGTATGTGTACAGGGAGTGCAGAATTATTAGGCAAGTTGTATTTTTGAGGATTCATTTTATTATTGAACAACAAACACGTTCTCAATGAACCCAAAAAACTCATTAATATCAAAGCTGGATATTTTTGGAAGTAGTTTTTAGTTTGTTTTTAGTTTTAGCTATTTTAGGGGGATATCTGTGTGTGCAGGTGACTATTACTGTGCATAATTATTAGGCAACTTAACAAAAAACAAATATATACCCATTTCAATTATTTCTTTTTACCAGTGAAACCAATATAACATCTCAACATTCACAAATATACATTTCTGACATTCAAAAACAAAACAAAAACAAATCAGTGACCAATATAGCCACCTTTCTTTGCAAGGACACTCAAAAGCCTGCCATCCATGGATTCTGTCAGTGTTTTGATCTGTTCACCATCAACATTGCGTTCAGCAGCAACCACAGCCTCCCAGACACTGTTCAGAGAGGTGTACTGTTTTCCCTCCTTGTAAATCTCACATTTGATGATGGACCACAGGTTCTCAATGGGGTTCAGATCAGGTGAACAAGGAGGCCATGTCATTAGATTTTCTTCTTTTATACCCTTTCTTGCCAGCCACGCTGTGGAGTACTTGGACGCATGTGATGGAGCATTGTCCTGCATGAAAATCATGTTTTTCTTGAAGGATGCAGACTTCTTCCTGTAACCCTGCTTGAAGAAGGTGTCTTCCAGGAACTGGCAGTAGGACTGGGAGTTGAGCTTGACTCCATCCTCAACCCGAAAAGGCCCCACAAGCTCATCTTTGATGATACCAGCCCAAACCAGTACTCCACCTCCACCTTGCTGGCGTCTGAGTCGGACTGGAGCTCTCTGCCCTTTACCAATCCAGCCACGGGCCCATCCATCTGGCCCATCAAGACTCACTCTCATTTCATCAGTCCATAAAACCTTAGAAAAATCAGTCTTGAGATATTTCTTAGCCCAGTCTTGACGTTTCAGCTTGTGTGTCTTGTTCAGTGGTGGTCGTCTTTCAGCCTTTCTTACCTTGGCCATGTCTCTGAGTATTGCACACCTTGTGCTTTTGGGCACTCCAGTGATGTTGCAGCTCTGAAATATGGCCAAACTGGTGGCAAGTGGCATCGTGGCAGCTGAACGCTTGACTTTTCTCAGTTCATAGGCAGTTATTTTGCGCCTTGGATTTTCCACACGCTTCTTGCGACCCGGTTGACTATTTTGAATGAAACGCTTGATTGTTCGATGATCACGCTTCAGAAGCTTTGCAATTTTAAGAGTGCTGCATCCCTCTGCAAGATATCTCACTATTTTTGACTTTTCTGAGCCTGTCAAGTCCTTCTTTTGACCCATTTTAAAAAAGGAAAGGAAGTTGCCTAATAATTATGCACACCTGATATAGGGTGTTGATGTCATTAGACCACACCCCTTCTCATTACAGAGATGCACATCACCTAATATGCTTAATTGGTAGTAGGCTTTCGAGCCTTTACAGCTTGGAGTAAGACAACATGCATAAAGAGGATGATGTGGTCAAAATACTCATTTGCCTAATAATTCTGCACTCCCTGTATATATACGGATACAGAATATATATATATATATATATATATATATATATATATATATATACACACATACACGGATACAGAATATATACGAGGTGCAGTATATAAATATACAGATACAGAATATATATGAGGTGCAGTATATACGGATACAGAATATATATATGAGGTGCAGTATATAGAAACAGAATGTGTCGGCAGATAAGAACCATTCGGTCCATCTAGTCTGCCCATTTTTTTTTTAGTATTTTTCTAGTCCCCCGTTCCCGGTCTTATAGCTAGGATAGCCTTGTGTCTATCCCACGCATGCTTAAAATCCTTGACTGTGTTTACCTCTACCACTTCTGCTGGAAGGCTATTCCATACAGCCACTAC